>OZ012688.1:15706372-15783872 GCA_963942565.1 Maea johnstoni | reverse complement strand
CTTAGGGTTCCCTGGGAGGTGCCAACTCCTATTGCACACCATAAGGTGTGCCCCTTGCGGGGTCTCAAATCTGGCCTAAGTGTGACATCACTAGGAGACAAAAGACCAATAAGGGCTCTCATATTGTTTAAATTACAGAGAAACTTACGCGCCAACATGTGTAGAACAGGACGTTGGGCTACTCGCCGCAGCCAGCCTGTTCTGGTTGACCGACTGGTTTTATATCCACTTGTTTTTATTCATCTTAGGCACCAAGTGGTCAAGGTGGTCAGAGTTGCAAAATTAGTTCACATTTATAAGTGCAATACTCCCTATTGCGCCATATTTGGTGCACCGATTCAGGGTTTCAAGCATTTCTCAGGTTTTTTGCATCATTTTTTATTGGCCAAATTGGCGACCAGCAGCAAAAGGGTTAACGATGTTTGAGGCACGATAATCATTTATTTGTCAAGGTAATAAATGCAATTAATGCCAAGCTTAATAGGTTCTCATCTAATAAAGTAGTACATGTTTATGGGTCATTTCTCAAGCCTTTGTTACACAAAAAGGTCATTAGGCACTTTATTTAAGCTTCTCCTATGAAAATTACATTATGGTGGATTATTTTTTAGCAGTAATTGTCCTTGTTGTTTAATTAGGGGAGATTAGATGGATGGCAGGTAGATTTAGAGCAAGCGGTGGCATTTCAGTAAGATAAGAGAGACTGCACATACCACTTAACCCTTTAATGCTGCTGGTGGCTAATTCGACCAACACAAAATGATGCAAAAACATGAAATATGATTGAAACCCTGGCACACAGGCTGAGAGTGCTCAGTGAAGGCTATCCAATGAATACCAACATGACCGGGTTTAGATTGTTTTCAAAAATCTTTGTGTCCCTGTCCTTTGGATGAAAGTACCCTCCCCATTGGAAGGGTTTAGTGCTTTATTTAAGCTTTTCCTATGAAAATTACATTTGGAGAGATTAATTTCGAGCATTAATTGTGCTTGTTCTTTTAATCAGGGGAGATTAGATGGATGTGAGGTAGATTAAGAGCAAGCAGTGGCATTACAGTAAGAAGAGCGAGACACCTACCGTAATTTCGCGTGTATAAGACACTTTTTTACATGAATCTTTACACTCAAATCGAGGGTGCGTCTTATACACAAAGCTAGGGATCTAGGGTATTTTACATCAAGTCCTCAGGCCACATAGAGATTCGAAATCGATGACACTGAATTCAGCTCTACCTGGATTCGTCCAAACAGGCAGGTCATTTCACCTAATTACAGTTATAAAGACAATGACTATCAGTGCCTGCCGCATCATTTACGAATTGTAATTTCAGTACGACTGGCCGTTGGAATGTATTGATTACAATAAATATCATCCCTAGGACAATTGGTATCAAGAGCTGATGCAGAGTGATGAGCATTGATGTCAAATTGATGTCACCTTTCACTCATTTCGAAATGAGTTTTCTAGCGTTATTCATGAGCAGTTGAACGACCACAATATTTCTGAAAAGGGGGTGCGCACTATACACAAAGCTAAGGTCTATACATCATTTTAAAGGCCTGAACAAGGGGTGCGTCTTATATACGGGTGCGTCTTATACACGCGAAATTATGGTAATCATCAGCCCAACAGACAGATAACACTCGACCCTTCCAATGCTAAGGCCACTTCCTTCTTAAGCGTAAAACTATTAAGAATGATTTTTTTAAAATATTAGAAGATTATTAGAAGGGAGTTTTTGTTGGTGCCCTGATCTAAATTTCTCTGTCAAATATTTGCCAAACTCAATACTTTTGCTTGAAAGATATCACCAAAGTTGTAAGGCTACTTTGGGCTGCTGTATTCAATTTGTGGGTTAACCCATTCATGCTTAGGAAATTTATGAGGGTTCAACAATAACTGTAGTTCAATGGACCATGTAGGGTGATTAGCACCTGAAATCTACTAGACCTACTCAAACTTACTCCTGGTCAAACCACAAACAACAAAGCTGACCTTTTAATCAGTATACTCAATTGTTGCTCCGGAGGGGTGCAAGGGGTTCGACAAACCCCTTTTAAAATTCAATATGTTGATTTTTGTATAAGAATTGTTCTTTTACAAATTCACCTTTGTTCAACAAAACCGTTTCAAAATTCAAAATGTTTATTTTTTGTGCTAAGAATTGTTCAATTACAAATCCAAATTTGTTCGACAAACCCCTTTTAGAAAGTTTAGTTCTAATGCTAAGAATAAATGTTTATAGCATTTTTGAATTCAACCTTGTTTGACAAACCCAATCTAAAATTCAAAATGTTGATCTTCATGCTAAGAATTGTTCATTTACAAATTCAAAAGATTTATCAAACTCATAAAATCCTGACCTAAACTTAAAGGTCCCCTTATGCCGAAGAGTTTTTTCTAGAAAATGTCTTCAGGTCCTTTAATTATTATGACAATAACTTGGGAATAAAGAATGGTTGTGAAAAATATTTCAAAAAGGGTTGTTGCTTTAAGTGTCCTGATGAAAATTCCTCCTTCAAATACTTTCCTAACTATGCTTCATCCTGAAACATTTTATCCAAATTGACTTATCAATATATTTCCTCATTAGCAAAGGGCTGATGAAATAAATTAGTATCGTTTGTCAAATCAAACAAAAGCAACTGGAGACTTTTTCTATACTTTCAACTTCAAAGTCTGAATACTACGTGATTAAGACTTGCAATCTGTGCAATTAAGTCAACATTTGATAAAAAAACAGATTTAAAAATGAAAAAAATACTTGATTATTGAGTTCCCATGCCTAGATTTCTAGGTTGACAATTTATAAACTTTTTCTTTCTTAAAGTTTTTCTGTTACCAGGCACCAAGTGGTCTAGGTGGCCAGAGTGGCCAAATTACTTAACATTCGATCATCTTGCCAGGTGAATTAAGAGAACAATGTTAGACTATGGCCTAAAGCCTCTAAATATAGGAGGACCAGGTGGTGCCATCTATCAACCATTGCAGGTACTACACCACACTGATTGGTCAACTCAGAGGTGAATGTCAACTGTTTAGGAATTAAGATCCTAGTCCAGCTCTTCCCTTGAGTTAAATAAATTAAGAATGTTTAAATGAATAAATGAATGGGTGTTTAAAGGCACATCGACACACAAATGTCATTTAGTACCATAAAACTTGACAAAAAGTGGTCCTTTAATTGTCATTGTTGAAGAAGACTGACAAAGCGTAATGATTATAAGTGAAAGAAGATCAATGGGTAGAGAAAGAGCAGGGCTTTCAGATCCAGAGAGGACCAAGGTATATTTTAGATGCAGGGTATCCAGAGACAGATCCACACATCCCCCTTCTTTCATAAGGCGAGCAGGATGCCCACCAACTTAGGGTTACCCGGGAGGTGCCAACTCCTATTGAACACCATAAGGTGTTCCCCTCGGGGTTGTAGAATGTTTGATTTGTTGAGCAGTATGTGTTACACTGAGAGAAGTACTGGTTCACTGACACACTAATTGGTCAGTCAATCCCCTTGTATAATCCCATCTGCTACGTCCCTGAAATCCCCCCCCCCCCCCATAGCATCAATGCACTCAACAATATAAGGTCTAAATACCATCATGTAACCAAATTACCCCTGGAGCACGTAAGATACCGGGAGGAAATGTACGCGAAATCGATCCCATCAGACAAATTCCGTAATCAACGAAGAGAAATCACATTCATTAGCTAAAAAGGGCATTTTATCCCTACTAAGATTGTATTACTTCTAGAGGGCACATTTAGTTTTCTTGGATTATTACCTCACAATAGCACTATTATCCTTACAAAGATTGTATTACTGTATCACTGCGAGGCAATTGTTGGGTTCCTTTTAGCATATCTTCACATGTTTGTAGAGCACTCTGCTGGCCGCAATGTTCACAGTGTTAGAGTGTGATATTATAGCTTTCAACTTAATCATACCGAAAGAATATCTTCTGATAGTGAAAGAGCTGTTTCATGGGATTCAGGATAAGATTGAATTGGCTACTGAACGATACACCTTTTATGCTTTTATAAAATTTCCACAAACTTTTGTGATTTTGCAAATATAAAGGCCTTTAAACAATTTATGAGAATGTGGCACCCTTTAACCCAATAATGCTCACATCAGGCAAAATCAGCAATTATTTCAAAACAAAGTGTAATCCAGGTCTGTGTAGCACCCAAAGTAATCCAGGAAGTTATGTGCTAATTAACCCTGGACATGCTTTTATTTAGTCAGGATTAAAATTAATTAACTTGCATCCTCAAGTTAAATCCCAGTAGAGCTAATTATAAAGAATAATCCCTTTTAACAAATGCAGGCATCTATGCAGGGTTTAAATCAGGATCATGGCCAGGAATTAGAAACTGGGTGCCCAAAATTGGCACTTGTAATATTCTTGGGTGTCCTACTTTTCAAGAGAGATCATAACAGACTCAGAATACAACCATACATGTATTTATGCTCAGTGAAATAAGGCATAAATGTCCATATACAATGCCATGGGAATTATATTGAGGTGAAGTAATTCAATTGTAAGCTTGAAATTTACATTGTAGAAATTCCTCACAAAAATGAGTCCTCAAGGGTGATTTTTGAGGGTTTGGGTGTCAAAATGATGTCAATACGACCTGCTGACGAAGACTCTGGTTTGAATCCTTACTAAACAGATTAATTAGATTTTTCAAGAATGTGGCATGAGCATAGGCATTAGAGTCATTTTCTTTTTAATGCAGTTGTACTCAAAGTTTTCAATATCAACTGACATGGATATACATGCATGAACCAAGCAATAAAACTTCCCAAATACAATACATATGATGTGGCCACTGGAATAGCCAATCATGGCAGAATATTGGTGTGTTCTCACTCCAAAAGATGGCAGCACCACACTGAGTCACACCATCTGTTCATCACAACTTGGACCTTAAGGCAGAACCCTACTCAATACCCAGAGAATATCCGAGGCTAGCTAGGTCATAGGAGTGATGAAAGGAGTGGTGGAAAGTAATTTATGTTAGTGGCGCTGGGCACGATAGAGCGCATCTAGGCAAAATATGGTAGAGGGTTATCAGCGCGCCAAACCAGGCTTGCGCTCAAGGTGTTGCTATTTATTATGGCCAATGAGGCTCTAGTTTCAATATCAGTGCTTACAGCAAAACGCGATTCTGACCAGATGGAAGTTTGTGACCTCTGCCATAATTAGCTTTAACCTGTAACGACAATGGTTGGGATTAATCAGGTGCGAAAAGATCCGAAAATTTTTCCCAGGCATGAAGTCAATATATGCTATCAATCTCACGCCTGGCTCAGGTTTTTGGCTGCTCTGTTTCATAGATAAACTCGCTGCCATAAACCAGTTATTTACGACAGAATGAGTAGGGTCGGTTTTTGCCTGTGGGAGTGGCTAAAACTGACTCTGTCACACACCTACGGTGAATAGCGTGCTGCGCACTTCGGAAGCCTATCGCGTCTAGGGCCATAGTCTTAGTCAGCAGGCCATCTGGGTGTTATTTGGACACCCAAACTCTCAAAAATCACCATTCAGGACACCTAATTTTTTTGTGAGGTATTTCTTTAAATGTCAATTCCAAGCATATTTATTGAATTTCTTTCACCCTAATATAAATCCCAAGACATTGTATAAATATATTTTGGCTTATTTCAATAAGTAGATACATGTTTGTGGTTATAACCCGAGAACTTTGTGGCCTCCCTTGAAAAATAGGACACCCCAAAATTTTACAGTTGCCCGTTTTGAGCACCTAGTTTCTAAATCCTGGATAAGAACGTGACCCGGGCCATTTTTAAAATTTGAATATCTGAAAACTGAGTTAAAACAAGACAACGGCACTCATGCTGTATAGGTTACATTTCATAGTTACCGAATAATGATAAACTTATCAATAAGAGGCTATTTTGATGTGATGTGAAACCCTTTAGAAACATATCTGGCTGTGTTTGTTTTTTTGGCAAAATGTCCAGACTCACCCTTTATTTGAAAATCAGACTCTACCATTTGATCATTCATATCTTTGGTAAGGTCCTGAAATAGTCTGAAACAGTTTGAGGCCCTCTATACACTTATAATTACAGACAACTTCCAACCAGGTTACCCAATTTGCTAGTGGACTAGGTTGTCTGAAAGTAGAAGGTAAAATCCACTAGTGGGGGAGGGGGTGAGGGGTATCCTTTGTCTTAACTCTACATTATTTAATCCGAGCGACTCCAGTCATGTTTTGGAAAATCGGTTATTGCCCACATTGTTAACTTTGTACACAAGTACACAATATTCCCCACAAAACCCATCCTTCCACCGCTATATATACTAATAAAGAAATTTGTCTACACTACCTGGTGTATTCTTGTCGCCACACCCTGGTTACGTAGTGAATTACACTTGTGTTGACAATTCTAAGTTTCAAAATGGCACCGTCATTATGTACTTGCTAAAAAATATGTGAACTTCCGGATGTGGGACTAGCATGTTTTCGAAGCTAATAGGGACACATGAAAATGATGAAATAATCGCTGAAAATTGATTAATCAGTCGGAAACATTGGTGATAGATAGTGCCGAAATTTCTGAGAGAATCCTAGCCCTAATTACTACTGACCTGAAGTAGTCGCTACACGGGGCCAGCACGACGCAATGTGCCCCAAATCTCTGTCCCTCAACAATAAGTGTAACGTCAAGCAGTAAGTTTGATGAAAGTATAGTGTACCGAACATTAATGATGGAAATGTGTTCTGCATTATCATGGATTATTCCTACTCACCTAAAGTAGTCTCTGCAACAGCTCAGCCTTGCAGGGACTAGGGTATTTAGTTATATATAAGTTATGCATTATCAAGTTGTTTACTACCAGGGCTCGACGCTAAGGGTGAACCTATGGCCCAAGGCCAGTAAAAATTCCCCAAAACAGCTTTGGGCCAGTAAAAAAAGACCTCAACTGGTCCTACAGGCCCAGTAAATATTTGGGGACATTTTGTTAAAAAGTTTCCCACCAAGAATGTCCCCAAATGTTTTTGAAATAAATGAAGATAAAATCTATAAAGATAAATGTTCTGGTGAATTTTATGCAATGTTCTTTCTTGTTATGTTAAAGAAAAAATGTAGGACCAGTTACAATTTTGCAGGACCAGTAGATGCTAGGTGTTACTGGTCCTACAGGGCCAGTATCATTTTGAGTTAGCGTTGAGGCCTGACTACTCACCTGAAGTAGTCGCTACACGAGGCAAGCACGACGCGGTGTGCCCCGAATCTCTGGCCCTCCACGATGAGCGTGACGTCAAACAGCAGGTTCTTACTGCGCAGGCTGTCAAGCCCTGAGAGGAGGGTACCTAGATGGCTGGGCAGCTCAAAGTGGTACGTCTGCAACCCACCAGGCTGGTCAGCACTACAACTGCTCATCTTCATCTTCATTGATGATGAGTGGGAGCGCTCATGCAGCAGAATCCATTGTTATCAGCATCTGAAACAACAAACACAACAATGAGAAAACAATCACAACAATGAAAACTAATACTACAATCACAATGAAACTGTTACCACCGGTCATTTTCATTTTCTCTGATGCTGAAGCATCATCATTATTATCATCACTATCATCATCATCATCATCATCAACATCATCATCATCATTAATTCATTATCATCAACATCATCATCATCATCATCCTCATTAATTCATTATCATCATCATCAACATCACCACCATCATCATCATCATCATAATCATCATCATCATCATCATCCACAACAGCCATGCCTTACATGGAGATTTCCATTCAAACCGGCTTAAGAAACTGGTACCTTAGGGAAGTGTCGGTTTTGAACCAGTGAATATATAGGATTACTATGTTTTTATTGTAGTCTACCGTCATACTCAAGTTCATGAACTTTCGAGTAAACTGATTGTCACAAAACGCACTAGTGAAATATGTATACAAGTAAAAAAACCACAAAACTGCTAAAACCTTCCCCTGTAGAGAAACTTGACTCCAGTTTACAGCTACTTTAAAGGAATGTTCTAATACTGAATAGAAAGACTTAGCCAGGACCCGTCCAGCCTGTCTTTTGGACAGGCAGTTTTCTGAAAAACTCCTTTTTTAGACAGGCACAATTTTCTATGAATTTTTTTTAATTTTGTCTTTTTTGGGTATACCTTAACATTTTCCTATCAAACCATCTTCTATGACATGGCTGAAGTGTACAATTACCCTTTGTGACACAATAGGCTATTAAATGTAGTTGGTATAAGATTTTGAAGTAGTTGAGTAGCTAAATCTAGATGGGCAGAAAATATCAATTTTAGAATTGCTGTTTTATACAGACATTTTCAAAATCTTGGCTAAGACCCTGAAGTCTGTATAACGTGTTAATTCTGAGCATATAAGGCCTTAAAAGTTGTTTTTTCCTGTAGCCCTACCCTAACAAGTTTTTATTCAAAAGGTTTTCTCCGCCCTCCCAACTACCGATCAGCGTGAAACATGCATAAAACACACATTTTTGACCAAAAAAATAAGCAAAACATTTTTTTTTAACCGACCTACCTACCCTATTTTTTTTCGGACCGTTACAGGAAACAAGCAATTTTTTTTCTAGGCCTAAAGTAAAGTGCTTGGTAGGCATCTGACTTTGATGAGCATTACTAGTAGTGAGTACTAGTGACCTAAGGCAGGTACAACGAAAAACATTATTTTCTGAGCGGGGTAAGCTGCCCCTAAAGTTGACTTGCCCCGCCAGCGCTTCCACTTGCCCCGCCACTCTGTTAAACAAAGGTGAGTTTGGACTTTGCCCAAAATATTACTTGCCGAGCGGGGCAAGTCAGAGTCTTGTTCAGCTTGCCCCATTGCCGTTTTTTTATCGAATTCACTTGCAACTTGCAACGGGGCCAGTGGTTATGTTGCACGCTGACACACACAAACATAAATATATATATATAATTTATACATGTGTGTGTATATATATATAATTATATATACATATATATACATATATATATATATATATAACCTGTGTCACTCTAACCTGTGCATCATTGCCAGGTGAGCACTGTGGAGACAGGTGTAATTAATAACCTTCTTCTATCTATAGCCCCTTATAATGAGACACACCTGACAGGTAAGTCACTATTGTATGACAACGCAGCAACTCCAAATCCCGGGTCGTAATCAGGATTTAGAAACTGGGTTCCCAAATTTGAAAATTGTAAAATTTTGGGGCATCAACAATATAATCCGATTTCAACCATAAACATGCATAAATTTATCAAAATAAGGAATAATATCTTTAAACATTGTCATGGGAATTATATGGAAATGAAAGAATTCAATTATATGCTTGAGATTGGCATCTTAAGACAGAAATAAGTATGTGTAAAAAATCACTGATACGCAAAAATAGGCGGCAATTCTCCTAGTAAGCTATTTCTGTACACATCACAAATGCGCTTCAATGACCCAAGAAATATGACTCACCTATTTTTGGATACACCTACGCCTAAAGGTATAGGATACATCATTACCTGTACTGACAACAGTTCCTACAGTAATACTGTCCTAGAATAAATAGCTCAGTTACCAACTATTTGTGTCATATAAATACACAAGAGTGGATCAGATTTAGCCAGTAGCAACTTTCTAACCAGGGCTCGACGCTAACAGCTGGCCAGTAGAAAAATTCCCAAAAATGCCTTTGGGCCAGTAAAAAAAGATCTTAACTGGTCCTACAGGGCCAGTGAACATTTGGGGACATACTTGTATAAAGATGAAATAAGTAAGGCCTAAAAAAATTAACTGTTCGTTTCCTGTAACGGTCCGAAAAAAATAGAGTAGGTAGGTTGGTACAAAGATTTTTTGGGGATTATTTTTTTGGTCAAAAATGGGTTTTATGCATGTTTTACGTTAATTGGGAGTTGGCAGGGCGGAAAAAAACATTAGGGTAGGGATTTTTCGTAATAAAAAGTAGTGTTACAGGAAAAAAAAACACTTTTTTTAAGCCTAAGTGAATGGGCACTTAGTGAATGAGCACCCTCAATCTCTGTACAAGCACTCTCCTACTGCTGTTGTCTAAGTAGCCTAGAATTCTAGGCTACCATACATTTTTTTCTGTTATGTGTTTTTTCTGTTACCGAGCACCAAATAGGCTAGGTGGCCATAGTGGTCAATTTAGTTAACAGTTATCTCCACAGAGAAGTAGAGGGTCCAGTTTGAGTCCTAAAACCTCTAGGGATAGGGACCAGGTGGTGCCATCTATCTATCATACCTACTTGGTACTATACACCACACTGCTTGGCCACCACAGAAGGGAATGTTAACTTTTTAGGGACTAGGAACATAGACTAGTGTCTAAGGTGTTATTGCTTATAGTGGCTTCCCACAGAAAAAGTGACGCAAAATTCTGAACCTGATGTGAAATAAAAACCTCAATCTATGCGGAACCGCTTGATCTCCTACTGCTTGGGTCTTATGTGTCATTGCTGGGTGGATGATTAGGGCTGTCTGTGTCAGAACCTGCTAAACCAGTCTAGACCCTATAAACTACCCTCATGAACTGGTAGCTCCCCATGCCATGGTGCTGACAGTTCTCACAGAGGGCCACAAAGTGAACAGAAAGGTCAACTGAAAAAGGCGGCCTTTTTAGAAATGTTTTATTAAACTCAGCTTCCCAGACACTTGTCATTAAACTCTCTCTCTCTCTCTCTCTCTCTCTCTCTCTCTCTCTCTCTCTCTCTCTCTCTCTCTCTCTCTCTCTCTCTCTCCCTCCCTCCCTCCCTCCCTCCCTCCCTCCCTCCCTCCCTCCCTCCCTCCCTCCCTCCCTCTCTCTCTCTCTCTCTCTCTCTCTCTCTCTCTCTCTCTCTCTCTCTCTCTCTCTCTCTCTCTCTCTCTCTCTCTCTCTCTCTCTCTCTCTCTCTATATATATATATATATATATGTATATATATATATTTATATATATATATATATATAATATATACATATATATATACACACATATATATATATATATATATATATATATATATATATATATATATATATATATATATATATATATATATATATATATATATATATATATATATATATATATATATATATTTATATATATATATATATCATGTATACATATGATCAGGCAAATGAAACAAATGTGTCAGTGTATGCATATACAAACACTCATCAACATCTGTTTACTCAATCATTCTATATCACAGTGGACTAACCTATTCTATACAGAGAGGGATTCAAAGATATATTGTCTTTGATAACCTGGAGAGAAACATTTAAAAAGTACATTTAAATACTGGCCACATCTCACAATAACACTTCTGGCATGTGATAATATTATTTGGTTAGAATACTGTATTTTCCACAAATTACAAATCAAAAATACTAAAAGAGATAGTGGCCTCTTTAGAAAATATGTGGTACAGGGCTCGACATTGGTGCTTGCCCCATTGCCCCGGGCAAGTAAAATGTGTAAATTATAGCCGTGGGGCAAGTGAAAACTGCATCTTGCTTGCCCCACTGGGAAAGTACATTTTGCATACTTCAGGTTTACTTTTGAGAATGTGTGCAGGTTTAGTGGTCTGCCATCCAAGCTTGTCCTAGAAAATATGCCTTCACATGCCAGAATCATGTTCTATTTGGTTTTAAATGAAATATTATAAAATTATTATATACAATTTTTCAAGGGCAAGTGAAAGTTGGAGTGGGGCAAGTGAAAATTGAATCTCACTTGCCCTATGGGGCAAGTTGCTGCAAAAGTTAACGTCGTGCCCTGTGGTACTTAACTAACATAACAATCACAGTGAATCACTAGAATAACCCTGATCAAAAGATTCTGACCAATGACTCAAATATGGTTTCAGAAGACAGGTGGTCTTGAGAAACAGGTGATAGATGTTTTTCTCTTTTACAAATTCTGCAAGCCTTATACTTGGAGTACCTATAAAAGAGGTCACCACAAAATACAAAAGACCTTCTCCTTCATGAGCAGACCTGATTGTAATTCAGGGCTCGAAATTAGCAGGAGCCGGGAGCCCTTTATTCCCTTGAATTCTCCTACAGTTCACCAACGTAAAAATTGAATTTCGAGCCCTGTATTTATTAAGACATTTTGGAGGTTGTTTCTGCAATACCCTGATATTTCAAAGCAAGTTTAGGGAGCATATCCAAAGAATAAACATAAGCTTAACCAGGTCAACTGCATGAATACATGTACCTAAACCCTAGGTGTGTTGGTACATTATAATTAGTGACATGGTTGATTGAGTGTTACATGCATTTGTACTGAGTGCGGTACTGCTACCCTCAATCTGCAGAATCTATAAATAGGTTTGGAAAAACTTAACTCATTAATGCTCAAAGCAGCCAAAAGCAGCATGACAATTTTGATGAAATGTTGCAGTCAAAAGCATGATCAGGAAAATATTTGATGGAGAAATGTGAATCAGGATATCATCAACAATTCAGTCCTTCAACTATTTTGTACATATGCTAATCAGGGATCATATTTAGGTGAAAGTATTTAATAATTTGTTTTAAAAATAAAATTGTTATAAATTCCTAACAAAAATCGTTGGTTGTCCTGATACGTGATTTTTTTAGGGTTTGAGTGTCCAAATAACATCCAAATACCCTGCTGGCTAAGAATATGATAAAAGTTTTAAAGGTGCCAAACCCTATCTAGCAGCAAGCTAACTTGACAGGTCATCATGTTTACTGTGAAGGTTGGGTCCCCTGGTGGCCAACGTAAGCAATGACTCATCAGTTCTAAGGTCACAAAGGAAACTTCCTTTCAAGTTTCAACCCCATTTGTAATGTCTGTAATGGGCATATATACATCAGAAGTTTATGAGTGATATTTGTCCCCTCAAAATACACAAAAGCAGGGACTTAGCCAGGGACTTAAAAATCATTACACTGATTATGTACATTAACAAATTAAGTTATTATCAGTTATTATTTTGAAGTTAAACTTTTTTAGAAATTTAGCTTGGAATTAGTATTATACCTAAAATCAGGTATTTTTCATGAACTAGGGAGTCCAAAAGACACCCTGCTGGGTAAGACCCTGCACAACAGCATCCCTGGCAGGTAGATGTGATAAGAAGAGGGATAGACTAGCCAACTGTTGACTTTAAAGACTTCAAAGAGGATCAGTATACAATTTAAAAGTAGAATTCAACCCTAGGTTCAACCCAACACTCTTAAGTAGCAGCCACCCTATAATAACTCTATATACAGTGTGTAACTTTGTTGGACTCTTCACAAAATTAACCCTTCCAATGCTGTCAGGCTACTTTTAGCCAAAGCACAATGATTCAAAGATTTTCACAAACCATATATAAACCCTGTCATGCTGGTATTCATTGGATAGCTCTCGCCGAGCACACTCCTGAGACAAGTACACATGTGCCAGGGTTTCAGTCATTTTCAGGGTTTTTTGCATCATTTTGTATTGGCCAAATTAGCCACCAGTCATGTAAGGGTTAAGGCATGCTCTTAGCCTCTTTAATACCAGAAAAAGATGATCATAATTTAAACATCTAAAATCCTGGATTAGACAATGGTGCACATCAGATCGTATTGTGAACTACGACTAGACAATGTCGCCTGTGGCTCTTCTTTGGGGCACTTTTTGTTTATAAATAAATAACCTTGCATTTGGTGATTTGGTTTAATTTCCTTTCTATCTGATACTAAATTACCAACTCTAAAGAGGTCCTTGGGAATGTGACCTACTCTCTGAATGAGTCAAATTGATGCCTAGAGCTTTTGCCAGGCTGTTTTGACAGCACTTATAAAGAGCGCTGACAGTCTACATAAACCATTTATTGACACTATGATAAAAAAGAAAAGTGGGGCACACACTATTCTTTAGTAGTGTCTTTAACCCTTATGCTGCTGGTGGCTAATTGGACATTACAAAATGATGCGAAAAAACAAAAAGAAATATACTGAAACCAGGGTCTTAGCCAGGATTTAGAAACTGGGTGCATAAAATTGGCAATTGTAAAATTTTTGGGTTTCCAAATTTTTAAGAGGGACTACAATTTACTCAGATTTTAACCATAAACATGTATAAATTTATCAAAATAAGGCACAATATCCTTATACAATGTCATGGGAATTATATGGAGATGAAAATTTTCAATTATATGCTTGAGATTGACATTTTAAGAAATTCCTCACAAAATAATTTGGGTGTCCTGAGGGGTGCCTTTTAAGGGTTTGGGTGTCCAAAAAGACACCCAGACGCCCTGCTGGCTAAGACCATGACTGAAACCCTGGCACATGGATACTCATCTAAGAGTCCTCAGTGAGCCCTATCCAATGAATACCAACATGACAGGGTTTAGATGTTTTTCAAAATTCTTGTGCTTTTGATGATTTCAAGTAGTCTCAGCATTGGAAGGGTTAAGCAGCCTCTTCAGTAAACTTAAATGTTTACTATTCATGGAGCCACATTTCTATCAGCCAGGTTACTGGGTGGTTTTAAAGGCATTTGACATGTCAGGGCTCAACATTAAGAAAATATTTGATAAGCCCAGCAGGGCTAGTTACCGAAACTTTTACTAGCCCTGAAATATTTTTGCTAGCCCTGATATTAATGACAACTCTTTTCAAATAGTGACCTCTGTATATATCATAGCCTCTGTTGATAACATGAAAAGAATACAGTGTATTCTGGTAAATTGAGTTAAATTATCATCCAGGTATGCAGAGCAAAAGGTGGGCTTCATATTTTTTTAAATGCTGATATTCTAATTCTATCTAGCCCCTCAGGGCTACTCACAGGTAGAATTTACTAGCCCTGACTTTCAACAACTAGCCCGGGGCTACAGGGCTAGCCTTAACGTCGAGCCCTGCATGTGAATTCAAAATCATCAATAAAACATCTATATCTAATAATAACACCAGACAGAACCACTTTGCTATGATGATGGTTGATGAATGATGGTTTGAACGTATTAGAAGTATCTAGAATTTGACTCAAACGCTGAATTCAAAGCATACCATAATATCTATGGTATATATAATAAATACACCAAGAAAAAAACACGCCCAGATTAAGCTACTCAGCTTATTCAAGTATTTACACCAACAACGTCAAAATGGGCTATTTACAATTAAGCCATGTCTTAGAATACATCATAAATATTGTTTGTTAGAAAAGAATAGGGTATAACCCAAAGAAATCCCAAATAGAAAATTCTTTAGGAAAAACTTTGCATGTCTAAAATGTAGGATTGCAGGTAACTGCTTGTCCACAAGATGGGCTGGCTGGGTCCTGGCTATGTCCCTGGGCCCTAGACACTAACCTGTAATGCTGGGACTCAGCCCCGAAAAATGAACGCAAGCGCTTGGCAAATCTACCAACCAAAACCTGAGTAAATATTGAGGTTTTTACAGCCACATTAACAAGATCTTCAGGCGAACAATTTAAAACAAAATTGCACCTCGGCATACGCTGGCACATGCCAGGCACACATACAGTGTACTGCGGCATCGAGAATCGATGCACCAGAAAATGGCGTAATACGCATCTGACACGGAGACGTGAGAAAATACATTTTATTTCAGGAAATTTGGTGCAAATTGGGGGAGTTTTGGCCATCGCTAGGCCGCACATGCATCGGTAGCATGTGTGGCTATTAAAATGTCATCAGCTCGTAATTTCTGAGCAATCAATTTTTGCACTCGAGCGCTCGGATCGGAGGCCCCAGTGACCGAAAGCTCAAGCTTCCGATTACTCGTCCCATCACTACTAACCTGACAATCAGGGACTTAGCCAGGATTTAGAAATTGCGTGCCCAAAATTGGCATACAAGTGTAAAATTCTTGGGCATCTATTTTTTCAAGGTGGACAACAAAAGTCAACAATATATTCAGATTATAACTGCTATAAACATGTACTTATTTACCCAGAAAAGGTATGATATCCTTATGTTATGCCATAGGAATCATACTTAGGTGGAAATATTCAATTATTTAATTGAGAAATAACATTTTTAGAAAAACATCACATAAATGTTTGGGTGTCCTGAGGGGTGACTTTTGAGGGTTTGGGTGTCTAAATGACACCCAGACGCCCTGCTGGCTAAGACTATGCTGACAATGATCTGACCATGGTCGTCCATGTCCAACCTAATGATGGTTGGACTATGGTTGACTTTTTGCAAACTCCATAATTTTTAATAAAGCCATCAGTTCTTCTTCAGAAATGAACAGGAAATGAAGGCCCCAATAAATTTCTTTTATTTTTTTAGATTTATCTATAAAAAGAATTAAATGAGATGCAAATATGCAGAGGTCAATCTCTGGGTTGTGGGAATTTTTATTTTTCAATCCAAAATATTTGTAAGAGAAAAAAATACATAAAGAAAATAATGATCATTCTTTTTTTTCACTTTTTCATGGGACAACTGTAAGTATTAGACTTAGGACCAGTTTGGCCCCTCAGGCCTGAATTATAAATCAAGGGGCCCGGGGCAGTAGGGTCTTGGCCAGCAAGGCGTTTGGTCATCATAAGACCACCCAAACCCTCAAAAATCACCCCTCAGGACACCAAAATTATACTGTGAGAAATTCTAAAAATATCAATTTCAAGTATGTTATCGATTTTTTTATCCCAAATATATTCCAATGACATTGTATAAAGGTTATTATGCCTATTTCAATAATTAGATACATGGAAACCTTGTAATCTGATTAACTGAGTATATGTAGTCCCTACAAAAGTAGGACACCCCAAAAAATCACAATTGTCGATTTTGGCCACCCAGTTTATAAATCTAGTATACTTGGTGGAACTGAAAATACAAAAGGACAACCAAGTTCTTATTCAAAATAAATTTAAACAACTTCATAAGGGCTGTTCCAATTCAAACATCCATCGTGGAGGGGACGGGAGGAAATATCGCACCCCCCCCCCTTCCCCCAGATTCTAAATATGTAAGACTCCCCTGCACCTCCCCTTCCCCCAGATTCTGGAATATTTTCCAGCCCTCCCCCCACCCCCCCCCCCCCCACCACTTTTTAAAATGAAACAGCTTCAACATGTCTATTGACAATGGATTGATATTACACTATTATTATTATTATTGGCATTATCATTATCATTATTATTAGGAGTGTAATCATTACCAAGGAATCGGATGGAATCGCCATTCCCTTGGAAAAGATTGCTATAAAATCTCATAGCGATCAAAATGTTAATCTAATTGACACTAACTTTGTCATCTTATTGCAATGCAATAAGATGACTAAGTAATGAGGCAACGCCAGTTAGTGGCCACGGCATCTAATCCACTACCTAAAAAAGAAAGTATAGCATGGAAATGGCAGAGCAGTGAAGCATCTGATACAGTTTTTCACCTAAATGTTTTGATTCTTCCCCCTGTATACGTCGGTAGGAATCGGAATCGGAAAGTATCGAGAAAAAAAATACAGATTCCGATTCCAAACCTTGGATACCGATCACACTCCTAATTATTGTTATTATTATTATATTATTATTATCACTATTGTTATTATTGTTATTATTATTATTATCATCATCATTATTATTATCATTATCATTATCATTATCATTATTATTATTATTATTATCATTATTATTATTATTATTATCATCATCATCACAATCATTTATTTATATCCATATACCACAATTTCAATGAAGCAGACTGTCATGTAAATATAATTAACTAAAACCTTAGAAACAAAACCTGACAACCTGTAGGTTGATGAAGACAGCTCTAGACTGAAGTCTCTTTTAAAGAAAAGCAACTGCTTTGGGGTGCGGGCCTACCCCATTACAGGGGAGCTTTTAAGTGATCCGCTTTCTTATGTCTCTACCAATATCCAATATCCAAAGGGTGGCACCCCAATCCCAATACCCCTAAGGTGAACCCTTCTCACAATAACACACTTTCTTCCTTGTCCCAAAGGCATTTATTCCATCACATAATTGTGACTCCATTTGAACACATATTAGTCAGTACTAGGAACCATTCCAGCTTTACATATACTTTGTTACAGTATAAACATGGTACAGATACAAATTGAATATAAACATCTATACAATGAAGCCGAATAGTACTTAGTAGTAGTAGTCTAGTTGTTTACAAACCAGTTTTCTCAGACTTTCAAGTTTCTTTGGGCTGGGACCTGGGTGGCAACTTTACTTAGATCAGATAGATCTAACAATAAGTTCCATTGTCATACTTTTGACAGGTAACCTTGTTTGTCCAGGTAAAGTTAATTAGATTAACAAGTAGTTTGAACAAAATAAAATACTCACATCGCTAGAAGAAAGTAAATTATCTACCTCCTTCGCTTCCCCCTGTCATTCTTTGGAGTCAATCATTCATTGCTCTAGTTAATGGTGATCTTTCTCTCTTTTCTTTACAGCATTGATGAATAAAGGTGATATGAGTCAGAGTACCAGACTAAGGATCTGAATGGGAATTGGCCCTCTTGTAGTAAAGAGTTCCTACAAGCACAGCAGTGGCATCTATTGAGTGATTTTGAAACTATAAATAATTTGCAATTCCCAACCGCACTTCAACTGAACATGAACATGACTTAGTCTGCAGGTGAAAACTGATATTTAACTACCGCTAAATTAACGCCTATTCTTGGACAAGGATGTTTTCCATTTCGTTTATATAATCATATATGTTTTAGGGTGCATAAAAACTATTTTTGTTGGCTGTGTAGCACTAGATTGACCTTGGAGAAAAACATACATTTGGATATGGCGCCTATACTTACCTCCCAAAAATGGCTAAACCATTCAAGTTGGATTCAGTTGGAATTTTCATTTTGCCTGACAGCAATCAGTATTTTGTAATGAAAGTCGTCCTCTCAATTGTTTATTGAAATGAAATGAGCATGATTTTATGACAGACACTTGAATGAAATAAAACCAGGAATGCATTTTTTGGCATTCCTACAAATATACATGTATAAAAAAAATTAAAGGAAAATCATTATTCTTTGAAGGAAATTAGTTATGTTTAAAATGTCTCCTCCGCTGGGATAATATAATGTTAGGAATTAATGGAATGATATTAACTATGAACCCCTGAATGTTTCTTATAATTTGTGATCATTAAAATATATGGAGTAGGGAGTATTAATAAATTGGAAACATGACTGATACAATGTACATAATATGTACTGAATTGGACATTTTGTTGCAAAAGAGTCGATTCAATGACTCAACTAAATGACACATAGCAGCAAAAAGGTCAGTTGATTTCTAAAATGATGCATTTGTATTAAAAAGTTTAAAAGATTTGTCTCACTCTCTCAATATACATATACATACATACAAATATATATAGGTATATATATATATATATTGTATATATATATATATATATATATATATATATATATATATATATATATATATATATATATATATACATATAACTATATACTAGAATGTATGTATGAAATTAATTCATCACTTTGAAAATCTTTACTTAACAAGTGCTTTAATAAGTAAGAAAAAGAAGTCAAAATATATAGATATAAAGTTTTATTGTGTGCAATTTCATCAGCTACACTAGTCTGAGTGCCTTCATATAGGCAATCAGAAGTATGTATAGTCTTTTACATAATATCACATTTCCTGTCTACTCCGACTGAGGACGGAAAAAGTCAGTAAGAATACTACCCACTATCTGCCAGTAAACATTAAAAGTAGACTGCATCAGGGTCATTAACCCTTTCAATGCTGAGGCTGCTTTCATCCAAAGCACAAGGACGCAAAGATTTTTGAAAATCACCTAAACCCTGTCATGTTGGTATTCATTTTAAAGCTCTAGCTGAGTACTTTCATATGAGTACCCCTTTGCCCATGTTTCAATAATTTTTCAGGATTTTTGCAACCTTATGTATTGGCAAACTTAGCCACCAGCAGCATAAGGGTTAAGACAAAGCTTTTTTGTGATCAGACATTTTGTTTTTTTGTCACCCTTTTTAACATTATGAAGTCACTAATGGCTGCAAAGGAATAATAAGAGAATACATTGTGCATGGTTTATATACTTTTGGACAATGTTTTTATAAATATCAAGATTCAAAGAGAGACATGCATTCTGATATAAAAACCTGACTTAAACCACCTATGTTGGGATATACAATCAACAAGCTTTTTAAAAAATGCAACGTCATTACGAAAGGTAGGTCACTTAACCACCATCCAAAAAGACACATACAAAATATAAACACATACATACATATACATATATATACATACATGTCTATATATATATATATATATATATATATATATATATATATATATATATATACATATACATATATATATATATATATATATATATATATATATATATATATATATAAACATATACTCTATATACATAAACACACACACACACATATATATATATATATATATATATATATATATATATATATATATATATATATATATATATATATATATATATATATATATATATATATATGTATATATTCTATTCACTATTATTGTATGAGAGAAACAGGAATGACTTTACATATGAAAAACGTATTTTCCCAAAAAGGGTTTTATTCTTAAAAATATGTTCACAGTGCCACTTCAAATACTAGATACATGTATAAGCGAAGTCTCAGGAAGATCTCCTGAGGGACCAATGTTGCTTTCATTTTGCAGAATTACCGTCCATTTATGTGTGCCGTATAAGCTATAATTAATATATGAGAGAAGATAGGTAAGCAAATAAGCAAAGCAGCTAAGTCCATTTTTCTGACTTTAGTAGTTCTGGAAATCGTGAAAATCTTTCACTCTATAAATCATCCAAATCTTTGTTCAATTAATCAATCATAATCTATTATCATAAATGCTAATACTGTAGAACACAGAATGTAGGTGTCTGTTTAAATATAGCGTACATAACATGTGGTTCCGCTTCGCTATATATAGAAACGCTGTACTTTTTTCTTACTGTACTGGCGCTGTCAGCAGCGGCTACCCTCGCGAACATGAAGATACGCTATGATGGGAAAACTCCCCAATTCACTATATTTGGGACATGCGTCATATGTCCACTTGCCAGTGTTTGATTTATTTTTGACTACCCCCCCCCCCCCCCCCCTCTAAGTTTTGAAAGATAAATGGCCAGGGTCTTTGAGTCCATGTTTATTGCAATAATATTTTACTTTAATGCATGGTTTTCATGGTCAACACCCAAGGACCCTTTTAAATGGAAATTCTGACTTTGTGAGCAGAGAGGATAATCGAAAATAATCAATCTTTTGATCTAACTACCGATTAATCAGAAATAATGGCAAAACAGTTGATTAATCGAGTATATTGATTAATCATCCCAGCACTTCTTTGCAAAAATCATATCCTACAAAGCAATACATATTCAAGAGCCCATTCAAATATCCTATATTTATGGCAGTACTATAGGAAGGAAGCAAACTAGTAGAAGGAAGTAGCAGTATCATAAATTAACAATTACAAATATGTTTAACTGTATATACAAAATGACAGAAAATATACAAATTCCAAATACTCTAAAATGTACAGTCATGACAAATATAACATATCTCACATCTGCATGGCTAAGAGAATGCAATGCAGAAATGTAATGTAAAACATACAAAGCATAATGAAGATATATACAACTAAAGAATAAGCATGGCAAAAAGTGTCTCTTTCTAAACCCATCAATGCAAATATTTCCCCTCAAAAAGAGCTGCCTGCTGCTAACACACTTTGATAAAAGAACACTAAATAATTCATATTAGATGGCGAGTTCTCGCTCAGATTCTAAATAATAATTATCCTTTTCTTTCCAAAATATACATATACCCGGAAAATATTTCAAAAACAGAGACTGTGGCCTTTTAAGCCCATTCTTTCCTGTAGTGCCCATAACTGCCTGCCTATGTTGTTAATATGTCTAAAAAAAGCAATTCTCAGAAAATAAATATCTGAGGGACAAATATCAATCAGAAAATAACTTTCAACCACCCTTTGAATATTGTTTCCAGTTCATGCTCAATTGCAAAGTTATTTTTAGGGAGATCTCCAAGCATGAATTGGTCAAGGTGCACCAGGCATAAATGACTTATTTGAGGCCTAAAGTAAAAGTGTTTGATTCCGATAACCATGTTAAAAAACAAGGAAATTTTTTTTTTGGCTTTTTTATTTGCCAGGAAGAGCTGTAGGTGGTATTTTGGTGATAAGTATCCATTTGCTTGTAGTAGAATGAAGCTTGGCCAGATGCTAGAGGATTATAGATGCTCTAAGATGCATTCTCAGCCTTATCTGAGGCCAAAATGAGTGGTTTGGGATGAAAAGTATTTCTTTGTACATATTTTTTCATGTTTTATTTATTGACTTTGGGGAAAACGTAAAAAAACAATTTCATCAGAAATTAAGAATAAAAACAGATTAGGGTCGGGTTACCGGAAACAAACACTTTTTTTAGGCCTAATTATGAATACCTTCTCATCTTAATGCAGCAGTGAAATCAATACATTCCATTACCAGCTGATGATTCAGACTTGTTTAAATGAACAAACAGATATAGCTCCAGAGTACATGGATATAGAACATTAGAAAATAGTACGCTTTATAATATATACTATGTATGAGGGGGTATATTACGTATGATTCTATCATTCATGAGATATGAACAAACAGATGTAGTTTCAGAGTACATGAGTATAGAACATCCATTTATTTTGTGTGTTCTCGTAAATAAATGCTTTGAAGCATACCTGCTTACTACTGACTTCAGGATTCTTTTGATTACAAGCCCCCTCCCCCTTCCTCCTTCATTCCAAATTCAGATTTTTTGATTGAGTATGAAATTTTATGAGCTTGAACTTCACTGGCCCTACATGTACATTACTGCAGAGCAGAGAGTACAATTATAAGAATGATGGATGCTCCACAAATTATTGTTTGGATCAATGACACTTAAAAATAACTTAAAAAGTGACAATTAGATATACAAAATATTTGAGGGTGAGTTGCTGGTAGTCTTCTTAGTTACATTTATCTTTCAAATCTATTCCCAATTATGCTTTTGCCTTTAAAACTTCACTGTAGACTGTCAGACTGCTTTTGGTCACTGGGAGCATTAATGGGTCAACTCATGTTTACCTACATAAGCAATATTTAAAAATGGACAATATTTAGTATACAGTGAGTGAAAATCCCTTGTAATACCACATTTCACAAATGAAAAGCTTTAAAGCAGGTTCAAAACTTTCCTATCTCTACTGTTATGAAGTAATGTATCCAAACAAAGTCCCACAAGTCATCATAATGAGATGAAAAATTGTTGTTTTCATTCAGAAAATAACACTACACATGGACACTCAGCGAAATATCAAGAACATTCTTGATACTTATCAAAAAACGGTAATCATCTATCTTTTAAAATGCTGTTTTATCCACATTGTTCATTGAAATACATGCATGCTATGAGTAATATTTTGATAAAATAGACAAAAAATATATAGTCCGCACGCTTTTGTACCAATTCCTTTGGTCCCTCCGTTTTACTAACTGTAGATCCTGTAGTTATTTTCTTAATGAAACAATATCTTAATGGTATTTCTAACAATACATCCTGTGACTTAAATTTGTAAATTTAGCCCAGTCAACTTCAGACATTTCGCTTATAAATAGCTATCTGCCTTCGTCTGGTGTCCAGGTAACAGGCAAGTAAATTTTATATTGTTAAATAGTATCGGTAAAACAGATCTTAAATGATACAATACTTTTCAGCTATTCAATATCGATATTTATCATCATATCGAGTACTGGTACAAAATCCTAGTCCAGTTGGCACACTAAAAGTGGTAAATATCAGTTAGTGTTGCTATAATCTCAGAACTTGATGAGTTAAGTCAAAAACCAGGCACTGTCAGTATACATTACAATCTACCCTCACAAACCTCAATCGGAATATAATAAAAGTGTCCCGGTTATTTGTCTTATCATATCCCCACACTGTGTCACAGTTCAAGGATCATGACAGACACTTGCTTTGCTGATCTGAAACTTTTCAGAATTTTCCGAAGATTATTCTATCGATTGTGTTTGATCGTAAAATACAGGCAAATTAAAAACATTGGTAAATTAACAGGATATACAGTAGTTGCATTGAATCCGTGCTGAGCTGAACTGGAATACCGTCAAAGACTGCATCATAATTCAACAATGTCGGGTGACGCGGACCCTCTAAGACCGTCACCAACTTCCTCCATTGGACAGTGAATATGAACGGGTGTTTGAGGGGCACGGGAAGGGGCCCCCGAAGTTTGGGGGGCATGAGAAGGGGCCCCCGGAGATTGTGGAATGGACGGGGTAGTGTCTCTGTCACTAGGAGGGGCTACCGTGCTCCCCACAGCGCTAGTGTTCAATACATCATTTTCATCCTGTAATTTCCCACCAGGTGTCGCCTCTACAGAGCTGTCACATGGATCGGAGATTTTCTTTCCCTTGTACGCCGGAGATTCAGGGGTGAACGCGCTATTGTTTATCCCTGTAGAGGGCAGCACTGTAGCTGAAATGCTGGACGGCAGAGAGGATGATGGGAGAGCAGCCGATTGGACGGCAGTACTTGGCACTTCTTGTTGGACTGGAAGATTCGATAAGTTCTGGTTGGAAGCTGAATATGCCTGGAAAATAACAAATCCAAAACTTTTTGGTCAATCGGAAAATTCTATTTTGTTGATTGCATATATCTCAAAACAGACCAAGTACATTATTATATTATCATTATCATTGTTATTATCATTATTAATATTATTATTATTACTATTATTATTGTGGTTATCATTATTATTATTATTTTTATCATTATCATTATTATTATTATTATTACTATTATTATCATTATTATTATTGTTATTATTATTATCAATATTATTATCATTATCATTACTATTATTAATATTGTTATCATTATCATTATTATTATAATAATCATTATTATTATTATTATTACTATAATAATTAATATTATCATTTTCATCACATTTATCATAACAGTCCTCTTTATTTATATTAGTATTATCATTATCATCATCAAATCCATCATTACCATCAGTATTATCATAATCATTATAAACTCACAGTGTTTAAATGTGAAGTGTTGGCAGCGTATGCGGCGGATTGTTTAATGGCGTCCTCGTAAGATGGCGGCAGATCGCCGTAGGGGAGCGGCTGGGAAGACGAAAGCGGGGATGGCACATCTGTCTCATTTGCAGTGGTCACCCTTGTAGACGGGGCATAATGCCGGTAGGCATTAACATCTGAAATAATACAATATAAGTAGTAAGTGCATTCACTATTGCCCAATTTCCATGCATAGAATAACATGATAAAATAAAATATACCATAATAAAATATAATATATTATATAACATGATATAATATGATATGCCAAAATTTAATAGGATTTTAACTTGTAAAAAGTAATGGAAGAATGGCATATAAATACTCAACAAAATATAGTATAGTAACATAATTTAATAGGATTTCAACTCCTGATAAACAGATATGGAAGAACGTCAAATATCTTAGAATTATGTAATCACAATAGACCCTACTAGCTACCCCTCAAAACATGAACTGCACTTAGGCCTAGAAAAAAATATTGTTTGATTCCTGTGACCGTCCAATAATAATAGGGTAGTAAGGTAGGTAAAGAAATTGGATTGTTTTCTTTATATAAAATGTTTTTATGCATGCTGATTTCGAGTTGGAAGGGTGGGAAAAATAGGGTAAGATAGGGTTACAGGAAAGAAACAACTTTTTGAGGCCTTACTTCCAGCTCCTATATAGCTAGATATCTACAATACTTAAAACTACCCCTACATAGCAGTGCTGAAAACAGTTTGCTAAGCCTTCTTGGTCAAACGTTCCATCAAAATGAACATGTTAGTGGTCCACCAGACAAATAGGGTTCCATATCACTTTAATAACCAAAATGGTAGCCAACAGCAATTTTATAACTGAACGTTCATGGTTAATTGTGCAAAATTTATGAATTGTGACAGTTATAATCTAATATAGAACAAATGTGAAACTGGATGTGATGCTTACTAAATTAATGTGGTCAGAATATCTAGCAGACTTTCTGGGCAACTTAACGTAGGCTTTTACTAGCCCAATCAACTTTTTGGTAGAAACAGACCAGTGGGCTGTCTATTTTCACCACTGACATAGGGAATACTTACTTGCCCCCATGGTGCCCGAAATGGTGGAGATGGCACTGGGGTTGCCGGACTGCCTCTGCAAGCGCCGCCTGGCTTTGTTGCACACAACTATCAGGAATATGGCGACAGCTACTACTGCTACTATCACTATGGGACCGGCAACCTACACAAATAAACCATCATCAGTAAGCAATATAAACGTTTAGTGTTATATTGGATAAAATGCTTGCAGCAGTATAACAATAACGTATTATTTTTGTAATCATAATAATAAAGTATATAACTATACTATTTTAATGGTATATATAGTTTATATATATATATATATATATATATATATATATATATATATATATATATATATACATATATATATATATATATATATATATATATATATATATATATATATATATATATATATATATATATATATATATATATATATATGTAAATATATATGTGTGTGTGTGTATATATATACAGTCAAACAAGATGTGGTGTTGTGCTATGGCACTCGCGGACTTCGTCCATATACGTTTAACGCTCCCTCTAACCTGAAATCCTGGATCTGTCCCTGGAAGTCCTTGCTGTGTCAAAGCAGCAGCTGCATACAAGCTCAAGATTGGCTCATTGAAATTTATCCGTGCTCCAGCTTAAAAATCTCAAGGATACCAAAACCAGACACATGGTAAAGGTAAAGGTATTCAGTTTATAGTCTTGTATCTGCCGAAGCGCTCACACAACCTTCCTCCCCTAGCTGGCACTGTACACACGGATATTCCAGAGCAACACACGCTCTAAGCACTGCCTTATTCATGCTAGGTACCCATTTTGCAGCTGGGTAGACTGAAGCAATATGGAATAAACTGTCTTGCCCATGGACAGACCAAAGTGCCCCGGCCGGGAATTGAACCAGCGACCCTCTGATTAATAGTCTTGACACCTAACCAACTAAGCTACTTTGTCCCGTTAGTAATCCCTAGATTAGAATCAACAAATTGGTCACACTCCAAGGCTCGTAATTGGCTAGAGCTGGGAGCCCTTGAATTCTGCAGGGAGCCCAAAGATTCACTGGTTTCTATACAAAGCATCTTTGAGTAGCTTTTGAAGATGCAATTGGGCTCCCTGGAAAAAACACTTGATTTCTAGACTTGCACTCATAGTCTTGGCCAGCAGTCTCGTTGCCTTTTTGGACACCCAAACCCTTAAAAAGAACCCCTCAGGACACCCAAATTTTAGGGGGTGGAATTTCTAAAAATCTCAATCTCTAGCTTATAATTAATTTTTTTCATCTCCTTATAATTCCCATGACATTAATGATATCATGCCTTATTTTGATGAATTCATACATGTTTATGGTTAAAATATGAGTATATTGTGATCCCCCTTAACAATTTGGACGCCCAGAAATTTCACAACTGCCAATTTTAGGCACCCATATTCAGAATCCTGGCTAGGACCCTGTGCAGCTCCCTCAAATTTCTGCAGGAAGCCCAAAGATTCACTGGTTTCTATACAAAGCATCTTTAACTAGCTTTTGAAGATGCAATTGGGCTCCCTGGAAAAAAAACACTTTAACTTCTAGACTTGCACTACTACCAAGGAACTACCAGGTTGATGCCACTGACACATGAATACAATGCTCTGATGTTTAGGGGAACAACGTAAAGCCTACCTTTTGTGGTTAGAAGTTTTTATAGGTTGTAGCTTCCACTATGTAAAAACGTGTTGGATATCTGAGTTAAATTTCAATTTGATTTGATTTGATTCGGTCTCGTACGATGTATATTAAAAAGCCTTTGACACACAGACAAATCATATATAAAGGTGACTAGTTGAAGTCATTAACTGCTATGCAAATTAGGGTCACAGAGTTGTCTTTAACAGTTGTCGACTCGCCTATGTAGAGAACACAGAACAATCCTAACACAGAACACCTAACATAAACCTTCTTATCACTGCTTATCACTGTCATGTCTTGTTTAGCATGCCCAATGTATACAGGCATTGATGAGTGTTAAACTGACCTTTGTACCACGCCAGCACATTTTAAAATGAAATAAACATGTGAACATTAATAAATCCATCAGTAAGTATTTACTTCATAATTGCTTCACTGATTAATAAACACTTATTTGAAAAAAAATGTGTCTGTGAGATCATGAGTCAAAATGGTGGTGAGCTTGTGAGTTGATCTACTTCTGGTAGTGCAGCTGTACTGTATGTTTGTAATTTGTAGGATTGACCAGAGCTTATATATATATATATATATATATATATATATATATATATATATATATATATATATATATATATATATATATATATATATATATATATATATAACAGGGATGGCGAGGACGCTGTCCATATATCCTTTTGACGCATAGTCAAGTGGTATGGACGCAGAGGTGTGAAGTGTCTGCGTCCAGAGAGGATGCATAAAATTCCCATTAAGAAGCCATAAATTTCCTGTTCACAACAGTTCTTTGAGCCGTACAGTAGCACAGTCAACTCAACTTCACAAGCTTGATAAAGAAATCTACCCATTTAACCCCTAAGTGACCACATTTGTTGGCTTAGATAGTCAACACTCATTTGTGGCCCATGATCAGGACGCAGGATTATCTGGACCTTGATATTAGTGTGGAAGCAACTTTTTTTGACCCTATCGCTAACACTAAATATATATATATATATATATATATATATATATATATATATATATATATATATATATATATATATATATATATATGTGTTTAGCTTATTCAGGGTTATACACTTACATCGCTCACTATAGGTTCTGTGGCAGTTGACACTGTACTTGTACTAGATGGACCCAGAGAGGGCACCGGTCCCACTGTAGTCATTTCATTACCAGCATCTGAAAAAGAAAATAATAATTTTAATGCATATAACAATTTTAATCCACCATTTTTACCTGTAATGTTCAAAAATGCATTATGATCTATAGGCATCACCAGTACCTAAAAAGAACAATATATTAAAGTTTGATAATTTCATATTTCATATTGCGCTTTTTTCACATGTAATGTTCAAAAGTGTATTAGAATCAGAACGTTGCATGCCATGGCAATGATTCAAACCCAGACAGTGGTGAGAGACAGCTAGCAGTCAGTGGCGACGCCTTAGACCACACAGCCATAAAGGCATTGCTCATTGCAAAGGAGTGGTGCATTATAAACACTATTACAGGCACCAAAATTACTTTCAGAACTAACTTACCATGCCAGGCAAGTAGTTAATGATTTTCACTTGCCCGACATAATTTTCAGCTTGCCCTATTAAGTTTTAACATATGCCAGAATGGCATTTATGATTTATCATGGATTTAATGATTTTAAAACATTTTTTCTTTAACTATGTTGCATGCATTTGCTTGTATATTTCTGAGTATGTGTGCCATTTTCTAAATAAAAATGTGTAGTGTTCATAAAAAATCTGCTTACCCATTTGGACAAGTGCAAACTAATATGTGCTTGCCCGAGGGCTCTTTTTTCAAATATTCACTTGCCGGGGCAAGCGGGCTAGTACTTATGTCAGTGCCTGTATTACTATATATGGATGGCCGAGTCCCAAAAACCTTTTCAGATAACTGTGAGGTATTTGCAATAGGTTCTTTGCATTTCATAATAGAATTATTGTCCTTGCCTGTTTGACTAGAAGTTACCTCTTGTATGAAGGGCACATAGACGATCCAAAAAAAAAAAGCAGTGTAAAGGAAATTCAACTATAAACTTTTAACCCTTTAAAGTGACCTGCAAGGTCAGATAAACCACTACTGTAAAGGAAAACAAATCCGGATTATTTCCCCCATAAGCTACCTTAAGCTTAAGCCAAGGTGGGAATGAATATAAAGCCAGTATGGGCAATTGGAAATTAACCCTTGCGCTGGTGGTGGCCAATTTGGCCAATACAAAATAATGCAAATTGCAAAACCTGAATAATGACTGAAACCCTGGCACATGGGTACTCATCTGAGAGCTATTGCTCAGCCAGAGCTATCCAATGAATACCAACATGACAGGGTTCAGATGGTTCTCAAAAATCTTTGAGTTCCCGTGACAGGACGAAAGTAGCCTCAGCATTGGAAGGATTAAGCTAAATTGAGAGTATAACCATTCAAGCATACGTTTGTGAATATATGCCAAATTAGACTTGCTACAAGTCTGTGTAAACTGGCTCTTTCCTAAGTCTCACTGATCTACCCCTAGTTGATTTCAGTCCAGGTCTAGTTCTGTGTTAATCCTCAAGGGGGACCCACTGGAGCTGTGAGTTTCACACCACAAACCATAAGAACTGCACTGCCATCTATAATTTAAGAGCGACATCCCACCAACTTACCATCTAGTATAAAGGTGGACACAGTCTTAGCGAGCAGGGTGTCTGTTGGCCACCCAAACCCTTAAAACCACCCTCAGGACACCTAAATATTTCTGAGTCATTTATTAGAATGTGAATTTCAAACTTATAATCGAAGTTTCCCCACCTCAATATAATTCCCATGACATTGTATAGGGATATTATGCCTTAATTCAATAACTGAATACATGTTTATGGTTATAATCGGGGTATATTGTGGTCTACCTTGAAAAATAGGATGCCCCAAAATTTGACAATTGCCAATTTTGTGCACCCAGTCTCTAAATCCTGCCTCAGACCCTGATGGTGGCATTACACCTAGCCCAGCCTGAGAAACAGACTAATAACCATTCAGCTTCAACCATGCACTGAGTGACATCATATGACTCAGCTATGGCCTGGGGCAGTGTTATGTTATTAACCCGTATGCTGCTGTTGGCTAATTTGGCCATTACAAAATGAGGGAAAGTACCTAAAAATTGACTGAAACCCAGGCACATGGGTACTCATCTGAGAGTACATAACTAGTGCTTTCCAATGAATACCAACATGACTGGGTTTAGATGGTTCTTGTGCTTTGGACGAAAGGGGCCTCAGCATTTAAAGGGTTAACCTACATGTATTTGCATTTGGTATATACACACATGACCTTATAACTATGAAATAGCTCATCATGAAGCATATTAAGGTGGCTTAGGGGTAGGGGTCATACCATTATAATTATATGGTACAGCCCAGTATTGGTATAATTTATACAGTGCCAATACCTGAATGGGGTCGAGACCAAGTACTTTCGCCATCCAAACCTTGTGTCCAGAAACAAATGTAAGATGGGTGCAATGTCCAATTAAACTGCACAGTAGAAAACAACATGAATGGTGCTTGTTCACCAATTTGATGGATCTGCAGTAAAAACACTCACAGAAAATTGGTGGTTTTAAGGCATATCAAAGAAAGGTAAGATATCTTTAATACCTACTCCGAACACTAAGGATGGATATGAAGCGTATCACCTGCTCTGCTGTAATTCTCAATGCTGATTACTCAATTAGATATTTTAAAAAGTTTTATTATTAAATGGTATCTAGAACATTCGTTGAAGAAATAAATCATATAATTGCTTGATTTGTCAATGTCTATGGTCAGCATGATGAAACCCCATTTTGGACACCCTGTTATGAAAATCCTGGCTAAGACCCTGCTCAATAGGTGTCATACATGTGGCTGTTCACACTACGTAGATTAAATACTAAATTGTCTGAATATAATGTCACACACCATAATCGATATCACATGGTAGCCAGCAATGTGATGTATGTACAGGGTTGCATACCGTTAACACGAAACGGTACGATACCGGTACTGGCGAAACGGTACCAGTGGTATCGGTATCGTTAACAGTGAAACGGTACCTCTGATCTCCAAGGCCTAATCGGCTTTTTTACGACATTCCTGTCGCTAACAAGTGTGGTTCCATTCCTCAATTCTATGACAACAATCAATAGTAGAATTGGGGAACAGAACCAACGATTGAGACGGACATTGACGAAGTTAACCGAAGCAAATGATCGCCACAACGCACTGCGAACGTGCGTGGGATGTTACACCGTATCGTGTTTTGCGCCGAATGCTATTCCAGACAAAGTGTCTATAACTGTTTCGTCAGGAATCAGCACACAGTACGTCATTGCCGCATATGATTGGCAGTAACAAATTGTTTAATCTGTTGAAAAGAAGCAGTACTCAAAAACGAAACGGTGCCTTTTAGTACCGGTTCTCAACGTAACGGGTAAATACCGGTTCTTTTCGAAATGAATATCGGTTCCTATCGGTACTCGAGTACCGGTATGCAACCCTAGATGTATGTATTTGATTTTCTTACCACCATGGAAGAACAGGTGTTAAATTGGTTACACCCTGTTTAAAGGTGCGGCCAGCCTGCTATCAACACTCGATTATCCATATCCTACATGGCTCCGCCTGGTGGGATATGGATGGCTTCGGCTGGATATCATGTTATCCTTGTTGTGAAAAAGATATATGGCAAGATGTCTGCAAGACGCCGTCAGGCTTCTTGCATACCTGCGACACCTGCGATAACAACAAGGTGTTTTTTTTGTTTTTTTAAAACGCTATTTGTGTCATTAGAGTTTGCCAACATGGTATGTAAGAAAATAAGATGGCAGGAGGTAAGTAAGGTGGATTTAGGTATGTGAATTGCGAATTCAAGTGAGAAATCCTTGCCGTTTGCTATGGTGAGTCTGGCGAAGTTTTCTTAGTTCTCCTTTGAAGGAGGATTTATCAACTAAAAGACCACACTTTCAAACAGGGTTAAACAAGCAATATGTCAAATATAAACAAACACATAGACAGTATGTACATACCTATACATTCACACACATACATACAATGACACATACATACATACATACATGGTCTTAGCCAGCAGGGCGTCTGGGTGCCTTTTTGGACACCCAAACCCTTAAAAAGCACCCCTCTGGACGCCCAAATTATTTTGTGATGAACTTCTTAATATGTCTATCTCAAGCATGTAATTGATTTTTATCATCCCCATACAATTCCCATGCCATTGTTTAATGATATCATGCCTTATTTTGATGAATTTATACATGTTTATGGTTGAAATATGAGTACATAGTGATCCACCTTAAAAATTTGGACGCCCCAAAATTTTACAACTGCCAATTTTAGGCACCCTGTTTCTAAATCCTGGCTAAGACACTGCATACATATAATAATAATCTTTATTTAAAGAGGTTAACTGAGTTCAATGGTAGGGATCTTCCCTGAGGCCCTCTGGCATGTTTACAAGTAGCCTGAGGGCCCCAGGGTTACTAAGTAGTACAGTAAATTGCGCTTTTAGGTATCGAGACATATGTACATACATATATACATATATATATATATATATATGTATATGCGTATATATATATATATATATGTATATATATATATATATATGTATATATATATTTATATACATATGTATATACATGTATATATATATATATATATATATATATACATATACCGTATATATATATATTTTATATATATATATATATATATATATATATATATATATATATATATATATATATATATATACGCATAGAGAGTACTTTGACTTATGAGCGATAAATGAGGTCCGCCAATAATCAGTTATGGTGTTTGTGTAGTGTATTGATACTGATATCTAGAACGTGGTGATGTGATATACCAACCTTTCGCAGCCATCCCGCAATGGGTTATCTACCTGTCCTACAGGTGCTTATTAAAGGTAACAGTAGAGCTACAGATGATCATCTCCTTAAAGATTGCTGGGTTCTCCAAAAGTTGCGTAGCTCATTCCATACTGTTAGGACGGAATCGAATCACTTCCGCGATGTTGTGGCAGTCAACTTCGACAAGTCAGGTGGGTATTATATGACGGCGCTTTTGATTGGTTAAATGCAAGTGCGAGTAGCCAATAAGAACCTCCGATCCAACTTTAGACCTGTGCCGCCTTTGACGATTGAGCGCTTGTAAACTGTCACAAATATACTCGTCATTCACATCGTTATTGGGCGACGGCAAAATAACAGTACTAGCCCCAATTTTAAGCTGAGTTGAATAAGTAGGTTAATTCATTATAACTATGCAGTGAACAGTACATTGATCGGAACACGAATTCCAACCGAAACATTCATACTAAATTCGAAGCAGATGGTTACACCTGAGCATATTGGCGCCACCTATAGGGCCGGTGGAATACTAGTTTTACAAATATTCCTCCATCGCGAACCGGAATAAAGATTTTGAATTTCCTTCATCGTTACATTTTCTGCGATATTTTCAACTATTATATTTCTTCTTTTTTCACTAGTTCATACCTGTCAACTCTACTGATTTGACAGTACTCTACTGATTTCAGACCCCAAAGTTGTTGTCTACTGATTAAGCACCTGATTTGAAGAAATGTACTGATTAGCTACTGATTTTGCTGACTTTGAAAAATTGTTCATCTTTTTCCTAGCAAGTACATATAGGTCAGTTTGCTCCCCTCTATCCAGTGTATTTCTTCTGACCCATTTACTGTTTGTAGTAATTGATTCCTATCAGTAGGTACTGGAGCAAGTTCCTGTGTTCACAGCTAATCCCTTACTAATGATTGGAACTATCATGCAGCAATGCATTGTTTCTATGGGATTAAGAGGGAAAGGGGCAGTGAGGGCTAGCATCATCAGATAGCACCTCAAGAAAAATCTACAATGGCTGACAAGGAAAATTCACCACCTTGTAAAATTATTTTCAGTCTTCAAAACAAAGAGATTTTTCATAATATGCTGGAAATGGGAAGTATTTGATCTTGAAAATATACGGAAATTGGAAGTGAGTTGACCTTGAACTCCACTAAAATACAATAGCCCACTCCTCAGCTAAATTACTAACCTGGCCCCTGGTGCCGGGTGGTCAGGATTAGAACCAAACAACGAAATGTCGCGAAAGAGGCCCTAATAATGAACCGCGTGAAATCTCCTGATTTTGGATGGTTGAATGTTGACAGGTATGCTAGTTTCCTCTTTATTTTAGTCTCTTTGATTGCGTCTCCCTTCTTTTGTTTGTGCTGCACCCATACTTTCTGTAGACGAAATATTTATATGATAATAATAATAATAATAATGATGATAATAATAATCTTTATTTAAAGAGGGTAACTCAGTCCAATGGTAACGATCTTCCCTGAGGCCCTCTGGCATGTTTACTAGTAGCCCGAGGGCCCAAGGATTACAAAGAAGTATAGTACATTGCTTTTAGGTATCGAGACTTGGAGGAAGGTAGAGATCAGGTGCACACATGATTGCTTCAGCTAATTAAGCCATTCCAAACTTTGGGCCTTGAGAATGAAATGCATTTTAGGCCTATTGATTTATTACATTTTGGAAGAGCTAATAGTGAGGAGGTTGCATTTCGAGTACCATAGCTGTGGTTTTCTTGTGTATATGAGAAAGGTTTGTTCATATAATGGGGGTTTAACTCATTGAGGCGTTTGTATACAGTGACAGCCTGTTGTTATTCCACATATTTAGAAAAAAGGAGCCATATATCTCTGCTAGGTTGAATAAAATATATAAGTTTGTGCTGAGCGTGGAAAGAAGACTCCAATGACAGGACCCCATCCTTGTTTACGTTATTTGTCTGTTTCGAGCTAATTATATTTCTATTTGTATTCAAATATTGCTATGATGTTTGTTTCTGTATCTTTTCCATTTTATGCATTCATTGAAGTATATTAAACTACATCTTAGATAAATAAAAACAAGTGGATATGGGAAACCAGCCGACGAATAGTCCATAAGTCGTGCTCTGCACATGCTGGCGCACAGGTTTCTCTGTAATGTAAATGATACGAGAGCCCTATTGGTCCTTGTTCCCTCGTGACCTCATGCTGATGCCAGATCAGAGACCCCTGACATGTCCAGCCCCTCACTATAGCGCATATAGTAATTGTTCTCTCGCTACATATCCATTCTTTTCTTCATCTAAAACTACATTGAGAAGATTCGTAACTAGACAGTTCGTTTGCACATAGCGGATTTATCGTAAACAATTTCGACTGAAATTTGACGATTCAGTCGAAATTTGTAATCACTCTCGTATATTTTAGAAATCAATTTAATGTAGGTATTCTTTGGGCTAGCAGATGCTAATCAATTAGCACATAACTGTTGTTATGTGCTAATCAATTAAAACATAGATGTTGCTATGTGCTATATATATATATATATATATATATATATATATATATATATATATATATATATATATATATATATATATATATATATATATATATATATATTAGATCCATATGTCCTATTATTTTTGTAATCTTAATTATATCTAGATTTTACGTCCTAAATACAAAACTAAAATATAAAAGGAAATGAATTGTAAATTCATTTCTGCTAATTAGGTAAATAGAAATGGGCAGTTGGTACCTTTAGACGCTTATAAATGTTGTCAAATAAGAAACAGGTAAAAAAGAAGCAATTGATACACTTCCTTTTCCACTATAACAAATGTCATTTTGATGAACAGTCATTTAGTATATAGGTAAAAGTCTTGGAACACAATTTTCAACCTTAATTTGACTAAAAAAAGTAAGGGCAGCTACAGACGGTTTCACCTGGAACCTTAGAATAGACATCTTGTGCTGTAATAAATCTTTGAAAATTAAAGTGATTCTGGAATGTGGGCCATATTTCCAATATTTCAGTCCAAGATTTTTTATTTTAGTATTTGTGCAATAAAAAAGAGTGCCAAAAACGTTTGCTCCATTATTTTGGACAGTGGTTCCCACAAACCTCATCTAAGGTTTCCAGGTTCGTTTGATTATGCCAATTCTAAGAAGTATTTACAAAGGGACCCCTTGCTCAATCTGAAATGAAAGGGCGCCGCCCTTGGGGTAATACTGTAAAAGTTCACTCTAGCATTTAGTAAAGTGGCGTCATCTACAGGTTGCTTTCGCAAAGTTCCCTACAGTGTATTCAAATTTCACAATGACACAGAATTGGGCACTACATTGAATTACTAAATGAATTTAAAACTCAACCAGCATAAAGCGAATACTTGATATTTCCTATATTCATAAATGAATAAAAATGTATACATAAATATTTAGGAATATCCGAATATCAGAGAGATTTAGATATTTATGCATGTCATAAATACTAATTTATAAATCGTAGTATTTAGCTCTCTCACACACTTACTTCATTAAAATTTTCAAAATGAATGCGGGTGATTTTAATGTCATAATGAGCAATTCTATGCATTGTTATTTCTTACGTCTCAGAGTGAGCAATATTTTTTCTGGTAGAAGATACGTTATTTCGAGTATATTATACGTCAGATTTAATGACCAATACATATGCTACTACCTCTTGTTATAGCACATGCTTCGTTGAGACGAATTAACTTTCGTTATCCATTTGCACATACGCAGCTTTGGAATGTAGACCTAATGTTGTTAAACCAACATCAACGCTACTTCTAAATGTCGGATTGCAGGTGCATACTTTTTATAATTTGTCTCGCTTTGAAGTTGCGTGGATATGACCAATTTTGACATGCGCTCTAGTTGTAGATTGCGTAATTAAAATGCCCGTGATTGTTGGTAATGATATACCAGAGATCTGTTTCGTGAAACAGTATTCAAGGCTCCATTTAACCCGTTAATGTTTAAGATATCCTCTGACAAATTATCGTTTGGACCCAGAGAAAGTCCGATACAAGGTGATAGGAGTGGAAATGAAAGGAATGATAAGTAGTATGAAGCTAGTGGCGCTGGGCGCAACACAGCGCAGAGGTTAGGCAGGTATGGTAGAGGAATGGATCCGTGCGCCAAAATATGTAGGCCGGCGCACGGATCCATATCTCAAGGGGAATGGATAGAGATGTAATAGTTATGAAATATGAGGAATATGGGTAGTGAGTAAAAGCAAATTAGTGATCGTGTAAATATTTACAGCTAAGTTCACCTGGGAAAAAAGGTCTGATTTGGAAAATATTTGTTACTGAAATACCATAAAGGTGAGAATATGGGGAATTCAAAAACATAAACCAGAATTTGCCCCCCCCCCCCCCCCAATATGATACTGACCACCTCTGGGTCATGGACTATTATGATGTATTCAGTTCAAAAGCAATCTCTGTGTGTTTCTCATAACTGGGAATTTGTCATCATGCTGCAAGTGTGATCTGCTACATGAAATTAAAGTTATTTCATAATCATACTTGTATGGTTATCAATTTGCCAACACCTGTAAAATATAATAGCCCACTCCTAAACTAATAAACTAATCTGACCCCTGGTGGCCAGGATTGGAACCGCATAAAATCTCCTGATTTTGGATGGTTGAATGTTAACAGGTATGAATTATATAACTTGGTCAGAAATCTTCAGATTAGCTACTGATTTGCCAACTTTCAAAAATCATCCACCATTCCTCAAGAATAAATTTATTTTCTAGCCAAGAGCCAAGAATTTCATAATATGCTGAACATAGTAAGTATTTGATCTTGAAAGATCACACAATGTCTGGAAAGATCACACAATGTAAATGTTGTTGATGAAGACATTTTCAGTTCCAAAGCTATCTGCGTGTTTTTGAAAACTGTGTGTATATTATCATGCAGCAATTGTGATCTGCTAAAATTAAAGTTATCCTATTAACATATGTTTCCATGATTACCAACTCTAAAGGCCCGCTCCTTAAGCAAAAGTACTAACCTGGCCCCTCCCAGAATTGGAACTAAACAAAATGAAACCAAAAGACGTCGCAGTATAGTAAACCGCCAGATAAGTGAAATATCCTGATTTTGGATTGTTGAATGCTGACGGGTATGCCAACGTACGTGCACAATATCGTGCACGATATTCTCAGAATGAGGCATCTCCGTAGTATAATAGTATACCGTAGGTGTACGTCCTATACATATTTCGCTGTTTCGCTATCCGCGGAATTACCGTAAAGTCGTTCCCCTTTTTCGACATATTAGCTAAAAGTACACGGGCGCGAAAATATGCCAAAATTTTTCCCATATATAAGCTTCAGACAATGTTTCAATCGCACGCATGACTTGATTTTTTGGCCGCTCAGTTTCGTCAATAAACTCGCTACCATAAACCGTTATAACGACGAATTTAGTTCTGACACTTTTCCCTATACACCTAGTAAATTGCCAACTTGGCGAGTGGCAGAATGGTGAATCTATACATGTCCTACGGACGACTTGCTACCCTATCGCAAGTCCTATGCCGACGTGGGTCTAGAATACTCTTTAGAATAACATGGAAATAAAGATTGATTTGTAAAAAATATCTATAGAAAGGTTTTTGGTAATGTTCTGGTTAGCATTTCTTCTTCAAGTAGTTTCCAAACTTTGCTTCATCCTAAATGACTTCATCAATACTTTCACGCTGCTTTTGACCGCTGCGCGCATTAATGGGTTAATTAAATCATAGACTAGGCGCTAGGCCATTGGAATCCGAAACCCTCAAAAAGCACATTTGAACACCTTGATTGTGAGGCCTTCATCAAAATATAAAACTCTAACGTACACTTCCTGTGTTGTTTTTTTAAATAATACAGAAATACATTGTTGTGGGTATATATCTAAACATGATATTGTTTCTGTCGAAAATGGGTCACTTATGATGTCCAGGCTTGAAAACCCTGGGTAAGACTCTCCAGTCTGTCCGTGTTCACCTTACGTATATATGTATGTTTATTGACTTTAGTGAGGATTGCAAAAGCATACTTGATATGGTATGGGATGTAGCATTAGTATGGACAGTATGGACAGTACTTATTTAAAACCAGGGTTTAACATAATACAAAAACACTTGGGGAGCTAAAAAGGGAAATAACTTTTCTACATTATATAAACTTATTTTAAAGGTGTTGATTTTAACAGGATGAGCGAGAAATGAAAAAAAAAGGAACAGGGAATAGAACTCCCTTCTATGTTACGGCAACGGGCTAGCAGTGCGGTACCTCTGAGAGGATGTACATTCATATCAGCTAACAAGGAAATATAATGATTCGCAAATCTAATATCCATAGATATACGAGTATCATAATTCATCTGTTGGTTTACGCAAAGAGTGTGTGATTCATAGCACCGTGTATATGGCTATTCCCAGAATCATGTAATACATATATTGTATATACACGGTATTACTAGTTCTATTTAACTTTCTATTTTTCTATTTAATTTGACAAAGTAGCTCAGTTGGTTAGGTGTCGGACTAGTAATCAGAGGGTCGCTGGTTCGATTCCAGGCCAGGGCACTTTGGTCTGTCCTTGGGCAAGACAATTTATTCCATATTGCTTCAGTCTACCCAGCTGCAAAATGGGTACCTAGCATAAATAAGGCAGTGCTTAGAGCTTGTGCGCTATATGCTGCCAGTTGCTCTGGAATATCCCCTGGGGGATTGAAATGGTTTCCGTGTGTACAGTGCCTGCTATGGGAGGAAGGTCGTGTGAGCGCTTCGGTGGATACAAGACTATACACCGAATACCTTTACCTTTAACTCCAACTTTAACTTTAACTCTATTTAACTTCACTTAGTGCAGTATGACCTAATTTCCTTCAGACCACATATCAAAGAATTGGAAATTATCTGAAAATAATCTCTACTGTAGAAGTATTTCACAAAAAAGTATAATCCAGTGTTGAATATCCCCAATATGATCCAGAAAGTTGTATGCTGATCAATCCTCGGCAGGCTAAAGTCTGTTATGGTTAAAGATTATTAAATATGCATCCCCAGGTTATATCCAATTGGAGGTAATTACAAAGTAATCCCCTTTTTAAATAGGGTAGGCATCTGTTCAGCGTCACGCATTCTGGGGCATGCACCATCTGCTGTTTGAGTGTTATACTTAGGCTTCTAGACCTTATGTCCTGCTTGCGCGTTGCAACCCCACAAGGGGCCCACCTTCTTGGCTTGCTCAATGGTGTGCAATAGGAGCTGGCACCTCCCGCGGAACTCTAAGCTGGCCTGGCACCCTGCTCGCCTTATAAATGCATGGGGATGTGTGGATATGTCTATGGATACCCTGCATCTAATAGATCCCTTGGTCCTCTCTGGATTAGAAAGCTCTGCTCTTTCCCTTCCACCTTTTCTTCTTTAACATGCTTTGCCATTATTTTTCAACAATGGCAAAGGATCACTTCACCGAAAAGAAAAAAAACATGATTCTGGATGGCCTAGCATGCCGATGTGCCTTTAAGGCTGTGATGATGTTGACACACTCAAAATAAGACAATTCCTAATTTAGCACTCCTGTCCCCTCTCTAACAATAGTTATCTAATCCCTGAGGTCTTGGTGTTTCAAATATAAGTTTTCTTTAACTCAGCTGCTAGAGCTAACCTCGATACAATCACAGTTTCTATTTTACAGTGTTTTACCTCAAATGAGGTTTTCTTGATCAATTATGGTACATATGATTTATAAATACGATACATGTCAGCTTTATATACTAGGCTTGGGCAACTGGACGGCAAACTTGGAGTTCCTGCAAGATTGTGCCCTACACCACCCGACATAGGTGAAAATTTTTACCTAAGAAAGTAGGTCAGAATGGTTTCCATGTTGACCTACTTTCGTGAATACACACACACACATATGTATATATATATATATATATATATATATATATATATATATATATATATATATATATATATATATATATATATAGATAGATAGATATAGATATGTGTGTATGTGTGTGTGTGTGTGTGTTACAAGCCCCTGTGTAGTATAGGTGCAGGCATACATCTATATATAATAAATTAAAAACACATAAGTAGCTAGGATATCATAATCCTATACTCAATTTGGCATTTTCTGCACTTATAACAGAGGGTGGCATTGTTTGGTCCTAAAAGAAGGGTTCCAAGGGGGGGGGGGGTAGGGGGCTGTAAATGGTTAGAAAGTTAAAATTACTCGAGAATAATTGACTTACAATATAATTTGATTTATTTGAAGAAGATAATTTAGGGGCCTGTTTTATACTGCAGGAAAAGCACTGTAAAACGATGAAAATGGACATATTAGGAATATATCAACTGACTCTCACTATTTCCCATTTGTGATACAGTAATCACTACATTTAATTTTTGCCCTAAATCTACGGGCAGACCGGGCATTTTACAGCACCGTATGCCCGATTGAAAGTCGCATGCCTGGGCACATGTCGGACCTCATGTCCGTGACGTCACGGCTAAATATTGAATACAGCTAAGCTAAACAGCTATGAATATGCATACCTCATTATCTCGCCGGGCAAGCCAGGGCAACTTTTTTATTTTTTTTAATTTTCTACCATATTGGTGTAGGAATTGATATCTGTACTGTAGACCAAGGCTGGATATTAGGTTCCTGTTCAGCATCGTCGAGGGCTAACAGGGGACCTTTTTAAATACACGACTTTATCTTTATTAAACCCGGTTGCCAGTACTGCCCAAGATTTAGACCTCTTAGGAAGTCATACATGATTACTCAGAGCACTAGCCTGGACCTTGGATGTTCCTATTTTCACAAGTGAGAAAGTTGTCAGTGACGTCTGGCTATGCGGTGGTTTTCGCTTGACGCTAGTAATCCGGCTTCCTACACCACTTACAACTAGCTATCCACGAATGAGCCTCATTCTAAGATAAATAAAAGAATGGATATGTAGCGAGAGACCAATTGCCATATGCACTGGCGTGAAGCCCCGGCTATGCCAGGGGTGTCGAATCTGGCGTAGGTGTGACGTCACTAGGAGACAAAGACCGATGAGGGCTCTCGTATCATTTACATTCGCCGCAGCCAGCTTTTTTCAAGTTGACCAGCTGGTTTTAAATCCACTGTTCTATTTATCTAAGTCTCTCAGTATGACAGAACACATGACTGTAATCGAAATTCTAAGTATTCAATTTCCCCCAAAGTTGAGAGCCCCAGACCCGGCCTGAATCACTTAGACGTGTCCAAATATAAAGAGTATGAGTTATAGCATTCTGACATAGCAAAAGCTGTTTATTATTGACTACAATGCTGGCTGTCAATGAAAAAAGTCAACCGGACTGATTAAATAGCATGCAAGCCTCTGTATCGATAGCAACAACCTAGATATGTCAATAGACAGTTCAGTTATATATATATATTGTATAACAGATAATGTTAACGTGTTCTTGATGTTCCCGAATTTATTACCTATTGGGTTTGAGACGGTAAAAATTAAAAACGTTATCTTAAATAATTTTTGTTGGTATGGTATTGCAGACGATGTGTATTAGTCTGAACTCAGATACTACTAGTAGTTAGTGAATTTGTTTCATTGTGCAAACTATTTGTTTTGTCAACAAATGGACATTTAAACTTTTACAGTATGAACATGAATTTACTTATATATTAATGATTATGAAAACGATATAAAGTACTCAAATCGAGTAGTAAAGCTGTACGTTTAAAATACTCGCTTGTCAAGATACCGGTACATGTTTGTAGTACTCACTGTCCGTCATGAGCAGTTTATCAACCTGTCCACAAACCGGTCGGCGTATTATTACAGGTTGCACTTACGACTAAGTGCTATTAATGTGCAGAACAATAGCGCCCGCTCAATTGAGCTGGCATACGACTGGCTTTTCTGCACATACACATACATATGGAGCCAAAACGATTGGATAGCAATAACGCTAAATTTAGTATCAGTGCAGACGTGTGCGGGCCGGGAAAATAGAAGAAAACGAGAAAAAGTTGAAATCATCATTTTTCGGGAAATAAAGGTCCCGGAAAATTTACCAGTTGTACAGTTTGTATATATATATATATATATATATATATATATATATATATATATATATATATATATATATATATATATATATATATATGTATATGTATATGTATATGTATATATATATATATATATATATATATATATATATATATATATATATATATATATATATACATTGATATGTATATATATATATATATATATATATATATATATATATATATATATATATATATATATATATATATATATATATATATATATATATATATATATATATATATTCTTTATTGTCTGCAGTCAAGCTACAAAAGGTATATATGTTGCAAATAATAATAACTAGAACAGAGATTCTAATTCTGTTTGGCGATTCAGGTTTTGATCCTTTAGTCAACAGAATACTAATTGTTACCAAATCACTAAATATCAGAAAAAGGGGGGAAAATTCGGTTTCCTTACAACAATTGATATCAGTCTTTAGAAAATAATCTACTACGGAGCAATATATAGCTATTGCACAGGACAGGTTATCCTTCTTTAGAGACCGTTTTTGGGCCCCAATATGGAAACGTGTCAAACCTCAAAAGGGCCGAAGATAGGCCAAAAACAAACAACAATGTCGGTATATAGGGTAGAAACAAGAAGAAAATAACATACTATTTGTAACTGGCTTTATATGTTCATGTTGAATAAAAATCAGATCCTCAGCAAATTGGCTGACTCCATCAAAAAAAATTAAAAATAATTATGACCTCGCCATAAACTATAGATACGTTCAGGTATATTTTTGAAATGCATAAGAAATGATATATTGTTATTGTAAAACGTACTTCTACTTATCACACCATTTGCAGCGTTTTAGATCAACTGAGGGAGATTATAGGGAGACCTGAAAATTGGACATCACTGGTTGCATTATTCGTAATTGTTATTAATACTCAATGCTGAATTTTAGGTCCTGTCATAAGTTAAGGTACCTGTGACGTGACCTTTGACCTATAGAGGGTTCTTATCTGTCATGTTCTAAAACACCGGCTTCAAAGACCGTATCGTTATTAGTCCCGTTCAGCCCCAAAAAATGAGATGAAAATATTGGTCAAAACCATCATGCTCGAAGGAATCGGCATGGTTAACCCTTCCTTGGATCAGGGGGGTTTTCCGATGCTTGTGCCGTGTGCAAAAATTATGCATATTATCGAATGCGCATGGGGATCATTGGGGATCAATTTGCCCACAGTGTAACAGACGACCTAAACATATACTACAAGCAGTTTCCTTGTGTGGGAACCCCCAAATTTCATTTCATATTGACAGAATAAGTCTCAAATGAAAGTTGGTGCTTTTTACGAAGCTACGACCGAGCTGAAGGGCTTTTATTGAAGAAATTCTTTTGCACACGGCACAAGCATCGGAAACCCCCCTCCCCCTTGTCCTTGGATTAAGGTGGTTGTTCATCTAAGACCCTTCTAATGCTGAGGCTACTTTCGTCTAAAACACAAAGAGGCAAAGTTTTTTTAAACATCTAAACCCTGTCATGCATGTTGGTAATCATTGGATACCTCTAGCTGAGTTCTCTCGGGCGAGTACCCATATGTCAGGGTTTCAGTATTTTTTCCAGTTTCTTTGCATCATTTTGTAATGGTCAAATTAGCCACCAGAGGCATAAGGGTTAAAGCAGACGGCCAGGTCGTTCGGTACCATTTCAGGGGCGGATCCAGGATTCAAGAAGGGGGGGGGGGGGGGTTCAATTTAGTTCCAAACAGTGACACTGGTGGCGCCACTAATGATGATTTCTGAAAACGCCGCCAGGGGTCAACTGCAGAAAACTAAAAGGTTCAACAAGGGGTTTCATTAGAGATACAGCTAAGTATTTTATTACCTAAGAATTTCTAAATGAATTCCCATATTTGGAATCAGTTATCACATGCAAAATCATATTTGGGGTTGGCCAAATTGCCTATTGTTTTGTCAGCTGAATGATGGACCTTTAGCACTATCAAACATGTAAAAAAGCATTTTACTTCTTAGAGGTTCAACAGTATGGACATCCTGGGGATGAAGATAGGAATTTTTGCGTACTTTGCTTAATTGATGTTAGCATAATTAATGAATACCCATATGCCCTATCAGCCCCGAGGATCTGGGTGGGTATGTAATATGCAATAGCTTTCACTCCATAGACTTCCGATGGATTGTGACACGTTCCTAATTCATGCCTAAATAAGTTGACTTGGTTGTGTATCCAAATATAGTGTAAATAGACACGATTGATCAAAAGTCAATGGTTCCGATAGTTCAACCCCTTCCATGCAAAACGGGTGCGTGTGTGTTTCTCATACTGGCTCTGGGTTGATGTGATTAAGAAATGGGTATCACCAAGAGATCACTCGTCTCCCCCCCCCCCCCCCCCCACCCCCCTTCGTTTGTGTTCCAAAGCGCACAGTTATAGAAAAAGGCTTGGTCGAGATTCGTGGTCAGTGATTATCAAATCTCTTGTTTTGATATCCATACCTAAGGAAGCCTAAAGATAGAAAAAAAAATATATATTTTTTCCTTAGAAATCCGAAAATAGATAAAATAAATTGTCACTTCAAGATCCTCGTTCATATATATATACTAGCTGCAACCCGTGCACAGCACGGGGACGTACGCAGCATCTTAGTTCTATGAGATAAGAACAGATAACAAAAGCAGCCAAGGGAAGATCTCATTATGATCTTTCTAAGAATGTCGTAATTTTGGGACACACAGTTACAATTTTAATATACTTTAAAAGACTATATAACCGCCTTTCTAAATATATAAATTTTTTTATCTTAGGCCCAGTCATAAGTGAGAAATCATCAAATGAAAATTGACATATTTGGCCGAGAATGTCGAAAAATCAAAACGTGTGTTGAAGGCGTTTTTATTCAATGATTTCGTCGTGATTAGTGTGTCTAAAATTACAATACATCTAAATAGAACATATTAGGAACTTTCTAGATATATAAATGTTTTTGTTTCAAGCCCAGAAATGTATAAATGCAGTTTATATTATGTTTTCTGGCTGAGGTGGTAGCCATGATATATTGTATGAATTGACCACGGAAGGTAGGTGATTGTGTCGAGTGCCCGGCCTAATCAGCTGCCAAAACCTTGCCATATATGGGCTCGGTTTTGGCTGCTGACTGGGCAGGGCACTGGTATTGCCACCACAATAACCTACCTCCCGTGATCAATTCCCATTATATCACAAGTCTTACAAACATGTTTTTTGGCATTTTTCTTTAAATGAAGATCTAAACTAAGCTGTTGTTTTAGCATTCTGGATTGTGCAACGATCAGAACATCATGTAACAATAGGATTTTCTATTTTCTGGAAGCATGTGTATGTGTGACGCTCCCTTTGTTGAGGGAGGAGTTTGTTTACGATAATAACCTCCTCCTTCAACAATGGGAGCGTATCACATGCACACGCTTCGAACAATAGTTAATCATATTGTTCTATGACATTCTGATTGTTGCACAATCCAAAATGTTGCAACAATGCGCTCATGCTAAATTTAGTTTAGATTTTCATTCAAAACAAAAAACCTTCACAAAAACATTTTTGTAAGTTATTTTTACTTCAAAACCTAGCTATCGCAAAAATTCAGCCCCCACTGATCGACATGCAAAGCCACAGCTTCAGGCTTGCAGCTGTTTCGGAGGAGTTACGGTCACAAAATGGAACCTGCTATTAATATAGAGGTATATACATATATATATATATATATATATATATATATATATATATATATATATATATATATATATATATATATATATATATATATATATATATATACATATATATACATATATATACATATATATATATATATACATATATATATACACATATATATATACATATATATATATACATATACGTATATACATATACGTATATACATATACGTATATATATATACATATATATATATATACATATATATATATATATATATATATATATATATATATATATATATATATATATAAATATATATATATATATATATATATATATATATATATATATATATATATATATATATAAATATATATACATATATATATATATATATACATATATATATATATATACATATATATATATATATATATACATATATATATATATATATATATATATATATATATATATATATATATATATATATATATATATATATATATATATATATATATGTTTATATGTGCATCAATGCACGAGTATTAACATTCATTGATTCACACAAACACACAAACATACACATATGCATACTTTGACCTCAATTGTAATGCGGCAGGTCGGATCCTTGTTGCTATCAGATCACGTGATCTCTTGCCATACGGTTACGTTGAGTGAGTAACCTGTTACACAACAATTTCTGTCACAGATGGTCGCTATGAATGTACAGCTTTGCCTGCATAGTATTCACCTTTAGGAATTTGCATACAAAAACCTATTATTCACTGTTATGGATTTGCATACAGGACATTATTCACTGTTATGAATTTGCATACAAAACATTATTCACTGTAATGAATTTGCATACAAAACATTATTCACTGTTATAAATTTGCATACAAAAACTATGAATGTAGCTTTATGGAGTTAATTGTTTGGCTCGATTCAACCCACAGGTCAAACACGTACCCTAAAAGGTAAAATTACATAAGTACCGTCCCAACAGGTTGTATGATGTGAGGTATAAAAAACTGAAAATAACATGCAGAGTGTTTTAAATCAGAGCTCCTATATACATTTATCCCAAGGACCACCACATTTCATAAAGAGTTTAATACTGTAAGAAAGTAATCTATTTTCTTCTGATATTTGCTTCAGTTAGATATTATCAACATTTCACTCCAACCATGCTGAAAATGTGAATAAGTGTTTTTTTTCAACTAGCACATTGCATTAGACGACTCGACTTTTGGGGCTATCTCTAAATGAATTAGGTATTTCTCGTAACCAGCCAGTTGTACGTGGTAGGGGAAGCCGGAGTACCCGGAGTACCCAGCGAAAACCACCGCCTACCTCCATGTCACTGGTAACTTTCTCACATACACCGGACTAGACTCGAACCCTGGATTCGGACCCTGGCAGTTGTGAGAGACAGCTAGCAGTCAGTGGTCACGCATTAGATCACACAGCCATCAGGGCAGGCCCCTGCAATAGCTAACAGTGACTGGCAAATTTGGGTGGAAACTCCCTCTTTGCAAACATATACTGCATAAAGCAGAAAGAGTACGCCACTGATTTGTCCTAGTTGGTAAATCCACCATTAAAATACAAAAGATGCCGGCTCAGTGTAAAATGAATTATTCTAACGATGGGGTGAAATTCGAGTGAGTATGTTGAAGTAGACGACATTCTCTGTCTAGAATATGAACCACCCTTTGAAAGGAAAAGGGGCAATTGCAAGACCGCATCTGATAAACATTTTAAGAACCATCATGTAAAGAAAATATAAATAGTATATCAAACTTTACTACTACACACACACACACACACACACATATATATATATACATATATATACACACATATATATATATATATATACTAGCAGCTCCCCGTGCCCTGCACGGTTTTGGAATCTCAGTCATACTTAATCATGCGCAGTGAGTAAAGAGACAGAGAATAAAACAAAACACAATCAAACTGCCTTCACCACTTAAAACATTATAACCCTTACCGAACCATTGGCATCGCTCAGGGTTAAATGAGTAATTGTAAGGTTCGCTGACTATGAATGGATTAGTAAACCATTTTCTGATGAAAATAATATGTACTTACCTTCATGCTCTACATAATACATTCATATAATAGCAATGATCAACTTGAAGAAGACAAACACGTGTGTGTGTGTGTGTGTGTAAATCTTGACTTTATTTCAACAATTCATTGATATTCATTTTAATGAATCATGTTTATAACATTTCCCAATGGAACACATACATTTGATTAATAAAATAATCCTTTAATAATATAGGGTTAAATGAATTCTAAGGTGCCTTTGCCATGAATGGGTTAAAAATAACCCTTGACTAATTCAGCGTGGCAATTAAAGGGTTAAATGAATATATTAAGGTGCTCTGGCCATGAATGGGTTAATTTAACAACTTTTAAGCCATACTCAATCATGCGCGGCAGAGGCAAAGTAACTTTTGATATATTCTTGGTGGGTTGAGGGTTACATAAATGGTCATCATATTCTCTGGCCATGAATGGGTTTATTCAATATATATATATATATCTTTTATTGGCTGAAACTGTGTTACAAAATCAATATAGTAGAAAAACATACAAATAAATGAAAGGAAAAGAAAAAACTTATGTACATAAACCGGGTGCATCAAATTACAAGGATGATCTTTCTCTTTAGACAGGGACTGACAGCGGTTTGTTTACCTATGGGGCATTACATTTTAAGGTGGTGCCGCATTACCCTACACCAATTTTAATTCTTGTATTTCTAACGTACATATGATATACATGTCTGAGGGTAGTCAGCCTAAGCTTTTCTTCCTGTTCTTCTGTTATACCTTCTAAAGGACCGCCTAGTATTGTATCCCAGTAAACATGCCGATGGTAATCCAGCCATTGGTGCGACGTTGGGCCAACGTACTAATGTCCGCCTGCCCCAACATCGGGCCAACGCTGGCAAATTCTAAAAATAGCATTTCTGTGATTATCCAGTTGCCAAAAATATGGTTGGCATGCCAACCGTTGACCAACATTGGCCCAATGTTGGAATGATGTTGGCATTATGTCCCCAACATTGGCCCGATGTTGGGGCAGGTGGACATTGGTACGTTGGCCCAACGTCGCACCAATGGTTGGCAGATGGTTGGCCCAACATTGGCCCATCGTCGGCCCAACATTGGCATGTTTATGGGGTATATAACATGTCTCTGGGAGAGTCTCTTAGAGCATTTGATACTTGCGTACCTAAGTTATAGATATCTTCAAACATACTGTTCCTCTCAACATCAAAATAAGGGCATTGGAGTACTATATGGCGCACGTCTTCAACTGCATAGTTATCACATAGGGTGCATAATTTGTGTGTCCGTGTTTCACCTTTCAATTTGCAGTCATCATTGCGTAGATTACTAGAGTGACATAACATCTTTGATAAGGTTTCACATTTCTTCACATGCTCAGGGAATTTATCAGATAGTTTCCACCATCTTAGATATTTTGTCTCATTGCTGACATTAACCAAGAGGTCTAGATTCCTATGTAACAGTCTTTCTATGCGCCAATAAACATCCTCCAATTCCCACGCTCGTTTCCACGTTTTTTCTTTCCACATAGTCTTGGGATAGAAATGATTTTTCTCTATCATTCTCTTAATATCATCTAAGAATCCAAAAATATCACACACATTTAAGAGGTCAAAGACGTTACTACGGTGTGGATTTACTTTGGCATATTCTTGGTTTAAAAAATATACTTGTGCTCTCTGACAGAAAAGTATTTTTGGGAGGGCATCATCCATCATTACCATTACTGACCTAACAAACATAATCTTCTTTATCTGGATTATGCGCTCCAGCCTCATCCATCCTAAGCCATAAAAGCTGCAAATATTCGGACACTTAGGGTGCAAACGTTGGATCTTTTTCCCAACATGATTCTGAAAATTTTCTAAGAGGCTGAGACTAGAGTCATCAATAATCCACATTTCACATCCATATATGGTTGTGGGAACAACAATGGTCCAAATGATCATATTGCACGTACTCATTGTGAGACCTCCCTTACGTATACCTATGCCTGTGACGGCGTTAAAGGCTCTCCTTCCCTTAGATATACGCTCCTCTATCCCTGATATATCTGACTCAAAAATTGTATTCCGAATGCCCACGTGGTCATAAAAACATCTTTCTTTTACTCTATCAGTACCTAATTTAAAAATTCGATCTTTGGAGTTTCGTGTATGGTCTTGTTGTTTTTCCCCATAAACTAGGACTCCACTCTTCTTCGTATTAAAATCATACCTCCAAGCACACCCATGGGAGTGCACGATGTCCATTGCTTGGTCTAATTTGTTTTTAGAGAGGCACGCCGTAGCAACATCATCGGCGTATCCCAAAGGTGTGCTTGGTGTAGTATAAAGTTTACAACATATTTCAGCATTTTTGAGGTTAACTAACAGAGAATTGATAAAGATAGTGTATTTCATCAGGGACATAAAACCGCCCTGATGAATTCAACAGCAAAGATAATACCAATCTGAGAAACTACCTTGAAGTTTGACACAGCATTTGAAATTCAAGTACCCCCTGTAGAGAAGGCGCCATGTCTTTCCTGTTATGCCTAAGTCATATATTTGTTTAAAAAGGCCCTCAATCCAGACCGTATCGAAGGCTTTAGCCACGTCATAGAATGCCACGAAACATTTGTTTGTGGATTCCATAGACGTGGCCACAGTCTCCCTAAGGTTAAAGGCAGTATGTACACATGAGTAGCCTTCTCTACAGGCTCCTTGTAAGTCTGAAATAACACGTTCCCCATACCACCATCCTTTGATGCGTTGCCATATAAGAATTTCTAGTAATTTATTAAAGGTAGGCAGTAAAGTGATCCCACGATAATTGTTTGGATCTAGAGTACAGGTATCTTTACCTTTATATAAAGGTACCTGTACTCCTCTCTTAAAACACTGTGGGATATATTCAGAAGAAAGTATAGCATTAAAGAGAGTACATAAAAGATCAACTAGTACTGGACCTGCATATTTCACATGCTCAGTCGTGATTCCATCATAACCAGGTGACTTGTTAAGGTGGATTGTGCTGATTGCTTTAAAAGTTTCATCTACGGTCAAATCGTTTTGAAGGAACTCATCTGTATCATTACTAGCATTATAGTTGTTTACAAAACCATTCACTTCATCCCTATGACGCTCATCATATTTATCATCATCTTTTGGCGTTCCTAGTTTTGTAAAATGATCACGCCAGACACACAGGACATCTTTAAGTTGGTGGACCACTGTTTTATCAGGTTTTCTAATCGCAGATATCCCTCTGATTTGACCTTTTCGCGCTTTTCCAACCAATTTCCAGAAGGAGTTCCTATCGGACTTTGAAAGGTTAACGGCATCTATTATTTCGCTGTTTTCGTACTTCTTGGAGTCTTTTGAGTGTCTTATGAAAAAGGTTTTTATCATATTTGTACGACATATAGGTCTCATCAGAGGGTTCTCTCGGTCTACCTGCTTGTACCCATATTCTGTAGGACATTACTTTCCTATATTTCAAAGTACTCAACTCATGGTTCCAGTAAGGCTTAAGATGTTTCTTGTAACGAGTATGGGGTAATGTATCAGAAATTACTGTAATAATCTCTATTAATTCATTAAAAGCATCGTCAAGTTCTTGCTGACCTTGTGCGCCACTAGAAAATTTTGCTTTGAGGTTGTGCAAGTGAGGTTCAAGGATTCATTGATACCGGGTGAATCGATCGAATTGTGATAACTTATTCCATTTGACTCTACCTTTACTGGTACTTTTAGCATCTGTGTCTAAACGGTCTGCTAGTCGCATATGGGCATGCACTGGCAAGTGATCAGAAGTATTTAATGGCGACCAATCATAGACCTTGCAGCTTATAACCTCACCTAGCAGTTCGGTGGGCACTGCGATATAGTCAAGAGTTGATTTATTGAGCTGCCCTTCATAAGTGTAAATCGGACCCTTTGAGAGCGGCTGCATGTTAAGGGGTAGCAGCCCATGTCTATTGAAGAAGCTCATAACTTTCCTTCCCCTTACAGTTGGTTTGGTTACGGCCCTCGGACCTCCACTATTCCCTATGTCTCCGTTAAAGTCACCTAGGAGTATAGTAAAGGATTGTTCTTCTCTAGATTCTAAAATTTCAGATATTTCGTCAAGGGTAGTTTCAAGCGACTCTGGATTACCTTGTGATGGTAAATATACTGAGACAAAATAAAATATTTCATTAGACGGTGTCTGCATTCGGATTGCGCAGGCCCTATCCATAATAATATCACTAACTATGGAGACACCGGTGAGGCTCTTCTTCCAAAAAAGGGCAACCCCCCCTTGGCCGCGTCCCTTCCCATAGTCCTCTGCAGAGGCCATTTTACTCGACCTAGCAAAACAATGATGGGAGGCAGATATATCATTTAATTTGTAAAGTTGGTTTTCATATACCCAGTGCTCACTCAGAGCAAGAATATCGCATTCAGATAATAACTCTCTTATATAGGGGATGGAAGCGAGATACCCCCTGGCGTTCCAACAGGATACTCTTATCCCCCTATCCACTTCCATTCTTTCTATGGGTTCGTGGATCTGTAACAGCAGAATTAGGATGACAAATAAAGTTAGGTGTACCATCATCGGAAATATATATATAACGTAAACTAGCGTAGCATCTCTCACACATTTCCAATGGTTTTACAGTGTTATATTTTATGATATGATATAATATGATATGTTTTGACACTGCTTTCAGGATATAACCGCACCTATATTTTAAGGTGGTATTAGAAGTAAGCACCGACCTCCACCATATTACAGAGATATACACATTAATAATATTGAACAAATTACTTTGCACCCGGTTGCCACAAACATACAAAATATGAACAGTTTTATATATATATAAGTACCAAGTGAATGGTCATACGACAGGCACACATCCAGCGTGTGGTCATGACTATCCAATAGAAAATGTCTTGTCCAGGAAATTATATGAATACCCGCGTGGGTTTCCGTACTAAAAGTTTTTATAATGTCCCCTGTACTGATACCCGAATCGAGATCCACGTTTGTTGCGATTTCTCCTTCATTTGGCGTAGTGTACGGGCCTGTTGCATTTTCCAACTGGATGTCACGCCGGTGTCTGCTGGATGTTTCGCCGCCTTCATGCCATCCCGGTATTTGCGGGCAGGTGTATGAATGACCATTCTGTAAAATGCAAGTAAGAGTGCCAGTATATCTAGAGTCTAGAACAATACCCTTTGTCATGTTAATTGATTGACACCTGTATAGAGGGCGCCACATACTATCATAGTTTAGCAGGCTACAAGTGTCTCTGGGCGGTCGGTATGTGATCGCGATAAGACCCTCGAGGTGACAGCATGTTTTATTTCTATCTGCATAATAGGGACCTCGTCTGTCGTGCACGGAGGCGATATTCAAATTAGTCATCTTAATACATGGTGCATTATAATAAGCTATAAAGTAGTACGTGACAAATAAAATGTAAGATTGACAGCCCATATGCTGCTTGCAATAGGGTTGTTTTATATCTTTGTCATTCATAAGGCGTGAGGTTCTAGAGGTATATCTAAATTGGTATACTATAGATAGGATACAATACTCATTGTCTATATGTCGCACACAATAAAGTGCAGTCACCACACTCATAGGGTTGTGACCATGTGGTAACAGTAAATACATGATTGAATCAAACACACCTAGGGTAAACGTGATGTTGTCCACTCGAACTCGACCAATACGCATGGAGTTGATGAGGCATCCGTAGCCTGCGGTCCATCTCGTGTCCTTATGGCGTCCGTGAATTTCCACCATTCCGAGGTTATGCGGGCGTTTCCATTGGAGGGAGTCAGGAATACCGGCGCCGGCGGACAGTCAAAGTGGCTGCAGGCTGTTATGGGCGGCCCATCTATTTACTCGCTGCATATCGTCGGATCCAGTGTGGAGTGGTCCTCGTAGCATCACGCCTATCCAGATAGCAATACACATGATACACTGGAAAATAGTACAAGTAGCAAATAAAACTTTAGGGAAATACATATCAATGGTGTTCTCACACGCTTGGTTGTTCTTTGGTATAGGATCACTGGTCATGTTATTCTGTAAGGGATTCGTCACTACTACTATTGTCGTTCTTATATTTATCATTGTGATTATACCAGTATCTAGCAAACGCGTGTTCCGGCCAGAAGTCATTGTCTAGGACTTTGCCCGCATCATCATCGTGTACTGATATCTTGCAGTTAGCCTTCTTGGGGTCTGATTGTTTCTTAAAGGCCTTAGCGTAGATCACCTCTACTCCTCTTTTACGACAGTATTGTTTAAGTGAGCTTCTAACTGCTCTGTCTTCTTACATCTAGAAAAATCGAGTTGCAGTACAAAAATCTCAGAATGAGGGTCTGCTTTGGACCCAAGTAACTCAAGGACGGGTTCCTCCTTTCTCGGTTTCTTGTTTCTCTTAACATCATTCCATTTATATTTACTAGCCGCACTATTCGCAGCATCAGCATATGAACTCTTCTTACTACCCGAATTTTCACCCTCGCTACTATCTTCACGGTTTCGTTTACCTCCGCTCACGTCACTCACAATACCTTTACCCATAGTTGCCTGTTTTGTGCGTGTTTCTTTCAGCCTCGTATCAGCGATCGCTTCGCGAAATATATTCGTCCGGCTTTGGTTCGCAGATCTAGCGGGTGCAGAGGCCGTAGGCCTAGAGTCAGTGATGGTCGCGTCCGACATCGCCAACATTTCGGCATCTGATACCGGCTCGTCAGCCCATGAGACGATTGAAATCGATTGAATGTTATTATCGCTCTTTTCTGACCTCACCTTTGAAGCATCCTGGGGCGCAGGTCTAGTACTCACCTGGGTGCCAGCACTTTTACCTCTATTTGGCCTTTCCCTCTGTGGTAGGGGCACTTCAGTTGAACTAGTAACTGAGTTACGGATCGGGGAGGGCATAGCATCGGTAATGTCAACAAAGTTACTCACATGCGGGTTTGGACTAGCACTACCATTACCTCTTGTAGAGCCACTCTTATACACACCAGAGTCGGTTGAGGCACCACCCCGCTGAGCTTGCGTTGAGGTAGCCCGAGTCTCCTGCATAGGCTTAGCACCGGCTTTAGCAATTGCGTTTCTGAGTATAATGTCTTGCTCACCCTTCTGCTGAGACCTCGGCTTTTGGAGTGCATTAATTATCTGACCGTGTTTCGTATTAGATGTGCGGTTCTCGGGTAGAGCTGTGTCACTAGCCTGTTCTTGGCTTCTCAGTTCCAAATCCCAGTCCTCAGGCACGGGCACGCACTTGTCCATGGGCCTACATGGGGTGCCTTCTCTTTGAGAGCGTGTTTTCATCTCAGCCATTTGTGCACAGTTCTCCGCCATTTTCTTTGTCATCGTAGCCATTGACCTTCTCATCTTTTCTCTCTCGTCGTCGGCTTTTACTTGCTGTTCTTGGAGAAAGTTCAGTTTATGCCTGTACTGTTCGTCACGCTTCGCATTATCACCTTCTATCTCCATCCTCCAAGCTTTGAAAAGTTTCTCTTTCGCAGCACAATCACAGCTAGTGGCGCTTTTAGTTGAACATGCTTCACTCGCAGACGGGATTCCCCACATGTCCCACGCAGTCTGAGTAGACATAGTCGGGCTCGATATCTTCGGCACTTTAAACAATTTAATGGCTGAAGCTTGTTGATCAACCTCACTACTCGCTCCTTGGGGCTTAGAATGCTCTTGCGCATGCGTAGCTACGGCGTTCACATTCACGTTGACAGTTTTGGAGATAGCCAGCTTTGCATGCGTAGGTGCAACTGCATTGACATTCACGATGACAGTTTTAGAGATGGACAAATTTGCATATCTATTCACTTTCGGGAGCGCTGCCTCAGAATCTCCTCCTCTCTGTTCTATAGTGAGAGCGTCAGGTCGAGTTGAACTGATTTCTTCTCTCTCGGGAGCGCCAGACGAGTCTTCCACATTAGGAACACTGGGGCCCTGCTGGGCCGTGTTCCCGTGTGTGTTCGCACGATCGTATGAGGCTGGTTGCTTAGCAATCACTGTTGTTGAGCTACATGCCCCTTCATCTCCATGTTCACCATCATTCTCGAGTGTATCGCAAACCTCCATGTCGGTGCTCATATTCAGTTCATCAGTCATAGGGTTGTCCGTATCATTTGTAAATAAATCTTGTGAGGCCATATCAGGGGTATGACCCCCTTCTACTTCTGTGCTATCCGGGGGTTCCATAGCGGTTTCAGTATCTGCATCCGTCTCATCTCCCTCTTCCTCACTAGAGCTCGAACTTTCTTCAGTCTCCTCAGCATCGTTACCATTAACCAGCGGTTTAAATGGGATCAGTGCCTGCTTTTGATTATTACCAGCTGCCTCAGTAGCCTTAAGTTTAGCCCTCTTTAGCCTTTTCTTGATCAGACGATGTGGGAAATATGTATCAGATCCCGAGTAGTAAGCCAGCAGCGCGATCGCGTCAAGGGCAACCCTTTGTTTACCTTTACGAGCAATCAATGACCATTCTTCTATCGCTTTCTCCGCATCCCCTGGAGTATTGTCCGGTATAGCTCCTTTGTATCCGGGTTCGATATCCATATTCCCAGGCCCTCCAACGGTTTTCAGCAGTTTCGCTTTCGCGAAGCGAAAAACTTTCAGACGTACATCCATCAGCATAGACATATCTAAGGCTTCCACGAGCTCGTCAACTACATCACTCTTTGGAGAGCTATCTAACTTGACAAGAATTTCACCAACAACATCATCAAAAAGCATCGTGTAATCGAAAGAACGGGAGCTATTGCTCCCGCTATCGTCACAGTCCGCCATCTTGAATTATCGATATTAACATATCCCTTAATATTTCCTGGGTTGGAAAAGATTAAACGATTGATATTTGGGTGTATTTGTTGTGAATGGGTTAACTTTATAACCTTTGATATATTCTTGGGTGGTTAAAGGGCCAAATGAATAGTCGTCGGGTGTTCTGGCCACAGATGGGTTAATAAAATAACCCTTAACTAATTTTGGGTGGCGAAAGTTTACATGAATAGTGATCAGGTCCTCTGGCCATAAATAGGTTAATTAAATAACCTTTAACATATCCTGGATTGCAAAAGGTTAAATGAATTATATCAAGGTGCATTGGTCATGAATGGACTAATGAAATAACCCTTAACCAATTATGGTTGATAAAGGGTTTAACGAATATCATTATGATGCTCTGGCCATGAATGAGTTAACAACCTCTAATATATTTTTTGTGGGTAAAGGGTTAAATGAATGGTCATCAGGTGCGCTGGCCATGAATGGGTAAATCAAATAACCCTTAACATATTCTGGTTTTCAAAAGGTTAACTGATTTGTTCGAAGGCGCATTGGTCATGAATGACTTTACTTAAGAACCTTTAATATATTATCGGTGGGTAAAGGGTTTACTGAATTGTTTTTGGATGCTCTGACCATAAATATGTTAATAAGATAACTCTTCACTAATTCTGGTGGCAAAGCGTTAAATGAATAATCTTAAGGTGAATTGGCCAAACATGGGTTAACTTAACAACCTTTGATATATTCGGAATGGGTAAAGGGTTAAATGAATTACCCTAGGATATTACATAGATTCATGTTTTACATAATAAAACACATGTAAATAGCAATGATGAATTTGAGCAACAAAGAGTGTGTCTGTGCATGTGTTAAATACAATACCAACTATATTGCATTCACTCATTCCACCAAAAGAGCGTAAAAATACTGCCTCACTTAAAGGAAATATGAGGAACACAGAACTATGATAAAATAAACTTAAATTGTTACTATGAAAAGGATTAATTATTACAAGTCGGTAGTTATTTTTATAATGGTTAATGTGAGCGTTTTTTAGGTGAGTAGATCTATGGCATAAATACCATCCGAACCATAGCAAAACAGTAGTGAATAAAAAAAAAAATCCTGCACCCCCATCGAGATTCGATCCGGGTCCGACTGCTGTACAATTCAGTATACCAACCTGCCTAACCATTACCCTAACCTGCTGTTCGATAACTGGTCAGTCAAAATTAATTTAGAATAGATGGCGCTGTAAGTCAAAGATGTCGGCCATGACATACTCTCTACTACAAATTCTTCCCCCATTAAATTCGAGTCTTACGGGAGCAGGAACGTAATAAACGTAACCCTTTCGTGCCGACTGACGAAAACGGCCATGCAGGAACATATTGCAGGGGTCAAACCCTTGCCAAATGGCACATGCTCCCCTAAAAAGGGATCCAACCGTCGCCCGAACTCGGTATTAATATAATAGAAGATATATATATATATATATATATATATATATATATATATATATATATATATATATATATATATATATATATATATAAATATATATATATATATATATATATATATATATATATATATATATATATATACATATATATATACATATATATATACATATATATATATATATATATATATATATATATATATATATATATATAGTTGCTTTGCGAAAAGCTACTCTATGATATCATTCTATAGCTTTGAAAATTTGCTCCGTGTTAGATTTGACTGAAAGCGGTAGTAATCGAGGAAATGCCCTTTAAGTGGGCAGTTATCATACACAATCACCCGCAGTGGTGTCCAAATAATTTAGTCCCGGAGCACAGGCAATAAGTCCTGTGATTCCGATGACCGTGATTCCATGACAGCTATAAATATTGTCACCAGGTGGCACTACTATATGTGATAGATAGACCCCAAGGAAGCTGTGGTGTATGGGATATACCCAAGGTGATCCGAGGCGGAGCCGACTATCCCCGAGGAGATCCCATACACCACAGCTTCCGAGCAGTCTATGTGGCGTGTACCACAGTTGACTGCCTTCCACCAATCACAGGCCGAGAAATGCTTGGCAGAGCTTAATTCCCTTGAGTAACACCTTTGGGTTCAGGCAGCTTATAGAACAAAGACTTGAAAAAGTGTGGGTTGAAGGCAAGCAACTGTGGTACAAGTCCTATAACTCTACACTTTTCGAGGCCTCTGATTGGTGGAAGGCAAGCAACTGTGATACAATAGCCCTTATTGCAATAGTTAAGGCCAAGTCCAATTAATATAAAGTATTACTAAACTGTTTTTTGAGATACAATTTGTATCAAAATAATTCAAGTGGAATATCTGATGGGCTTAATTGGTCATGTTTTGACATGAAACCCCCCCCCAGTTAAACCCTGCTCTTGCTAACACCGGATATATCTGGTGCTCCATATCTTGCCTGTGGGACCAACACCGGATATATCTGGTCTTTGGGGACCCTTGCACTTGGCAAAATAAAAACTATATAGGTCGATTAAGAGGTATTGATTTATTCTAGATATCAAGGTTTTACCTTTTATTATGTTTCTATTTCAGTTTGTGAAGCACATTATTGAAACAGTAATAGAAATCTATGAAATCCTTCTGATTTGGTGGGTAGACCCACAATATCCCTGGTCCTAGCAGGGCTGTCCAAGCTGTCGCATTGTCGCAAAATTTTGCGCCAGCAGCCTAAAAAAATGCGACACAAGAATATTTGCGCCAAGGTTGCGACACGGTAATTTTGCAACATGCATGCGTTCGCCATCTAGCGGTGGTCACCAAAACTAAGTGATCACCGAACAGGGCGTCGTGCACATGACTAAACATGCAGTAAACAAAGGGACGCCATGATACAGACGATATGAAAATAAAAAAGATACCCCTTCAGTTTTGGATTTTTGGAAAAGGAACGTATTTTACTAAGATTTCTGTAATGTCTATCGAAAACGGAGTTGTTTAGGTATACTTACGTTGAGCCAGTTTTGTCAGTGAGTTTGCGATTATGATTATTTTTGCTCGTTTATAATCAGTGTGGACGTGTATTTTTTCTGTAGTATCCTTGTTGTTGTTAGAAGAAAGAAACACTGTCCATCATTTTTCTCGGCCGGCGAGCACTAGATATCAATAAAACGTTGTATGGGGGTGCCCACAAAGGTAGTCTAATGAAACCAACTTGTCAACTCTAGAAATCTTGTATTTAGTAGACGTGTTGGTAACCAATTTTGTAAACTGTTTAGAAACACAAAAGACCATTGAGGAAAATTAGGTTTCTAATTCTATGCTATAGGCAATTTTGAGGTCTGAAATCATTAATATTTGATATACTAATACACTTAGGGATGCTGATGATAGTTTTTGAAAAAGATTATGCTTGAGCAATTCTTATAATTCATAATCTGATGATGCTCACTTACCAAAAAACTTGTTTACCTAATTTCTCTGCAACCGGTCACCAGATTTCATTAATATTTGATATGCTAATACACTTAGGGATGCTGATGATAGTTTTTGAAAAAGATTATGCTTGAGCATATCTGATTCATAATTTGATGATGCCCACTTACCAAAAAACTTGTTTCACTAATTTCTCTGCAACCGGTCACCAGATTTCATTAATATTTGATATGCTAATACACTTAGGGATGCTGATGATAGTTTTTGAAAAGATTATGCTTGAGCAATTCTTATTTATAATCGGATGATGCTCACTTACCAAAAAACTTGCAGAGTCTTATCAGACTGTATTATAAATATTCAAGCTGGCTATATACGTGAAATAGAGTGTGTGCCAGTATATTGAAGAATCTTAAGCTTGAATATACAAATCTGTGATAAGTATAACCTATATTGTACTATGTGTGGATTCAGTGTTTCAAGTTTCAACATACATTTCAATTGGTTCTATGACATAATGTCATAGTCTTAATATAACTTCCCCTAGTGTGTAAACTGCGAACTAAATGACTCCTTGTGGATAAAATTTGAACCATTGAAACGCCACCTGGTGGCAGACGGTATAAGTATTTTGCTACAGGTAGTTCAAATTTTGCTACAGGCATTTTGGGCTTGGACAGCCCTGCCTAGGGGATAGGTTCTCCCATATGGGGGTGTAGCATGACAAGGGTTAAGGTGATAGTCTAGTACAGCAAGATCATCACCACTAGGTGGCGTCTTTGGCTGGCTCCTAAGCATGGATATCAAAACAAAAGATTGCACATGAGGAGTGGTCACCCGCCACGAATCTCGACTTAGCAACTTCCTATTGTTGTACGACCACGAGAACAAAGGGAGGCTCACCTTAGGGCCCTCCGCGTTTAATTCGTCCCAAACAACATGGGTGTCTGCTTCGACCATGCAGATTCCTTCGAGATAGACCATTTTGACCAATATTTTCATCTCGTCTTTTGGCTGAAAGGGAATAACGATACGGTCTTCGAAGCCATTGTTTTAGAATATGACAGGTATGAACCCCCTCTAGGTGCAAGGTCATGTCATAAGTACCTCGTATTATGACAGGACCTGAAAATCGGCATTAGCTATGTAAACCATGCACGTGCTGTTAGCAATCTTGAGGCATATGGGAACATTCAAAAATGTTTTTAACGTACTCATCGTGCAGATTTCCGGTTTAGGTAGGACCTTGCACCTTGCCAAAGACATGAATGATCAAATGGCAGGGGCGGATCCAGCCCTAAATTTGACAGGTGCCCAAACTGAAAATGTCCAGGGAAAGGCTGGCACTGGGCACCGTAGGTGCTCGGCATTAGCGGCCGGGGGTCTGGAGAAGCCCAAGGGGTTTCGATGCTCTGAGATGCATTCTCAGCCATTCCTGGCAATCAAAATCATAAATTCTAATGACTTACTTTTCAAGAAATTTCATTTTATCTCTAGTATTATTTTATCAATTAGTACTCAATACTGATCTTTGCAATGGATTTCATAATAAAAGGGTCGGAAAAAGGAAGCTCCCCTTTATAAATAAACCTGCGGTTCTGATGCATTGGCTGCAAAGCATTATAGTTAATGGTTACCAGGTAAGAATGACCTAAATTATCCCTTAACTAAAGAATTTGGAATTACGTTTTCATCACTTTTTCTGCAATATTGCTGCTAAGTCATGACTAGCCAGTGGTAAGTCGTGGTGGAAACCATAGTACTTAGCGAAAGCTCAATCCAAACCCTAGTCACATTTTTATAATATTCACCTGGTGGGATAATTGGGAACTAACCTGCCAAGATGAAATGATTAAGGCAAAAATTCATTAATATATAACCAGATGTTTAACCCTAATTGGTTAGGGTTGAATACATGACTATATGTTTTACCCTAACCCTAGTCACCAACCCATTAAATCTGCTATAGCCGTGACTCACGGCCCGTGAGCTTAAACCTTACCCAGCTGATAATGTCACCTGGTGACCTAATTAGGAACTATCGTGACCATTGACCACTCTTGACTACTTTTTACTAGTTTTATTAGTTTGTTGAGCATAAATGATAACAATCATAATGATAAATTGATAAACAAATTAATTCATTTAAATAACCCTAACTAGGATTAGGGTTACATATGTGACTGCATGCTTTAAACTCTAGTCACTTAAATAAGAGATTCACCTGGGGTATAATTAGGAACTAACCTGACCAGTGCCCATCTGTCACTGATTTTCAGTAGTTTAATTTCTCTGTCAAGCTTAATAATGATAATAATTATTATCATTATTATTATTATTATTATTATTACTATATCTCTTACAGACGATGTTGTCCTATTAGTCTGTCCTTGTCATGTTTCTGAATAGATTCACCTGGCTGGTGAGATAAAAGTGAACTACCGCGTCCAGTGACTAATTAGGGTCATGACTAAGATGACTTCACTTGTGCGGCCGGCCTTTGAATGACCTCCTTCACATACTACTTAAAGCTTATTTAAATATACTCAGCGCTCCTAGCGCGAGTAAAATCGTGGAGACGGCTAATTACCTGCCAGACTTCCTGGTTGGCGTGAATGAGCATGCATTGTTTACAAGTGGGCGGGGAATGATAGTAAACTCCAGGAAGTATACTATCTCTCCCGGCACCTATCTATCCTTATCAATTCCCTGTGGAGTGCTGGCGTGACCAACTGAGTCAGACGGCCCGCCACAATGTGGTCCCGGCAGCAGGAAGCACACGGTCTCTGGTGAGTTGACAGTCTTAGTAAGAGTAAGTTACTCTTCCTAAATTCCCAAATCCATCCGTCCCAGACGAATTTGACCGGTGCCAAACATCCAGTTTTTTAAATGAGCGGTGACTTGTCACCGGAACCACCCGTGTGGATCCGCCGGTGATTATGGTAGAGTTTGGTTTTCAAGCAAAGGGTGAGTCTTGACATTTTGCCAAAAAACGAAACACAGACAGATATGTGCTTAAAGGGTGACATATCAACTCAAAATAGCAAATTATTGATAAGTTTATCATTATCCTGTAACTATGAGATGTAAGCTATACAATAGCATAAGTGCCGTTGTCTACATTGAACTCAGTTTTCAGATATTTAAGTTTCAAAAATGACCCGGGTATCGGGTAGGGTTCTACCTTAAGTTTTTGATTTGTCGCACGTTTTGAGGCCCCTGTTGTTGCACACCGGACGCAGTCATCCATGTCGCTGGCTGCCCAGAATACGCCAGCATCACCGCTGTTTGTTTGTGCTTGTGGGGCGCATGCGTTGCTAGGGGCGTGTGAGTACGAGACTGGACGTCAACTCGCCATTCGCTGGACACTGAGCGACTCGCGGCAGAAACAAGGCAGAAGCAAAATGGGCAAGTTTGGGAAATTCCCGCTTGTATTTTTGGCGTTTGCAGGCATATTCTCGACGTACCTCTGGACGAGATCTTATGACCTTAAACCGTTGTGGGCATCAAACAGGAGTTTCGTGTACGTCCTTGCTGCGTTGACTGGGACTAACACGGAGCCTAACTACGATGAGTCTGCGCTATTGGGTGGAGCTGAAAGGGTTATTGTCACGCTGACCAGAACGTCGAAGGAATCTAAAGGACGCTTAAAAAACATGTTGGCTTCAATACAGAAATACTATACAAATAAGTACAAGATCGTCGTTTTCTGTGACATGGATTATAACAATACTCACCAAGCGGAAATTAAAAGCTGTACGGATCTAGATGTGATGTTTTACAAGATTGACATGTTTGAATATATGGAAAAGAATGTCACCCTTGAACAAGCCAAAAAATGGATAGCAGGTCAAGATGGGGGTATAAAGGGGCGCAAATTGGGCTACCGACTTTTGTGCCGATTCTGGGCAGTGGGCGTTTACCGGCACCCACTTTTCCGGCATGTAAAATTTCTCATGCGAATGGATGACGACTCCCATTTTACAAGCCCGATTAAAGATGATCCATTTGCTGTCATGGAGAGAGAAAAGCTAGACTACGGATACCGAGCTTGGTTTGGCGACGGTTCTCTTATTCATGGTCTGTGGAACCTCACGAAAGCATTCGCCGCTAAAAATTCTATTCCCGCTGCCAACTTGAATGTCCATGGCATACTAAACTCTAAAGGAGAATACAATGGAAAAGCTGTCTACAACAATTTCTTCGTGGTTCGGATGCAAGCCTGGCAAGCTCCGTTGATACAATCTTACTTAAACTACCTCGTTAGTAACCATGGTTTTCTGAAGCTGAAACACGGGGACGCGAACGTGCATGCCATGGCAATATCACTAGGAATAAACAAGAACAAAACGAAGCAGTTTGGGTTTGGTTACAACCATAACATTCATATGATGCAAGAGGGGAAAATGGGTGGATATGGCGTTGCCGTTGACTATTGGTTTTGGCTGACGAAAATGAAATGTAGACAGATCGCCAGAGCGAACCCAGATGGTAAAATTACATATATAAAACTTTAGCAGTAGAACCGGACTATATAGAAGTTCATCGTAAGGGCCGTTCCATTTAAAGGTGTGCTGGGGGGGGGGGGGGGGAGGAACGGAAGGTAATTAAAAATTCGCCACCCCCTCCCCCTCCGGCCAGAAATCATATATACTCTAATGGTATAAACTAAATCAGAATTCGGCCCTCCCCCCCTTCAAAAAAACCTTCCGTTCCTGCCCCCCCACACTTTTAAATGGAACAGCCCTATGCAGGTCATTCGTATCCCACATAGTCAATGGGACACATTGGTCATTTCATTCCGGGTGAGTGAGCAGGGACAAACCATGAACCTGGAGGGTCTTAGCCAGGGTTTTAAAACCTGCAGCTCATGCATACCTGAAAAATGCGAAGACAAACATCTTCAAGAAAAACTACAAACTGTTTATATAACACCCCAAATTTGTGTGACTGCACTTATTCAGAAAAAAACATAACATAAAATTTTCGCAGTAGAACCGGACTAGAAGGTGATCGTAAGCAGGTCATTTGTATACCCTGTGTGGCTAGGACTCAAAATGTCATTCGGTTGGTTGAATAAGGGCAGTCTAATTTTAAACCATGCCCTGGAGGGTCTTAGCCAGGATTTTAAAACCTGCAGCTCATGTCGGAAATAAGCAAAACATTTTCAAGAGTGACTATACTATGTTTAGACTTAGATGAATAAAACAATGGATAGGTAGCGAGGGACCAATTACCACATGCACTATAGTGAAGACCTGCCTTTTCTCTAGTGCGACGTTACTAAGAGGCAAAGACCAATAAGGGCCCTTGTATCGTTAGCATTAGAGAGAAAGTTGCACACGTGCACATAATGTAAATTTTGGGCTAATCAACGCAGCCAGGTTGTTCAGGGAGATCTAACGGTTTCGTATCCGCTGGATTGACATTCGTGTTTAAGATAACATACACAAACATGTATTGCTGTGGTTATTTAGAAAACAAACAGGGAGTGTACATTAGATTTATATATACATACATATGTATATATATATATATATATATATTTATATATATATATATATATATATATATATATATATATATATATATATATACATATATATACATATATATAAATATATAAATATATATATAAATATATACTATATATATATATATATATATATATATATATATATATATATATATATATATATATATAAATATATAAATATATATATAAATACATACTATATATACATACTATATATACATATATATATATATATATATATATATATATATATATATATATATATATATATATATATATATATATATATATATATATATATATATATATATATATACACATATGACTTAAGGTGATAGTTAAGTATACCTAGATAATCACCAGTAGTTGGTGTCCATGGCTGGCCCCTAAGAATGGATATCAAAACAAAAGATTACAAATGAGTAGTGATCACACTCGCCACGAATTTCGGCCTTGCAACTTTCTATTGTGGTGTGGCCACGAGAATTAAGGGCGGGCCCCTTTGGGCCTCCCGTGTTAAACTGGTCCCAAACCACATGGCTCTCTGCTTCGACCATGCACATTCCTTCGAGATAAACCATTTTGACCAATATTTTCATCTCATTTTTTGGCTGAAAGTGAATAACGATGCGGTCTTAGAATCCATTGTTTTAGAATATGACAGATATGAATCCCCTCTAGGTACAGAGCCATGTCACAAGTACCTCGTATTATGACAGGACCTGGACATCAGTATTAATTACATTAACCACGGGCTATTAGGAATATACGGCGTATGAGAACATTCAAAAATGTTTTTAAAATACTCATCGTGCAGTTTTCCAGTTTAGGTAGGACTTCACCAAAGACATAAGTGATCAGATTGTATAGTTTGATTTTCAAGTAAAGGGTGAGTCTTGACATTTTTCCAAAAAACGAAACGCAGCCAGATATGTTCGTAAAGGGTGCCGTATCAACTCAAAATAGCAAACGATTGATAGGTTTGTCATTATTCTGTAACTATATGAGATGTAAGCTTTACAATAGCATAAGTGCCGTTGTCTACATTTTACTCAGTTTTCAGATATTTACCCTCTATATTAAAAACACATTTTCAGGAGAAGTCACTGGTTCCTGCTGACTCTTCTCCAGTCATTTTAGTTATGCTTGAATTGAGATGAAGAACCAGCTCTTAACATTTCCCAACAAAGGTATTACATTACAACAGTTATCAACACTTTAATAGATAGATACAAATAGTATACCACTAACTAACTTCAAATGTGTTTTTATATCGTGGCAAAAGCAAAGTAAATAATTTTCGAAAATGTGACCCAATCACGGTCGACGAATGACAAATGCGGGACTGTGCTCTATTAATAGCCATGAGCGGCGATAAAAGAATATGCAAATACACCCACAGAGGTGTAAAAGGTACCTAATTCGGTAATATGACAAAATCATGAACATTTCTTTCAATAGAAATATTCTAAACTATTTACAATTTCGATAAAGTTAAAGTTGAACAGTTTTATTCAATCAAATAACTTGCAAAAGTTAATTTGGTCAACTACTCTAAGCACATTACTGTACTCCAATCTACCTATATAAGTAGCCTCATTGCCTTTGACGGTAAGCACAATCGATGGTTGTTGCGCTTTCCCGTTCTCCCTCCCGATTTGTCGTCAGATCAGGAGCGCGAGGGAATGCTAATTTAGGGTGAGGGCGTGTCGGTGGTTCGCCCCGTTACCTTCCACCTTGACCGTGGCCTGCCGTGTGGACCACGGCGTTGCCAATGACTGCTAGCTGTCTCTCGACCCTGTCCGAATTCGGGTCCCTGCTGGGGCATGAAAGATTGATGCCTTAGACTTAAAACCAAGCGGCCGATTGGTTTCCCTATCATGCTCACCTACTTACATGCGCCCTAGCAGCAACTTGGCAGAAAAACTGACCAAAAATGAAAATTCCAAATTTAAGTTTTAGCGTGTTCCTGCATGGCAGCGTAAGCAGGGTCTACCAACTGCAAGATCGCATTAGCATGCGTTATGAAATTACGAACACATATGTACATTTTACTTAATGACCAGAGTTTGTGGAGAATAACAGGGCGGGTACTTTCCAGTTAATTACAAATTTATAAATCAATAGTTGTTGTTTTGTTTTTATTTTTGCATTTGCACCATTTGAAATTCGTCCAAAGTATGCCTTTATTGGGCAGATATTACATGCACCTGGATGGTAGGGCCTTTTTCTGACTACTGTGAAAGCTTTGACATGTCCAGGGCATCATGTTTGATTGTTAACCCACATTAACCACCTGCATTAACCAATGATTAAGATTATTGGTTTCGCATCGTTTTTCTAGGGTTGTCCTGCCACTGAAGAATCAGTGATATTAATATTTCATATTTTCCTTTGAATATAACTCCATTCTCTGAGTGCAATTTAACTGCCAGCAGACTCCCCGCAGGGCTTGTTAAGTTTTAAAAATGACGTGGGCATTGAGTAGGGTTCTAGCTTAAATAACATAAACATAATGCAGTAGAACTGGTCAATTTGACTCGTCCGATATATAGCGATTTAGACTCTTTTTATAGAATTTTCCCATTTTTGATTTCCCTATCGTGGTCACATTTGATCGGTTAATTAAAAACAGCAGTTAGCTCTTTTCACGTTGACGCAATTACGGTTTACCCAGAAGGTCAGAGCGACACATTTAATTACATAATGGTGATATATATATATATATATATATATATATATATATATATATATATATATATATATATATATATATATATATATATATATATATATATATATATATATATATAAACATAATTTTATTTTGAATAAGTTTTTTTATATCTTACTGGCGTGTCGAAAATCGACCATCCTATAAATAACATCGTCTCGGTGGAGTAGTCAAGTACTTCCCGTGGAGGTACTTCAATATGAAAGAATGTGATGTAACTATTGGAGATGATAATAAATATTTATGGAAATATACATGGTTTTGTTCTACATGTTCGTTTGATAAAAGATGCTAGGGAGTTTAGATTGAAAAGGGGGGGGGGATACATTGGAATCAGTATTGCTTATAGGCCGGGAGAGTTGAGTTGGCACAAGCTTGGATGAAGAAAAGAATGGATATGTAGCGAGAGACTGATAACTATATGCCCTATAGTTACATGCTGGACTCATGCCAGGAGTACCAGATAAGGCAGCAGCGCGAGGTCATGTGGGAACAAGGACCAATCAGGCTCTTGCATCGATTACATTACAAAGGAAATATAATCTCCACCAACAGCTGGGGGTGGCCAGAGCACTAATTTTGGCTTATTAGCGGCTATTAGTTGACACTGGTTTCGGCTAGCATGTTCAGGTTGACCGGCTGGTTTCGGATCCACGTGTGTTTGGTTATCTAAGGCATCGTCAGCTCTCATCTCAGATTTTGATGAGTGAACTAGACGACCGAGAATTACAATTACAATTTCAATTACAATTTACACTAGCAATCCCACGATCAGAATATCAAATCAGTAGTTATTTGTCCCAAGCTATTTCCTACAGCTTAAAAACACAGCTAACATCTAGCTTTTTATGTAGTAAATTTTCCGATCTGAGGCTTTTCAGAATTGTATTTTTACCGACCACAGCTGATCGGAAAATATCGAAAAATTATCAAGAATTACGGTAAACATTGGTAAATCAACAAGAATTACTGCAGGGCATCCTAAAGTAGATATATGTACGTCCGATGATAAGAATACTACGCGCTATCATATCATTGACCGAATATCTCTTTAGAAGTGTCTTTGAATTTATAAATTATTAATGCATTTGATTTCTCAGTATTGAAAACTCACGATATTTACAAAAATGAAAATATTTAATGAATCACTGGTATTCGATAGCACGATTCACGTGATTATGAATTCCCTTTAGAATTGTAAACGATGCACTGCAGGCACCAGTGGACGTTGGGACTGCTACTTTTATCGATTTTACAGTGTCTACATTTAATTCCTGCACTGAATAATGCATGGGCAGCCCGCGTATAGGGCACAACCTTTCGCCCGATTGCCACTCATAACTGAAAGTAGATTTGATTCGCAAGCTACGTCGGTCACTAATATATTTGGCTTATTTTTTGACGTGCTATCGATGGGTGTTTGTACAACCGGGAACTGGCAGACGTCCGGTCGACTGGTGCAGTAATGAAATGTCTGTACTGTATGATAAGGACAATTTCTGGATATTCATTTGGGATAATATCATGCAAAAATCCTTGTGTTAAATGTTGTTGTGGAACTACCATACCTAACAACTCTACTGATTTGAGCAGTACTCTACTGATTTCAGACCCCAAAAATGCTGTATACTTAAAACTATTTTCAGTCCCCCCCCCAAAAAAAGAGATTATACTTGATATGCTGAAAATGGAAGTATTTGATCTTGAAAGTATACATAGTGTAAGTGTTGTTGTGATATTTTCAGTTTGAAAGCTATCTCTCTGTGTTTTGTATAACTGAATATATCATCAAGTGTGATCTGCTAGACAAAATGAAAATATTATTATTATTATTATTATTATTATTATTATTATTATTATTATTATTATTATAAGTATCATTGTAATGTACGTTATTGACTGTGCCCTCAAGGCGCAAAATATCAAATACATACAAATGATAACGATAAAGGAACATAATAACAGTAACGTAACGAATGTGAACAGAATATCAACTTAAACTTTAAATGTTAACTGAAACTCGTCGGGAACGAAAAAGAACAGAATATAACCAACTTAGATGCATGGATACAGAGTCATCACTTCTACATGCTCTTTTTAGTTTGTTCTTTTACTTTCTTTTTGTAAGCAGGACTCTGAATAAACATAGATAGATTAACTATCTACAATGACGGAGACTCATACCAAGGAAGAGTATGTACATAGGATATACAGGGTAAAACTAATCCAGGGATATATCCAGGGTAACTTACTGTAAAGGTATTCGAACTATTACATTATTTACTTATTATTATATCTGCTTATCTTTATAGCCTTGAGGATATCTAGAGTATTGCATCAATATGGTCTGAGATGTGGTAGCCATCTCCTGCATGTGAAGCACTCCTAGTATTTCCCCAAGGCTATTACATAACGGTGAAGTGTACGCGTATTTATCCGTCAGTTCATCCACCCCAAGTTTATCCCACCTTTTTAAGCCCCAGTAAGCTTTAACAATAACGTTGCTCCTGATACTGTCTACGTTAAGGTGATGAGTACCATTGCAAGCGAGTTAAAAGCCCCATCCCAAAGCACAGGTTCCTGAGTGTTATCATGGAGAGAATATCATAGTCAGCCGTCTGTAGTCAACCCATATTCTAATTCATTTCAATATTTACAACTTTTCACTCAAATGACATAATCTCATCACTTACGCAGGTAATGGTCACTACAGGTTCACAGTTACCTTAGGGATATCATTGACTATGCCCAATAAGAAGTATTTTTTAAATCTTTTACTGCTAAAGATTTTTACAGGCCATAGTGAGATATCTCGTGTGTGGAGGCCTGGGAACCCCTTTGATAGTAGTGGACATACCTCGCTGATCACTCCTGAGCACTCGAAACAAAAGAGAGTTGCACAAAGATACACCTCGACGATCTCAAGACAATGGCTTGTGGTCAGGATGCTATAAATAGGTGCTAGCGAAGCATGGGAGGTTACCAAGTGTAGTTGGTGTGGAGATTTCTAACTAAAATTTTCAACGTTATGGCCTGTAAAAATCTTCAGCAGTAAAAAATCAAAAAAATACTTTTTATTGGGCATAGTCAATGATATACCTAAAGTAACTCTGAACCTGCAGTAACCATCACCTGCGTAATTAATGAGAATATGTCATTTGAAAGAAAAGTTGTAAATTTTGAAATAAAACAGAATATGGATTGCATAATGACAGGTGGCGGTGATATTCTCTACCTGATAACACTCAGGAACCTGGAGATAAACCTAGTTATAGGATTATGCTGCTTTGAGGTGTGTTTTGGGACAGGGCTTTTAACTGGCTTGCAATGGTACCCATCACCTTAAGGTTAACCATTACCGAACCTTGGATGACCAAACACTAGTGGATTCGAAACCAGCCGGTCAACCTGAACATGCTAGCCTCAACCAGTGTCAACTAATAGCCGCTAATAGGCCAAAATTGGTGCTCTGGGCACCCCCAGCTGGTGGTGGAGATAAGGTTTCTCAGTAATGAAATCGATGCGAGAGCCCTGATTGGTCCTTGTTCCCACGTGACCTCGCGCTGATGCCTTATCTGGTACTCCTGGCATGAGTCCAGCACTTAACTATAGGGCATATAGTAATTGGTCTCTAGCTACATATCCATTCTTTTCTTCATCCAAGACCGAACTATGGTCGGAAGTGTTGAGAACCTTCCCCCTACTACACATGAGAAACCTACTATGTCGGATCCATTATATCATCATTTGTTTCGCTGGCTGTTTGGACCATAGATTAAGAACGTGCTTAATGCCCCCTACTTCCGTGCCCCATGTTGCACACGGTTAAGCTGAATTCATTCATGAAGTTACACAAGACCCCGACCTGCTTTGTTACCTTTAATCCCCTCCCCCCTTCCCTCGTGCCCCCACTTGCTCCCTGGACGCAGTGTTCTTAGTTAGCATGTATTGGGTGATTACAGATGCACATGTTGACATGACAAGGGGGAGATCAAATTCATCCCAGCAGGCGACTGCTTTCTTCTTATTGGCATAGCACCCATGTATACCCTGCCTAGCACCCATGTATACCCTGCCTAGCACCCGGGTTTACCCTGCCTAGCACCCGGTTATACCCTGCCTAGCACCCAGGTATACCCTGCCTAGCACCCGGGTATACCCTGCCTAGCACCCGGTTATACCCTGCCTAGCACCCAGGTATACCCTGCCTAGCACCCAGGTATACCCTGCCTAGCACCCAGGTATACCCTGCCTAGCACCCAGGTATACCCTGCCTAGCACCCGGGTATACCCTGCCTAGCACCCGGTTATACCCTGCCTAGCACCCAGGTATACCCTGCCTAGCACCCAGGTATACCCTGCCTAGCACCCAGGTATACCCTGCCTAGCACCCAGGTATGCAGAATATATCCAATCAGTAAACGTCAATGCCACAATCCACACTGATTCCATGTCAGCATATGAGTAACCCTCCATTTGAATTTGAATTTCGTTTTTCGTCACATTTATGCCAATTTTTGCTAATTCATGACTAGCCAGTTGTAAGTAGTGGAGGAAACTTAACTGGAGTACCCGGCGAAAACCACCGCCTAACTCCAAGTCACTGGCAACTTTCTCACATGCCCAGGCCGGGATTCGAACCCGAGTAACCCTCCACACATCTCCCTATGAGCAACGTAAACACGTCAACAGAGCTTTCCAAGATAAGTCTTCCACTGCCAAACTTGACACTATTGATATGCGCAGACATTTCTTCCCTCAGATCACCATAAACTGGACATTGTAGGATTATATGCTTTGCGTCTTCCTCGACTGCAAAGTCATATCGCTCCCACCACTTACCTGAACTTACCATATCCTTCAGTCTAACATCGCAGTCCATTGGCTGCTTTTTTCTTATTCTAGCTAGCCAGTGCTTCGGATGGCACTTTAAAATATTTCCTTCTTAAAGAAATGATACAGTATTTTACTAAAAGGTAATAATTCTGTAACAATGCAATGTTTGTCAAAATCGACAATCCCAGAAAGGACGTCTGCCTGAATCGCCGTTCGCTATAAATGATAAAGTTGAGATTTTCTTCGAGAAAATATATAGCCTAATGTGTGTAAGTAATGCCTAGCCTTCACATAGAATCTGAGATCTGTGAAGTGGTCAGCGTATTGCTTTCAACAGAAAAATTGATCAAAGTGATAAAGTTGAGAATTTCTTCAAGAAAATATATAGTTTAATGTGTGTGAGTATTAAATCAAATATGTTAATGAAGGAAATGTTCCCTATGGTGTTGGTATTGTCAAAAACTTGCACAATTGCTGCCCATGACTATTGCTTTTTGCAACTTCCACCCATTCACCTTCTATCTCCCTTTCTGAGTGACACTTCCCAACCTGTTAACCAGTGCCCTATTCATGCACCTTCCACCTGTACTATGGGCTTGGATCCATGCGCCCGCCACTCACTTTTTGGGCGCAAGAATCCTTATTACACAGTCATTTTCTACTCATCCTGTGTCCTTTAGCGCCCTGCCGCAACACTTGCCTCCACCTTCTCTGTAGTTGTACTGTCATCCCAGTACCTCTGTCAACGGGGCGATTTCTGGGTCAGCATTAAAATATCCAACCACAATATTTGTTTTATTCATCTCCCACAATCTCTACTAAGGCGTCTACGCTGGTGTCTAAATCCTAGCTTAACTGACACTAGCCTAGATTTCTAGGCCGTCATATGTATTTTTCTGTTGTATTTTTTATGCTACCAAGAACCAAATAGTCTAGGTGCCACAGTGGTCAATTTAGTTTACACCTATCTCACCAGGGGAATAGAGGATCCAGTTTGAAACCTATAGAGATCTGACGGTCAGGTGGTGTCATCTATCTACCATACCTGGTACTACACCACACTGCTTGGGCAGCACAGATAAGAAGGGAATGTCAACTTTTTAGGGACTAGGAACCTAGTCTACGCTGACCCTTGTGCAGGTAAGTAAACATTAACTATATAAAGCATCCCCTTCCCATCTGTGAGCTGCATCATAATAAAGGTATTCAGTTTATAGTCTTGTATCCACCGAAGTGCTCACACGACCTTCCTCCCCTAGCAGGCCTGTACAAACGGAAACCATTCCAATCCCCCGAAGGATATTCCAGAGGAACTGGCAGCATATAGCGCACAAGCTCTAAGCACTGCCTTATTAATTCTAGGTACCCATTTTGCAGCTGGATAGACTGAAGCAATATGGAATAAACTGTCTAGCACAAGGACAGACCAAAGTGCCCATTCTTTTAATATTTAAAAATATGGTTTAAAGTGTAACTCCACCTTCAAAATTAAAAAAAGATATGTTGTAGAGCTCAATCTCACCTTTCATAGGACACCTTGATTACAATTGTACTCAGCAGATAAACTGAGATAATACCATTTAAAGGTAACTTTATGGGGGCTGCCATGTTTGCTCAGAGGGAACCTAATTAGTGATGTTAATTAGATGCGTGTGATGACATGCTGTGACTTCCTGGAGAGAGTGAGGGAGCATAGGGGCTAGCTCTAGTGGCCAGGGTCTGACACTTAGATTCGAGGCCAGAAGCCCGAAAAGGTCTTTTGACAAAAAATATTGGCCAATAATTGGATTTCTGGTTATGATACATACTATTTTGTGCCCCTAGTTTGGAAAATCTTGGAATCCACAGCAAAATCTAGGGGCGTATGCCCCTAGGAAATTTGAACCCTAAGACCGTGACTGTGGACAGCTCAAAAACTGAGCACAAAGATGGTGAATTGTCAAGCTTCCAGTTTGGATGCAACAAAGATTTTCGAAATAAGCGCATGTACCAGTGAAAACATGATCAATATACGGTCTGAACCACCAAAACTATGATCAATATATGGTCTGTGATAGCCCACATTTAAAGGCAAGGAACATTTAGATTAAGTGGGGGAAGTTCTGAATGCCAGAAAAGGATGTTCACTGACTTCCCCCTCCAACTATCGGAAGAATACACTAATAATAATAATAGTTTTCTGTCATACAATAACAAAGTTAAAAATATATTATATTTGCCGTATTTCTGTTTAAATTGTAGGCATTAGTTTAGAAGTAATATATAGCTAATAGGAACTAAACATCATCACAATATAATTGGAAGATGGCTTATAGGCTATCTGGTT
>OZ012688.1:15683872-15701372 GCA_963942565.1 Maea johnstoni | reverse complement strand
CCCTGCCTAGCACCCAGGAATACACTGCCTAGCACCCAGGTATACCCTGCCTAGCACCCTGGTATACCCTGCCTAGCACCCATGTATACCCTGCCTAGCACCCAGGTATACCCTGCCTAGCACCCAGGTATGCAGAATATAGCCAATCAGTAAAAGTCAATACCACAATCCACACTGATTCCATGTCAGCATGTGAGTAACCCTCCAATTTGAATTTGAATTTCGTTTTTCGTCATATTTATGCCAGTTGTGGCTAATTCGTGACTAGCCAGTTGTAAGTAGTGGAGGAATCTTAACTGGAGTACCCGGCGAAAACCACCGCCTAACTCCAAGTCACTGGCAACTTTCTCACATACCCAGGCCGGGATTCGAACCCGAGTAACCCTCCACACATCTCCCTACGAGCAACGTAAAAACGTCACCACCGCTTTCCAAGATAAGACTTCCACTGTCAAACTTGACAACTTGACACTATTAATATGCACAAACATTTCTTCCCTCAGATCATCATAAGCTGGACATTGTAGGAGTATATGCTTTGCGTCTTCCTCGACTGCAAAGTCATATCGCTCTCACCACTTACATGAACTTACCATATCCTTCAGTCTAACATCACAGTTCTTTGGCTGCTTTTTTCTTATTCTAGCTAGCCAGTGCTTCGGATGGCACTTTCAAATATTTCCTTCTTAAAGAAATGATACAGTATTTTACTAAAAGGTAATACTTCTGTAACAATGCAATGTTAGTCAAAATCGACAATCCCAGAAAGGACGTCTGCCTGAATCGCCGTTAGTTATAAATGATAAAGTTGAGAATTTCTCCGAGAAAATATATAGCTTAATGGGTGTAAGTAATGCCTAGCCTTCACATAGAATCTGAGATCTGTGAAGTGGTCAGCGTATTGCTTTCAACAGAAAAATTGATCAAAGTGATAAAGTTGAGAATTTCTTCAAGAAAATATATAGTTTAATGTGTGTGAGTATTAAATCAAATATGTTAATGAAGGAAATGTTCCCTATGGTGTTGGTATTGTCAAAAACTTGCACAATTGCTGCCCATGACTATTGCTTTTTGCAACTTCCACCCATTCACCTTCTATCTCCCTTTCTGAGTGACACTTCCCAACCTGTTAACCAGTGCCCTATTCATGCACCTTCCACCTGTACTATGGGCTTGGATCCATGCGCCCGCCACTCACTTTTTGGGCGCAAGAATCCTTATTACACAGTCATTTTCTACTCATCCTGTGTCCTTTAGCGCCCTGCCGCAACACTTGCCTCCCCCTTCTCTGTAGTTGTACTGTCATCCCAGTACCTCTGTCAACGGGGCGATTTCTGGGTCAGCATTAAAATATCCAACCACAATATTTATTTTATTCATCTCCCACGATCTCTACTAAGGCGTCTACACTGGTGTCTAAATCCTAGCTTTACTGACACTAGCCTAGATTTCTAGGCCGTCATATGTATTTTTCTGTTGTATTTTTTATGCTACCAAGAACCAAATAGTCTAGGTGCCACAGTGGTCAATTTAGTTTACACCTATCTCACCAGGGGAATAGAGGATCCAGTTTGAGACCTATAGAGATCTGACGGTCAGGTGGTGTCATCTATCTACCATACCTGGTACTACACCACACCGCTTGGGCAGCACAGATAAGAAGGGAATGTCAACTTTTTAGGGACTAGGAACCTAGTCTACGCTGACCCTTGTGCAGGTAAGTAAACATTAACTATATAAAGCATCCCCTTCCCATCTGTGAGCTGCATCATAATAAAGGTACTGTAGAACAATTAAAGTTCGCGAGTGCGATTATTTCGCGAATACGCGAACTAGCATCGCCCTCGCGATCTTATCGCACGCGATCTATTGGGTGCTTAGTTACGCTATTCACCACTGGAGGTGATGGCGCGTCGGTCGGTGAATTTCAGCCCTAGACGGTCGTGGCTGAAACGAAGAAAAATACGTCAAATAACTTCACAAAACCATTATAATATGATACATTGGTAACTTATGAATAAGTAACCAATGTATCATATCATTATTCGCAGTCTTACCTGTCCGATTTTGGGGATACCTGTGCCAAGTTATGATCTCTTACGAGAAGCAAGATGGCCGCCGTCATCGCACAATAGACGCTATCGCGTATTAAGGGAGACGGCTGTTGCGATGGATTTAATTGATCAATTATCAACATACATATATAGGTATGTTGATAATGATCAGAATAAGATACATCTTTAAAAAATAATGAAATTTGTATTTGCCGTGAATTGAATGTTTGTCAATTTACGGCTATGATGAATTTGCAGTTGGCGAGTATATACGGCTAGAGCGTGATATTCACCCCTAGCCGGTCTGAGGCTGAATCGAAGAGAAATGCATGCAATAACTTCACCAATTCAGTATAATATGATACATTGGTAACTTATGAATAAGTCACCAAGGTATCATACTATAATTCGCATATTCATTATGCCATAATTGGGGGAACTTGTGCCGTAAGATGTTATGGCCGTAAGATGGCCACTAAATCTTTCACATTTTTATTACTGTTTTGTTCAACAGATGGCGCTGTAGAACTCGCTCGCTCGCGAAATTAAGTACACGCGAAAACCCGAAAAATCGGCCTTTCGCGAAATTTTTGTAGCGCGATATATACCTATTCTACAGTATTCAGTTTATAGTCTTGTATCCACCGAAGTGCTCACACGACATTCCTCGCCTAGCAGGCCTGTACAAACGGAAACCATTCCAATCCCCCGAAGGATATTCCAGAGCAACTGGCAGCATATAGCGCACAAGCTCTAAGCACTGCCTTATTAATTCTAGGTACCCATTTTGCAGCTGGATAGACTGAAGCAATATGGAATAAACTGTCTAGCACAAGGACAGACCAAAGTGCCCATTCTTTTAATATTTAAAAATATGGTTTAAAGTGTAACTCCACCTTCAAAATTAAAAAAGATATGTTGTAGAGCTCAATCTCACCTTTCATAGGACACCTTGATTACAATTGTACTCAGCAGATAAACTGAGATAATACCATTTAAAGGTAACTTTATGGGGGCTGCCATGTTTGCTCAAAGGGAACCTAATTAGTGATGTTAATTAGATGCGTGTGATGACATGCTGTGACTTCCTGGAGAGAGTGAGGGAGCTTAGGGGCTAGCTCTAGTGGCCAGGGTCTGACACTTAGATTCGAGGCCAGAGGCCCGAAAAGGTCTTTTGACAAAAAATATTGACCAATAATTGGATTTCTGGTTATGATACATACTATTTTGTGCCCCTAGTTTGAAAAATCTTGGAATCCACAGCAAAATCTAGGGGCGTATGCCCCTAGGAAAGTTGAACCCTAAGACCGTGACTGTGGACAGCTCAAAAACTGAGCACAAAGATGGTGAATTGTCAAGCTTCCAGTTTGGATGCAACAAAGATTTTCGAAATAAGCGCATGTACCAGTGAAAACATGATCAATATACGGTCTGAACCGCCAAAACTATGATCAATATATGGTCTGTGATAGCCCCACATTTAAAGGCAAGGAACATTTAGATTAAGTGGGGGAAGTTCTGAATGCCAGAAAAGGATGTTCACTGACTTCCCCCTCCAACTATCGGAAGAATACACTAATAATAATAATAGTTTTCTGTCATACAATAACAAAATTAAAAATATATTATATTTGCCGTATTTCTGTTTAAATTGTAGGCATTAGTTTAGAAGTAATATATAGCTAATAGGAACTAAACATCATCACAATATAATTGGAAGATGGCTTATAGGCTATCTGGTTTCACAATTGTACTTCAAATACTTGTGTTTTCCTAACAGTTACTAGTCTGACTGCAATTGGAAATAATTGTGCCCAGAGGATGTTTATTGCAGTTAACCTCCTGGGTAAAGCATGAGACTATAGAGCAGACACAATTCCTTTGAGATTAATGTGTATTGCAGTCAATTCCTGAGCAGCCGACACACTCTACATGACAATACACACACAGCTTACTAATTATTAAACTTCCTTTCATCACACTGAGACACAGTGCCTCTGTTTGCTGAGTCTGATCCACCACTATCCTCTTTACAAGTCATTTACTAATGAGAGAATGTGTTAGGGTGTTCAGTTCTGAATGGCCCTGAGCAGCCTGGATGTAGCAGTATGATGTCACTTCCTGTTTCTGATAAGCTCCAAGATGATGCCCCCATGGACCAGCTGAGGCAGTAAATTTGCTGTATTTTTCAAGATACAAACTTAAATATCTCAGTCAATTTGCGGAGTACAATTGTAATCAAGGTGTCCTGAGAAAGGTGACACTGAGCTCTAAAACATATTTTTTTTAATTTTGAAGGTGGAGTTACACTTTAAGTATGTATTTTAGTACTACCCCAAAAAATCACTTTATTTTTTAAACCTCCCTCCCGACTGTTTGCTTACTTATATTTCCGTGTGTGAGAAAAATCAACTTAATTTTTAATTACCTTCCTCCTGACCCTGTAAATTGGTCTGGGAATGATCCGGGAACCAACAAATCAAGTAACCATCACCTAATCAACGGCAGTGGCAAATTTACTGGACCGCCCACAGGAAAATATTTCATAAGAGACCTCGCCCACTATTGTATTGTATTGTAATGTATGTCTATTGACTGCATAATACAAAACCATACTGATAAAAATAAAGTATTGTTATGGTGAACAAATAATAAATATGTACATGAGGTGTTTCCAGTATAGAAGGCCTATTTTCATGTAGCCAATGCTCGGCTACAGTCATGTCATTGTCCCCAAGAACCCCATTGAGTTTCAACAGGTAATGCCCACGTTTTTACTGTGAACAGCAACTATTGTGTACAGGAGCCTATATGGACCACTGAAAAATATTTTCTTTAGTTTTTCATTTTTTCCCTTAGAAATCCGAAAATCTATAAACAAAAATCTAATTCCAGGACAAATTTAAAAAAACAAGGGGCATTTTTGGATTTCTAAGGTTAAAAAAAATCAGTGGTCCTGATATGATAGGCTTCCGTAATTATGTAAACGTAGGATGCCCCAAACGAACCCTCCACATCTGCTGCCGTTCACCCCTTGAGAGATATGTACGAATTCCTCCGAGATCGTCAAAGAAGCCTACACCAAACCACCAGTAAACATTAATCAACCCCCTTCCACCGCCTTGATCAGGTAGCCCCAATGTTTAACCATGTTCTCCTATGCCACACGTATCAAAGTATAACACTTTTTGCAATCTGAAAGTGAAGTTGAAAGAAGCATAGCTACTAATAACAATCAATTAAAAACGTTTTGGGGTATTTGGTCACCAATATGGAAAAAATATTTAAAAACCCTGCACACAGCATATAATACAGGTACATATGCCAATATGACCAAGTATTTGATATCTATATATGGTATACATGTTTATTATTACCAATACATGTTTATGCTATGTATCACTACAGTGCTCCTTTGTCTGTTATGTGCACATGATACTCATGCAAAAAATACAATAAAAATCAGGCACCATGTCAGTTGACTCGAAATTAAAAAAAAGTATAACTTCAACACCTTTGAGCACCAACCATAGCCCAGGCAATTGTAGCACGTACCATTACACTGTATTATGAAACCTTAGATGAAGAAAAGATCATGTGATCGCAGAGATGGCAAATTGACCAGATCTACAGTGGTATGTATAGGTTAGTCACGTCTTCACGCTACTGACCACGGGAAGGCCTAGGATGATTTTAGGTCAACTGTTATGATATATACTATGCATCTAGTGCATATACGATTAGTTCTTAAGTTCGCTACTAGATATCCTCTCCTGTTATATGTAAACATCCTGTACCCTGATTCTTAGAAGCAATAAATGATTAACCCAGCCTCTTGACTACCAGCATGGCTGCAATCGACATGCTGTGTTCTAGTTGTCTATAATCAATCAGCATTATACATACTTTATAAACAAACATGGTGTCAGATTAGGTGAAATCTAAATGAAAGGATAACCTAGAACCCCTACAGAGCATTTATAGGAAAATCACACCCCACAAAAAGTGGATGATATTGGATTAATTTAGGATCACATGGAATGCACAAAGTATTTTCAAAGTATTTTCAGAGGAAACAGAGAAAATGGCAGCCTACCAATTTCCTCCCCCACCTGCAATGAACTGCAAAGGGGATGTTTGCACAAATTGGGAAAGTTTTAAGCAAGCATGGGATTTTTTTTGTCAAGCTACTGAGCTTACAATGAAGCCAGAGATTGTTAAGGTAGAAGCACTCTGCTCAGTCATGGGTCCGGATTGTAGAAACATAATGATGCACCTCGCTACATTAAGGGAAGAAGACAGAAGAGACTCAACTCAGATATCAGAAAAATTGAGACAGCACTTCACGCCTGAAAAAATGTGCTATTTAAGAGATTTCGTTTCAATACTGCCAGTCAAACTGAAACTGAAACAGTGGATCAGTACATAATGAGGCTCAGACCACTCTAAGAGTCCTGTGAGTTTGAAGCATCACGCGAAGGACTTATCAGAGATAGAATTGTGATGGGAACAACCTATATCTCAACAAGAGATTGCCTATTAAAAGAAAGACCTGTCCCTGACCTAAATAAATGCACTGACTTCCTAAGAGCCAGTGAAATTCCAAGAGTTCACAAAAGTCAACTACACATATGGGGACAAAGTAGCTCAGTTGGTTAGGTGTCGGACTAGTAATCAGAGGGTCGCTGGTTCGATTCCCGGCCACTCCGGGCACTTTGGTAGTTCTTGGGCAAAACAGTTTATTCCATATTGCTGCAAAATGGGTACCTAGCATAAATAAGGCAGTCCTTAGAGTGTGTGCGCTATATGCTGCCAGTTGCTCTGGAATATCCCCCGGGGGATTGAAATGGTTTCTGTATGTACAGTGCCTGCTAGGGGAGGAAGGTCGTGTGAGCACTTTGGTGGATACAAGACTATAAACCGAATACCTTTACCTTTATCTTTACACATAGACACTGACAATGATGCGTCAGGAAGCGTACATGCAGTTTTGAAATATAAGCCCAAATCAAGCCGAGAAATCAGGCACAAAGTCAAGTAATGAGAAAACCTCATTTCTATAATAATGCAAGTTCTGTAGAAATAGCCACGTGAAAGACAGGGGAAAATGCCCTGCATTTGGCAAACCCTGCAACTTTTTTTGCGACAGTCTGCCGAGCCTCGAATAATCAGAATAGAGCAAGGAAAGTGCACCAATCAGATGTAGAGCTCTCTGATAGTGATTCTGAAGATTCAATCTATGCATGTCACCAAATTGGATCAGTTGCTAAAACCAAAAAATCCAAATTCATGACAAAAATGACTTTCTGGAGCGACATGCAGTGCCATGTCAATGGGAAATCTGCAGGATATACTGCAGTCAGGAAAAGTGAAATTAGATCCCCGTGGCCGTGTCAAGCTCTATGATGGAAGAGTGGTAACACCACTAGGCCAATACACTTTCGATGTAAAGATAGGTGGAACATTGAGCAGCATAACATTTGACATCCTTGAAAATGCACCATGGCCAATTATAGATGGAAATACATGTATTAAAAATGGATGGCTATCAATGAATATGGAAAAAGCTGTGAATTTAGTAGAGGCAGAAAACGAACCTCTCAGCAAGTCCAGGATCCTCAACGACTACAAAGAAGTCTTCACAGGTTTAGGATGTTTACCTGGGGAGTATCCCATTGAAATTGACCCCAGCGTGAAACCTTTCCAGCATGCACCACGTAGAGTGCCAGTACCATTGAGGACAAAATTCAAGGCAAAAATCACCGAAATGGAGAAGAAAGGTGTCACGCCAGGGTTACTGAGCCAACAGACTGGATATCAAGTGTAGTAACTTTGCAGTGAAATGATAAACTGTGTATATGCATTGACCCCAAGGACCTTAATGAAGCCATTAAGCGGCCGAAATATCAAATGCCAACAGTAGATGAGGTGCTTCCAAAATTAGCACAGGCTAAGGTGTTCACGGTGCTCGACGCCAAGGATGGTTTCTTTCAAGTCAAGTTAGATGATGAGAGCTCCTACCTCACCACATCTTGGACACCATTTGGCAGATACAGATATTTACGATGTCCATTTGGAATCAGCTCTGCACCTGAAGAGTACCAACGAAGACAAAAAGAGGTGCTCAAGGGTCTAGAAGGAGTTAATATCATAGCAGATGACATAATCTGTTTCGGATCTGGCGACAGCAAACAAGAAGCCGAGAAAGATCACGACAAGAATCTGATCGCCCTCCTCAACAGAGCCAAAGAGGTTAACCTAAAGCTCAACAAAGAAAGGATAAAATTCAAGCTTCCAGAAGTACGCTATATGGGACACTTACTCACCCAGAATGAAGTAAGAGCCCACCCAGCCAAGATAGAGGCAATACTGGATATGCCAAGACCAGAGGATGCCAAAGCAGTTCAGCGACTACTGGGCTGTGTGAACTACTTATCAAGATACCTGCCGAAGCTCTCGAAAGTATCTGCACCACTTCGATGTCTAACAGAGAAAGATGCTGAGTGGTTCTGGGAATCCAAACAAGCCTGCCAAACCATTCTCAAACTTATGAATGGTCAACCTGTAACTTTTGCCTCGAAGGCCCTTACTAAAACAGAGCAAGGATATGCACAGACCGAAAAAGAATGTCTTACGATTGTATTCGTATGTGAGCTATTTGATCAGTACCTGCATGGGAGAGACCTGATCATGGTACAAACAGATCATAAGCTGCTGGTTCTGATTTTCAAGAAATCAATTCATAATGCTCCAAAACGACTCCAGCGTATGCTCATGCGACTACAAAAATACAACCTGAAGATAGAGTACCTGCTTAGACCACAAATGTTCATAGCCGATGTGCTATCCAGAGCATATCTCACTGGCCGAAACGAAGATGAAATACCAGCTTGCCATATATTCCAAGTGTAGAAAGAAGAAGCACTATTTAGTGATATAGGGAGTGGAAAACAGCCTCACTTCATAAATCTGTCAACAGCAACACACTCGCAGATACAGAAAACCACTGCCGCTGACCCAGTACTGCAAACGTTAGCAACCGCTATTCGTACTGGGTGGCCTGATGTGAAAGAAAATGTTCCAAACAGTATCAAGCAGTACTGGAACATGAGAGATGAACTGACGGTTCAAGATGGAGATATCTACAAGGGTGTGAAAGTAGTAATACCCACAGTGATGAGGAAACAAATGATCGCCAAATCTCATACCAGCCACTTTGGCATCCATGCATGTGTTCGCAGAGCAAAAGATGTACTATACTGGCCTGGTATGACAGCTGAAATCACTGTGGTGGTAAGGATGTGCGCCGTTTGTATTGAGTTTTTAGATAAACAGCAGAGAGAACCTCTGATGACGCACAATATTCCAACCCTCCCTTGGTCGAAAGTGGGCCAAGATTTATTCACGCTGAATGGGAGAGACTATCTAGTAACCGTTGATTACTATAGTGATTACTTTGAGATCGTCAAACTAAATGACACCACTGCTAGAAGTGTCATTAAAGCCACAAAGGATCACTTTGCATGCCACGGGATAGCTGACATGGTAACTGATGATGGTCCCCAGTACACAAGCCAGGAATTTCAACAATTCAAAAGTAAATGGAATTTCAACCACACCACCAGCTCCCAATATCACAGTCAAAGCAATGAAAAGGCTGAATCGGCAGTTAAAATTGCCAAGAAATTAGTGAAAAAATGTAAACGTGATGATACAGATCTCCAGATGGCGCTACTAAAATGGAGGAACACCCCAGACATTAATAGGCTCAGCTCAGTGCAAAAGTTGATGTCTAGAACGACAAAAACAACAATGCCAACAGCAGAAGCTCTACTCAAACCACTAACAGCTGAAGGAGTGAATGATAACATCAAACACCGCAGGCAATTAACCAAACGTCACTATGACCAGCATACCAAACCTTTGCCAGAATTGGACATTGGAGATTCAGTAAAACTTCAACCGCTGAGACCTAAAGAGCCATGGTCGAATGGCTCATGCCTAGGCTGGAAGATCTGCTTGTTTTGGTGATCCATTGGCTTATATAGTCGGAATAGGTGTTTTTATGCCTAGGTGTGTTGTATCAGGGATGCTGTTGGTTGTTCGTAAGAATTTACGATTTCGGCGACACAGTTTACCATCCTCGGTGTGAATAAGATAGGATCTGGGTCCCACTTTACCCAGATCCAGATCTTCTTGCGAACAACCAACAGCATCCCTGATACAACACACCTAGCATAGACACACCTATTCCGACTATACAAGTCAATGGATCACCAAAACAAGCAGATTCTCCAGTAACTTCAGCAGAAAACAACGAGATATTGCCACCTACACCCAATAAAAGTGCCATGCCACCTTAGGTGCCGATATCTTCTGGACAATATGTCACCAGGTCTGGAAGAACAGCGAAACCCACTGTAAAATCAGATGTGTGATATGCCAAATAATGATTAAGGGTGTACGACGTGCTCTGCCCTAAATGATATGATTACCCAAATCCTGTGCCATCATCCGATAAAGAGGTGTTAAGGGTGTACGACATGCTCTGCCTGCAAACAACAAATATGTATAATGAATTCAAGTGATAATTCAAGTCAGAGAGAGAGCAAGAACTATACACTGTGTATTAAATTAAACAATTTGCATGGGCACCGATAGCAACGTAGATATGAAAGTAATGCAAGGACTCATACAGTGATATTAAGAGATACCTAGTCATCACTGAAAGTGTCATATCAATATGAACTATTAGAGTTAACTAGTAGAATACAATCTAGGCAGAGAGTAAGGATAAAGGATAAGAATGAAGTAAACAATTTGATAAAGATGGAGATGTTATGATAAATACTTTGCATCTAGTGCATGTAAGATTAGTTCTTAAGTTCGCCACTAGATGTCCTCTCCTGTTATATGTAAACATCCTGTTCCCTGATTCTTAGAAGCAATAAATGAATAACCCAGCCTCTTGACTGCCAGCATGGCTGCAATCGACATGCCATGTTCTAGTTGTCTATAATCAATCAGCATTATACATACTATATAAACATACATGTCGAATTACAACGCGGCTGACCTTTGGATGGCCGCCTTGAATGATTTATATGCCAGTCGTGCATCCTAGATGAATAAAAGAATGGATTTGTAGCGAGAGATCAATTACTATATACGCTATACTGAAGGACTGGACGCGCCAGGGGTCTCTGATCTGGTATCAGCGTGAGGTCACGAGGGAAAAGGGACCAATCAGAGCCTTTGAATCATTTACAGTACAGAGAAACCTGTCCGTCAGCATGCACAGCGCACAACTTGTTGGGCTATTCTTTGAGACTTGCCTAATCAGGTTGACCAACTGGTTTCATATCAACTTGTTGTTTTTTTCATCTAAGACGAATTTGCTATATATAGCCCTCACTGCCGCTACTATGTATGGATATGGGGCGCCGTTTGTAACATCACGAATTCTGTCGACACAATGTAATTCTGTCCAAGAGAATACAATTACATTCTGTCGACACAATGTAATTCTGTCCAACAGAATACGAATTCTGTTGGACAGAATACAATTCTGTTAAACAGAATTGTATTCGACAGAATACAATTCTGTCCGACAGAATACAATTCTGTCGACAGAAAACAATTCTGTCGTAGTTACCTCCATTGATTAGAGCGTTATTTTCTTGATATAGACTGGTTAGAAGCAATACGGTGTGGCGTGAATATTCGGAACCTGTGAGACTGAGTTACCTTTGATAATGCGCAGGCGCGGAAGTTCCGGCCTCTAACGCGTACAAAGTAGAATTTGTTTCCCATGGAAATGGGTTACTCCACAAATTATTCGCACCTTGTAGCATGTTATCTTCTGAACGGACACGAATAAAAAGACTTTATGACATGGCATCATGTATACTCTTTGTGATGTAAATGGAATGATTTAGACACGAATGTTGATCACAATTCAGGTACCGTAATTAAATCGCGCAACTGCAGTTTGAGGCACAGGGTTCCGATCGTAAGTTCAGTTTCATAAAACGGAATACTGACAACAAGTTGTAAGTGGTATGTTATCTGTATACATAGTATATACAGATAACAATCCGGCCAATCTGTTCGTTCTAGAAGTCTTAAACTAGGTCATAGTGGCGGTAAAACGAGTAGATAGGCCGGATTGCTTCTAACCAGTCTACATCTGAATATATCGCCGTCTATTATTGGTGGATGATACTACGACAGAATTGTATTCTGTCGACAGAATTGTATTCTGTTGGACAGAATGCAATTCTGTTGGACAGAATATAATTCTGTCGACAGAATACAATTCTGTCCAACAGAATTGTATTCTGTCCAACAGAATTCGTATTCTGTTGGACAGAATGTAATTCTGTCGACAGAATATAATTCTGTCAGACAGAATTGTATTCTGTCCAACAGAATTGTATTCTGTCAACAGAATTTGTGATGTTACAAACGGCGCCCCATATATGGAAGCCATATACTTTTAATAGGCACATTGGTAAGAGGGTCACATAGTGCATCAAATGTCAACTTTCTGCAGATATCTATTGATGGCCTGAACATATTTGCCATTCAATTAAAAGAAAAGGTTAAAATGCTTAATTTTCATCTCTTTCTGCAACCTAAATGTGACATCACTCAGAAATAAGCCATGTACATTTGGTATGCTTAAGCTGCTAGTGGCTAATATTGCCATTACAAAATGATGCAAAAAGAACCCTGAAAGATTACTGAAATCCTGGCACATGGGTACTCATCTGAGAGAACCCAGCGAGAGCTATCCAATGAATACCAACATGATAGGGTTTTTTCGAAGATCTGTCCATCCTTGTGCTTTAGACAAAAATAGCCTCAGCATTGGATGGGTTAACACTGCAACCAATACAGATACATACATACACACGTTAACAGATCTATAATTACTTGGCTCTCTCAGGCTGTCTCTTGTTGACAGAGGCTTTTGCGCAGGCGCATGGTAATCCAACATTTAACCCTTATGTTGCTGGTGACTAATTTTGGCTAAAACAAAATGATGCAAAAAAAACTAAAAATGACTGAAACCCTGGCAAATAGGTCATCTAATGAGTGTACTCAGCGAGAGGTATCCAATGAATACCAATATGACAGGGTTAAGATGTCTTTCCAAAATCGTGTGCTTTGGATTAAAGTAGCCTTAGCATTGAAAGGGTTAATACACGTTGTAAAAATATACTAATTAGAATCAATCTTTGCTAGTCCACCAATCATCGTCGTCTAGGCAAGGTATCTTGGTCCTTAGTAAATCTCATCGCATATTCTCTGCACAGTTAGTATTCAGTAGCTCTTTACCCCAGGCTATCGTACCAAATGGGAAAGAAAAAGGCGTCAAATATTAAGAAAACCAAAAACTAGACACAGGCACTACAATAGCACAGTGATAACACACAGAGCCAGAGGTATGTCACATGAGTCTTGACTATTTACTGTACTTTTATTCCATAGTATTGTACCATACGAAAAGTCTCATGCTTAGAAAAATCATGGAATAAAAATTTCATGCATCAAAATGAAATTTCCGTGCATGAAAAGGAATCTTTGGCCCTTAAAAATGACCATGCATGAAACCTTCATCTATGAAAATCTTTGGGGCAAGATTTTTATTTTCATGCATGGAAATATCACTTCCATGCATAGCTTTTATGCATGTTGAATCGATCATGTTTTGGTGAGATTCCATGAATGAAAATGTGCAAAGATCCTACAGGGTGGACACTCTGTTTTATTCCCTATGTTGTAGAAAAAAGACAACATATGAAATCTCAATCAGTAAACCTACAACAAAAGTAATAAATAAGTCTAGTCTCAGGCGAGGTGTAAGTTGGAGTGGACAAGCTGTCATTCTTTGATAGTTCATGAAATATCTGCTGCCATCTATCTATAAAACCTCTTTCTAATGTACACATACTTATTTACATGAGTGCCTTACTGTGAATATGAAATGCTTACTGTATTTTGTATCTTATAAAAGCAAGTTTTAATTATCTAAAATTAATGCGTCTTCTCAATCTCATATCATTGTTTCTTATTGTCTGCTACGATATACGTGTTCAAGGTCCATACTTTTACAAAGAGCTTGAATGAATACATTCATATTATGAAGATGCATGTATGTGTTTATTTTATATAGTACACATAAAAGTAACGGTATGAATTTATGTATGAATGTATGCACAAGTATGTATGTATGTATGTATGTATGTATGTATGTATGTATGTATGTATGTTAATGTTATTATATTTAGTATTCTACTCTGAGCACTCATTTTACTGCACATCTATATCTACCTTTCCCATACATGTTACCGTAGAGTGTGTATGTATAGTATATACACACACACACACACACACACATATATATATATATATATATATATATATATATATATATATATATATATATATATATATATATATATATATATATATATATATATACATACATATATATATATATATATATATAATATATATATATATATATATATATATATATATATATATATATATATATATATATATATATATATATATACATACATACATACATACATACATACATACATACATACATACATACATACATACATACATACATACATACATACATACATACATACATACATACATACATACATACATACATACATACATACATACATACATATATATATATATATATATATATATATATATATATATATATATATGTAACTATAATTGTTCATTTGGTTCAAAAAAATAAAAACAACTATAAATCAAACATGGAACTTTGAGAAGTTTCAGCTCCAGCTTCTAAGGGCCTCACGTAATAATCGCCTCGGTAGCTTTCAATAGAAACAGCCCTTTAGTATCAACACTAACATGATCAATACCTTGCCAGGTACCAATGCACACGGATATCACTTCTGAGAATCTTACAAGATATTATTAGATGCAAGAACAGATGCTGCTTATTCAAAGTGCAGTAAGCTCTCTGTGTATATTGAACGTGTTGAGGGCAACTTATAATTACTTTAGAAATATCCACTTCTGAGAATTGAGCACCATCTTGATGATGAATTACAGGTGGCACATTTTGAACGGTCGGTTGGTACTTTCAGCAAAGGTTAAGGTAAAGGCATTCGGTTTATAGTTCTGTGTCCACCGAAATGTTAACACGACCTCCATCCCCTAGCAGGCCTGTACACACGGATACCATTTCAATCCCCTGGGGGATATTCCAGAGCAGCTGGCAGCATATAGCGCACAAGCTCTAAGCACAGCCTTATTAAGTCTAGGCAATATGGAATAAACTGTCTTGCCCAAGTACAGACCAAAGTGCCCTGGCCGGAAATTGATCCAGTGACCTATTGATTACTAGTCAGACATAAACCAACTGAGCTACTTTGTCCACCAGCAAAATGTTTAAGCCATTAATGTTTTAGCGATCCTCCGACAGCGAAAACGATTTTACAACAGTATTGAAGGAGGGTTGTTTGTAGTGCTCTATTTAATATTTATACATCAAATATTTTCCCAACTTTGATTTCCCTCGATGGAATCCATTACAACATTGAGGCCGCTTTTGGCCCTTGCGAGCATAAAGGTTTAACAGTGGATTACATTTCACTATCACATTTGTCATTTTTATTTATAACTGTTCTTTTTGCTGGGCGCCTACGGGCCGAAAGGATATGATTATTTTTTGTAAGTCCGCTTAAAGTCAATGAATACGTATAAAAGTCAAATAAATGCAGAAATTGGTGACAATGTGTAAATCACCAATTTTTGTTCTATTTATAAGTAATGTTACCCTATTTCGTCTTTCTCTGTTCGTGTTTTTCCGTTGTATGTTCTGTATGGTTCTGTGTTTCTGTTCTATATATTAGTAGATGTACATCTTTTGTAACCATGTGATTACAGTAAATAAAATACTATACTACTATTGAATCTTAAAGCACAAACACATCAACATACTTCAAAATAGTACATATGAATACAAAACATTACGCAAAAGGTAAATCAATATTGCTCTTAGGTTCCACCCACTTAAAAAGTTTCACGCATAAAAAATCGTGGCATGGATGTTTCATGCACGAAAACTTCAATTCTAAAAAATGAAATTTCCATGCATGAAACCTTCATTTTCATGCATGAAAATGAGATAAATGACTAGACCGGAGATGATAACAATTTCATAACATAATGCATACTAGTACTAGTATAGGCCAACTATTTGAAAATAGGATATTGAGGGTGATACAAAATACCAGATTTTGATTTTTTGAATTTGAATTTCGTTTTTCGTCACATTTATGCCAATTGTGGCTAATTCGGGACTAGCCAAAATACCAGAACACAGTTAACCGAATCTATCAGTCTACTATGTTATTATAGTCTATCTGACTCGAGTTTGGCAACCGCTTCTTTTATTTTATGTGACAAAGCGTTCGAGTTTGCCATCCAAACTTGGCAACATCTTAGGAGCACTACTACGTGTATGTATAAACATACTTTCTGTCTGAACTCAATGTTGATTTTGCTAATCAGGTCCCAATGAAATGTTTGCCCATTGCAACAATACAAACACGCAAGATTTGTATTGTTGGCAATGGGCAAATCTTACAATGGCACCGAATGTAAGCTTATACATACACGTAGTAGCGCACCAAAGAGGTTTGCCAAGTTTGAATGGAAAACTCGAACCTTTTGTCACAAACAAAATGGAAAAGCGGTTGCAAAACTCGTATCAGACAAACTATAGTGAGGTTTATAACATGATGGGTAATACTCTGGTATTATATTGTTGGTTGAGGTGTTATAACACAATCGGTTACCCAAAGTTGTTACATTAGCGGTAAATATTATTACATGATCAGTAAGTCAGTACATTTGGGGAGTTTATTACATTATTGGTTGTAATAATAGTGTTTTAACAGTGCCCACATAACAACATCTTGATAACAATATATATATATATATATATATATATATATATATATATATATATATATATATATATATATATATATATATATATATATATATGTATATATATATATATATGTATATATATATATATATATATATATATATATATATATATATATATATATATATATATATATATATATTATATATATATATATATATATATATATATATATATATATATATGAGCAGTTTTTCATTGGGAGACGCCTTTTTATGCTAAAATCCAATTTGATTGTGGCCGCCAACATAGGCAAGAATATATATATATGTGCAAGCCATAGATATGTAATTATAACAAGCCATGTTTAATGAGATAGCGCACTAGAGGAAAGTACTAATTGCACCAAATCAGATTATAATTGCGGGCTACATATCCCCTACAAGAAGTTTGTACTAATCTTAATTATCGCTGTTTTAAT
>OZ012688.1:15628710-15683672 GCA_963942565.1 Maea johnstoni | reverse complement strand
ATACCCTTGATTGTTTGATGATTTGACAATGGGTAAAGAACAGTACAGACATCTGATTCCTGCACCAGTCGACCGGACGTCTGCCAATGCCTGGTGGTACAGACACCCGATGATAACATGTCAAAAAAAGCAGAGCGCATCAATCACCCACGCAGCTTGCAAATCAAAGATACGTTCAGTTGTGGTGTCATACATTCTTCTCACCCAGGAAATTGGGTGCAATCGGGCATGCAATCGTGTATTTTGACCGGGCCGCCTACGCATTTAGTGCAATAATTAGATGTTGGCACTGTAGTACTCATGCTTAGAGCTTACATAGACTCGTAGCAACAAAATTGCACCGTTGCACCATGAAGAGCTGTCTATGGTACTTCTTCAAATAAAAGACCATTTTGAACTAATCATAAAGAGAATAGAATCCCTTCCAGTTACGCTACTGGTTACTATGTTGTCGCAATACTGTCAAACACACATATGACGCGTGTACAAAATATAGCGAATTGGGGAGTTTTCGCATCATAGCGCATTTTTATGTTAGCGACGGTAGCCGCCGCTGACAGCGCTAGTATAGTAAGAAAAAAGTACAGCGTTTTTATATATAGTGAAGCGGAACCACGCGCTATCTACACTACCTATAAACAGACACGTACATTGTGTGTTCTACAGTATACCTAAGCTGTTGAAAGCGACTTCAAAACCAATTTGGTCCTTCTTGCGTTTTATTTATCTCCAGCGTGATGGGTATTTGATAGATCCAGGCGCATGCGCAGACAGCATTACTCTTTCTGAGCATGATGGCGACCAGACGCGACAGTTGAGAAGGATATTACCTGGAGAAAATGCACCAACAATTCTGTCATCTTCTTCAACTTTGGTGATAGAATTTTCAACATGCTTCAGGCATGGCCCAGCCCAGTCCAAGGGATTCGCCGCATATGTGGAGTTTACCGGTAATGTAATATATATATATATATATATATATATATATATATATATATATATATATATATATATATATATATATATATATATATATATATATATATATATATATATATATATATATATGAATATATATGAAATATAAAAGAAATTCTTCCCGATTCAGTTTTTTTTTTTTGTCGCGATATGAACTAAGCTGTTGAAAGCGATGTAAAATCTAGCTCCTTCCTTCTATACCCTTTGTTTAAGGGCAATGATGGGGAAAGGGAGATTCAGCTTAGGGCCATTCCATTTAAAAGTGTGGTGGGGGGGGGGGAATGGAAGGTAATCAAAAATTCGGCACCCACCCCCCCTCCTGCCAGAAATTATATGGAACCTAATGGGAAAAATTAATTCAGAATTCGGCCCCTCCCCCCCTTCAAAAAACCTTCCGTTCCTCCTCCCCCCCACACTTTTAAATGGAACAGCCCTTATGTTATTTTCCAATATTTTGCCTTCTTTGTTTAGAATGTCCTGGTGCGCTGTTGGAATAGCATCCTCTGCTGGAGCTAGGATATATATATATATATATATATATATATATTATATATATATATATATATATATATATATATATATATATATATATATATATATATATATATATATATATATATATATATTTATATATATATATATATATATATATATATATATATATATATATATAATATATATATATATATATTATATATATATATATATATATATATATATATATATATGTATAAAGGCAACAGCCATAAATACAATGATTAGATACTTTGAAGATTATATTTACCACTTTCTTATCTTGTTTGTTTAGAGTGCCCTGGGTGCGCTGTTGGTATAGCATCCTGTATTGGGGCCAGCCTATGTACATCCCAGTGTGGAGTCATAACATCCGGGAACTACCCCTTACCGTACAGACCCAATCAGCGATGTTCCTGGACCATCAAAGTCAGGGAGAAACAGTTCATTAAAATAGATATGGAACACTTTGATATCTATGCAGAAACCAAGACGTGCAGCAGTGACTACTTGCAAGTATGATACCTAATGTAAACCCTAGTTTATTGTGTTTACTCTTTATCAAGAGATACATATTCTTTTGGCATAGTTCATGTTTACTTTTATCTTTGGCTATGTCATTTGCATTGGCTCTGGCTTTGGCGTTGCATTGGCTTTTGCGTTGGCATTGACTTTGGCGTTGCATTGGCTTTGGGTTTGGGGTTTACATTGGCTTTTGGCGTCGGCATTGGCTTTTGCTTTGGCTTTGGAGTAGGTTTTGGAATTAGCTTTTGTATTTGCGTTGGCTGGGGCAGTTGCATTGGCATTCTTTGGCTTCGTTTGCTTTGGAATTGGCTTTAGCTTTGGCTATGGTGCTGCATTGTTTTTTGTGTTGGCATTGGCTTTTGCATTGGCATTGGCATTTGCTTTGTCTTCTTTTGCTTTTGCTTTGGCGGTGGCATTGACTCCCGGCCTTTGCATCACCAACCAGACTTTCGTGCTGCCTAAATCTGTTCAATGAAGTCTACAACTGTTCGGAAAAGCCTTATCAAATTTTCAGGGATTCTACTTTATGGAATTTCCACAAATGGACTAGATTATTGGTAATCTTTGATAGATTCATTTTATCATTTTGGTTCATTTTTTCCTCCAATTTCTGAAAAGCAAAAGTAGGCTTTGCATCCTTTAGATAATATTCAGCAAGTTAATTAATGGCATTAAACTGGTTATCCATCGTCATCACAATAGTAACATACCCGACTTTGAATTTAGAAATGGTCATCATGCATATTTATTTAGCTGGTCATGATAGCTTTAAGGAGAGGACAAACAAGGTTTTTGTACATTTTCTTTCCATGATTCAGGTAGGTATAACACTCTGATGCCACCGTTTATAATCTATATCTTTAAATCACACGATAAATAAGGCTTATATAGAATCTCATAATGTAAACACAAAAATACTGTGTGCTTTCCTTTTTTAGTTCTACGATGTCGACGCCCAACTCGGCAGTACACCTTCCACACGTTACTGTAACCTTGAACCACCACCCAAGGTCATTACCTCGTCCTGGAACTCACTGCGACTGGAGTTTGTGTCTGACTTCCGGTTCAGCGGGAATGGCTTTTTCATTCGTTATCGAGCTATAAGTTACTTACCGCCAAAGGAGATTGGCAACAACAACCAGAACCAAGGTAATTCCTAATGTAGTGATTATTAAAACTTCATAAAAGCTGATGTTCTCTTTGAAAATATTCGATGAATAAAGTCTATTACATGAAATATGTAAATATATATAATTCATACATTGTAGCTACATGTATTATCTAGTTATGTAGACAATTTTGTAGAATTCCTCGACAGTGTAGAAGACAAATTTTATCATATCGTTGATTTTAGTAAATTCATTAATCACATTATATTCACTAAAGAAATTTTGAACAATATTGGAAAATGTCAGTTGAAATGAGTGCTCCATTCCAAAAAATGTTTAAATACTACGAAGACATCAGTTAGTCGTTCAAACTAGTCTATATTTTCAAACTAATTATATAAACCATTTTAGGTAAGTCTCTTTGTTAGTTGCAGGCGAACTTGGATATGACGGACTCGATGGAACCAAGAAAATTGGACCGTCCTATGCAAAATCCGTCATATACATATGACACATACTTGATATGCATGGGACTGGGACCAAGCATATCTTCTGTCGTAGAAAAAAGTTTGTCTTACAGTGGTTCGTCATATCCAAGTTTGCCTGTATAATCTAATAGTCCATTACATAATACGCGCGTCAAGAAATCATTAAATCAACGGTCAATGGTTGACCAAGTAGACGTTTGACGCTCGACAGTTTTCGGGATGCCTATGGATCCTTCTGAGCATCTTTTATTCATCAAGCATCAAATGCGAAACCCAACACTCTGTCCTCAAGTGTTCATATTCGAACGTTTAGGTATTATTACATTTTCTCTTGTTTTTCTATGTGAAATCATATTCAGAATATTTGACGCATTGCAGTGCTCAGTTGTCCAGCCAAGTGGTCTGAATTCAGACGGTCTTGTTACAAACTGTTCCATCGTAACCTGCCAATCATCTGGGCGGAAGCTGAAACATCTTGCCGGAAGTATGGCGGCCATCTTGTCAGTATCAGCGACCGGAGCGAAATGGCTCATGTTCATTTCTTGCTCATCTCAAGATCGACACAGGAAGAGGATGTTTTTTATTGGTATGTACTAAGACCAAGTTATTTTTGTAATTTGTTCATACGTCAATTGTTTTTTTATTCATATGTATATATCCTGTTCACAGTTCACAAGTTGAAGATTTTTTCTCTAATCAAACGGGTAGTGCCCGTGTCATCCACCAATATATATTTCTCTCCTAGTATATAAAAGTAAATCATTAAAGTAGGCTGCTACATGTATATAGCTCGGCTTATTTCGTTTGTACCGCTCATTGTGGTATCACATTAGAAATCATGCCCTTACAGAATACCTAATACTAATAATTGTATTTTGCATCAAGATTTTAACAAAAGAACGAATTCGGTGCTTATTCTGCAGACCAGATTATGGTAATTTGGCATTAACCTAAATACTAGTGCCTCTTTTGATATACCGTAGAATAGGAAATTAATCCGGGGTGCAAATATACCGACTTTGACCAAAAGTGACCTTTCCAATTATTTGTATTTTTCATTTTTTTTCCAAATTCAATTCTGTTCACATTTACACAGGTGGGGAGCAGATTTGAATCCGAATTTGGTTATACCGAGATTTTCTAATTCGGTAAATTCGGATTATTTACATGCTCGGAATCAATTCGTATTCTACAGTACGTAATGTATCAAGTGATTATAATTCTATACTGTCAGAAAAATACATAATAACTGATGCATTGACAAAAAATGTACTTCGCTACCAAATTAGATAAATTAAGCCTAGAGCAGTCATAAGTAATATGGAATGTCGAAGATTTACCGTAAATTCGGAAACGATTGCGTTAGTTTAGTTTTTTGTGTTCGTTTGTGTTTAGCCTCGGACGCAAAACTAAAATGTGTAATGATTAGTGCTTCTACTTTAAGTGTATAGCTGGCACTCCATGTTGTGTCCAATTCGCAAAGTTAAAAATGCAAAAATCGATTTTCTGTAAATTCGCAAAATTTACTCTACACAATCTTTTGTGAATCTACAGTATTCACCTATTGAAAGGTGAACACGAATCCACCATTTTGTCACAATATATCAGATATGGCTTGTTTATACTGGAGAAAAGATAAAACCAACCATTGCATTAAATTAATGCACTCTCATTTTAACAGCTCAATAGAAGTAACTACAGTAAACTTGATAACTTGTTTTATAGGTTTGAACGATATAATGGAGGAGAGGTCGTTTAGGTGGAGTGATTCCCGCCCAGTGAGTTATTCAGCATGGTATGTAGTATTTTCAATTGAGATAAAAGGTATAACTTACTAATACAGATAGCAGTTACTTATTGTTAAATGAGGGAAATGGGTTTAAGTGCCAATTCACAATGTTGGACCAGACTCAACAAGACGACTCAATGGCGCAGTGGCATAACTGCCGGTCTGAGTGCTGGATGACAAGGGTTACAGAGTTCTATTCAAGACCCTGAACGAGTAGGGGTTCGATTCCTCTATAAACCGGGCCATCCATCGAAAATAGTAATTTCTTATTATTAGTCGCCCAAATATAGGGACAGATTACTTTGAAGCGTTTCATATTCATTTCACATCTCTCTCTCTCTCTCTCTCTCTCTCTCTCTCTCTCTCTCTCTCTCTCTCTCTCTCTCTCTCTCTCTCTCTCTCTCTCTCTCTCTCTCTCTCTCTCTCTCTGAAAGGGGAGGGGTGCGATTCCTCTATAAGTTAGGCCATGCATCGAAAATATTAATTTCTTATTATCAGTCGCCCCATTATAGGGACAGATTACTTTGAAGCGTTTCATATTCAATTCACATTTCTCTCTCTCTCTCTCTCTCTCTCTCTCTCTCTCTCTCTCTCTCTCTCTCTCTCTCTCTCTCTCTCTCTCTCTCTTTCTATGTATATATATATATATATATATATATATATATATATATATACTGTATACCGTGTTAATATTGCGCATATAAAGTAATGCGCTCAGCAGATAACTGCCTTGGATGCGCAGTTTAATTATTGCGCATTGATAACCCCCATCTCAAGCCGTGTGAGGAGGCCAAGGGTATGCAACCTATACAGCTTTTGGAAGGGTGCTGCTGCTATATTCAAGCCGGCCAGCCCCCTGGGGATGCCACATGACACCAGTGTTATAGGCAAGTGCAATCTTTATCTCGTCGCTAGCCGCGAACAGTGTTATCTGGTTGCAATTAGCAACTCTGAGTAGTGGTTACCGGCATGTTTGGTCACATTCGAGTGTGCAAGTTCTCTACATCGTAATGTAATAAACATAGTACCAGCAGAGACCGCAAAGGGTCTGTACGACGATATTAGTGTGTTGAACGGTACAAGGGATCCAATATCTAAATGATAGTTGCTGTTGTTGATGAATAGTTTATTGTCCAATCCATCGTGCGCAGTTTAATAAATGCGGACTCCATGGGTGCGCAAAGTACGCATTAATTAAACTGCCACAATATTAACACGGTATACAGTATATATATATATATATATATATATATATATATATATAATATATATATATATATATATATATATATATATATATATATATATATATATATATATATATATGTATATATGTATATATATATATATATATATATAATATATATATATATATATATATATATATATATATATATGTATATATATGTATATATATATATATATATATATATATATATATATATATATATATATATATATATATATATATATATATATATATATATATATATATATATATATATATATATATATATATATATATATACAAGGTCACAAGGTAACAATGTAGGGGGTCAAAAGCAGCCAAACGGAGGGGGCTAATGAAGACTGTGTGGCTATCAGATTGAGCAATATCTACTCCCTGGATAACTGGCATGACATGGCCTGCTCTTCAGACAAGATAAGGCAATATCTCTGTGAGCTGACACTTGATACAGGTAGGTGGATCCGTGTACAACTCGCAGAAAACACTTAAAGAACAATAACACCAACAATAACAGCAAACAACAACAACAAAAACACCAGTAACAAAGATAATGTATATGTATATGTATTTATATACTACTACTGCTACTACGATTCCAAAATCGGCAGGTGGGACCAGATAAATTACTCATGGTACGATAGACTGATCCCATTCAAAGCCCCAAAACATAATCTAAACCATCTAAAAAGGCCAATACGAATTTGGCATCATGTTTACAAATTAGTACCTATTTAAAAAGTTGCAAGTCAATTTCTTGATTTCTGATTATCGTGCAATATTTGTACAACATTTATACGTTTGTCGACCATAAATATTGGACGGGAGACAACTATTAAACATTTTTTGCACAAATGTCTTGTGATTATCATGAGATTCTACTATCATTATCGTGAGATAATTACAAGACATGAATTATTGGCTTGCGATTGAGATTAGACGAGCTATAAAATCGGCTATTGAAGAACATTGTACGAAGAGTCGTGGGGTGTGACTGCAAAATTTGTCTATTTTCAAAACCGCTAGTTCCCATTTTAAAATTAGCACAATCTGAGCCGATTTTGGATTTGTACAATAGTCCAATAGTCAGACTTTGGTGTGACTTAGGAATGATAGGACAGGACGGACTGCATTTTACAGTGCTCTCCGTTTTAAAACGTTTGTGGAGTGTTTTTTCATTTTTGGACTTTGTACGCTTTGCAGAAAATACGTCTGATGGTCTTCGCCTTACAGCAGGTAGTCAAGAGAGTTGCCCAGACCATTACTTCACATGTGCTAACACTGAATGTGTGCAAGACATTTATAAATGTAATGGTCAGCGTGAATGTCGAGATGGGAGTGATGCAATTGGCTGTGGTAAGAATTTCATGATTTTATATTACGTTTTGTATAATATAGTTTTTTTTAAACTGAAAACCATGATATGGTTATGGTGATACTATTTCTCATTTGATTGCAGCCATATTGCATTTATGCAGATTAACATATTTCCTGTGCAGGGACTTTTGGTATGCTGATTTAGGGGCATCAGAAAGATACTTTGTTGCTAATGGTCTGTTGCAATTATCTTTTTTTAAATGCACTTTTTTTGTAAATGGCCTGGGCTCAAGAGAATATTACCAACCATATTTTGCAAATTAATACTTGCAGCACCCAAAAGCAGCCCAGTGGGCACTGTAACATTCATGGAACATTCCAGGAATGTTTGGGCGAACATTCAAAAATGATCCCAGTAAACTTCAGAATGAAAATTGTATGAATGTTCAGGTGAGAATGTTCATAGAATGTTCAGAGCTGAATGCTAAATGAATCATTTGGATCCTGAATTTTATCAGAACAATGGAAGTTGGCCGTGCAGTGGAAGCACTTGGTTACAGTTCAGTTTTTATGAAATAGGAAATATCTCAATTGAATGTTTATATAAGGTCAAATCTGAACATTCCAGGAATGTTCAGACCTGAAGGTTGCAGGAATGTTCATTTTTGGTGCATGACATTCCAATCAAAATTGAACATTAATATGACATCAAATAAGAATGTTCCAGGAATGTTAGGACCTGAACATTGCTAAAATGTTCATAATTGGTCCAGAATATTCCGACCAAAATTGAACATTCATATAACATTCTGGTAATATGTGTGCCCACCTGGAGTGTGATAATATTTGTAAAAGTCTTTTAAGGAAAATCTTTTAGAGAAATGACATACAGAACATTTCCAACACAGATCCTATAGGGCGTTGCTATACGTAGCCCCTTGATCAAAACGTCTTATTTCATGTTTTCTTGCACAGCCGCAGATGGTTGTTCACCATTTAACTTTCAATGTGAAAATGGCTGCTGTGTCTCCATGACGTCATACTGTGATTTCAAAGATGACTGCGGTGACGCTTCGGATGAAAGCCATTGTGGTATGTATAATTAGGTAGCCTTCTTAATGCCTTTTTCTTACCAGGGATTTTTTTGCAAAGGTTGGCCACAAGTAATTTCGAAATTGAGAAAATATTCTTTTCTTTCTATTTATTACAGGAATCCTTTCTGAATAATTATTTGGCATCACACGATATTGATCCATAAACAAAATATAACATCAGTTTAATAGGACGGATGTTAGATGATATTTGAAAATCTAAGCTTTCGTTTTGAAGAAGTGATCTACATCTATTTGCGTATATTAGCAACACAAAGTAGACATTCATAAATGAAATGAAAGACTTAAAGCCCAAATTTACAATTTCGGTTTAATTTCAGTTAGACGCAACTGCACAGATGAAGAATTCAGATGTGGAAATAACGAGTGTGTGCCTACTACAAAACGCTGCAATTTGCTTTCCGACTGCATTGATGGCTCTGATGAAATAAACTGTGGTAAGGGTACCAGTTCCTAAATGACCTGCTGCGATGTATATCCTTAACTCCTTCGCTACACGAAGTGCTATTGGTCGCTCCTCACGTGCACCTGTCTATCCCTAGCCAGCAGATGACTCCAGTAGTTAAAGAGTCAACCCATTCTTACGTAAGAGGTATTGTAGAAATTGTCATCTGGATTTGCATGCATGTAACTATCATTGCAGGCCCATATGTGATCAAATGCTATATCTATTGCCCAACCACCGCAACATGTATTTGTTTCAATAACACTTAATGCAAAGGGACATCAAGCTTATTTTAAAAAGTGCATTAGTTATAATATCTGGTTTTGAAATATTATGTGTGTAAGACTGGCCACTTTTTAAATTTAAAGCAATATCCATTATGTAAGGGTATCTTGATTTGTAGAGCCATCATTCTCTGGAATGATATATGTACATATATAAATTATGTATTAGTCAGGAAGCAGAACTCAGAATTCAAGCTAGAAATCACCCTAGCTTACATTTTGTGTTAAAAGTCGGCAACATGTCTTTCTAACCTAATTTGGGGGTGCTGATTTCAAATAACCATGTTGCCGAAACGGGAAATGTTTCCCTGACACTTTTTTCGGGCATTTTCCTTCAAAATTAGCCAAAAACATGCATTTTCTGTAATATAAGCCTAAACACACACCTGGTGCAGAATAGAAACTTCAAACTTGGTACACGTACACACTGACATATGCTGAGCAGCACTATTTCCAAAAAAAGTGTAAGAATTTACCATAGGTGCTTGTTTTTGGGTCATTTTTACCAAAAATCACCAAAAAACGCACATTTTTGTAATTTTCATTCTGATGAATTTAAACACTGCACACCAGTTAGCAAACTTCTCCTGTCTATTTATTTACAAAGAATATCATACATATGCATATGTTGCTCACTCTAGATAAAGTTTGAGAATGCAAACTTTGGGGATTTTTAAGGTGAAAACTGGTAAAAAATGTCAAAAAATGCTTTTTTTTGTATTTTCTTTAATAAAATCATAATGGATTTCACCAGTTGCATAGACTTTGGTACGAGTATAACTGTAATGTTGCTTATTAGGTATGCTCTTAAAATTTAATTCTAGGTAATAAAGCATTATTGTTTTCGGGATATTTTAGACAATTTCTGCAAAAAACCTGTATTATTAGGAATTTGCCTTAATATTGTTCAGTATGGTTTCGAATCACTTACATTCTACATGAATATAATGTCTCATGTAAAAAAACAGCTTTTTTTGTTCATTAGCTTGTCATATCATATGTTTCTACTACAATGTGCCTGCAGTTCTCAATTTTGGCACGTTTGTAAGCTGTTGTGCAAAGGAAGACTGTTGCAGGTCCATCTGCATTTTTGATTTTTTGGCGGCATTTGCAGGATTTGCAATTACATCCAGTTGTACATTGACAGCTTATAAGTTCAAAAATGCATTCATCAGGAATGGGAGATTTATTCATGGAAGTCATCATCCGATAGCTTGAATCCATACTGGTAGAGGTAAGGTAGTATGGGAGCTGGTTGAGATACCTGTTTCCATATCAAGGCAGTGTACATAGTAGTGACTTCTCAAAATGTGTAGGTGTAGTGCATCTAATGTAGGAGGATGGCTCTTTGCAGCTTTTGATCTCAGGAAAAGTATCTCTCTTGCTTCGTCACAGGACATCAAATCAGTGAAAAGGGACAACTTTGCGACATAGGATTTTAAATATTTGCTAACTTCAAAATATCTGCTCTGTTACCAACACCACACTTGTAGAAGTAGCATGACAAGATCACTAAAATACTTGGTAACAACATGACTATCTTTGTTTTCCAGAAACATGCTTTATGAAAGAGGAGAATTTCTGATATGTATCCTGTGAAATTGATTACGAACAGGACAGATGTGAATGGGACACTTTTGTATGGGACACTTTTGTCCCATGAAGAAAAACAAGCTTTTGTGTCAAGAAATCAATAGGAAAATGCCTATAACAACCAGATAAGGATTATATACCAAGACAAGAAGCCTGAATACCACATCTATTATGCTGATACAAATTAAAATTTCTGGTTATAAAAGGGGCCTTAGCTAAACTTTCAAAATACATGATACATAAAAGGTGTTGTTTACAGAGCATGTTAGGATGTTGTAAAGATTGGGGTGGTTCTTTCGGGTTATGACCATTCTCATATGAAGGAGAAGGGATGTGTCAAGATATATTACTCAACAAGAACCCATAATATAATAGGTATTTGGGTAGTAGTGCATTAAAGACTGTGCATGTCATAAAAATCTCTGAGTTCAGGGTATATACACTAACGGCATGTCAGTTACACTAGTGAGGCAATTAAGTGTCCCAAAGTAGGTAAGCAGGGGTTTAGCACCTCCTAAATATTAATGAGGCCCAAAGTTAAGTAAAAATGATAATATTTACTGAAATATCAATTTCATTTCCAGCTTATATACTTAGATAATGTCATACAAATATAACATAAAGAGAGAGAGTTCCAAGTATGGAAATGTCCCATGAGTAACCATATTGTCATGTTTGCAACCTTGTTGTTATTCTCTGCTGGATATGAACTTGATATATATTTCCAATAACTCATAATGTAGTTTATAGTCAAGTGGGTAGGAGGATATCCTGTATTGATTTTGAAATAGCATGCCTAGTTTTGAAAAAAATCAAACCCTTTTGAAGTTAAAAGGGTGCAAACAGGACATCTGCATCTAGGACAAGCCATGAAAGTATGCTTTGGAAATAATTGATTTCTTTTTTCATAATTAATCAATAGAATAGTGATAAATTATCATATATATTAAAGTGATTAGTAAAAATATCCAAACATATTAGTTGAAATATATCATTTTTTTCAAATGTTCCATTCGCACCTTGTTGAATACTAAATAGTGGATTAACTTAGATTCATGAACCTTAGAATGTGTTTTCTTTAAACCAAAATGAATGAAAATTATAAAACCATTTTGAAAATTTGAGGTCTGCAGACCAATTAAGGTGATATGCCCTTACCCTGCCTTGATATGAAAACAGGTAAATGAACCAGCTCCCATACTACCTAATCTTTTCCAGTATGGATGTGAGCTATTAGATGGGAAAATCTGCCTACAGCTCATGATTGAAAGAATGCAATGAACTTATAAGCTATCAGAGCACAACTGGTTATATTTGCAAATCCTGCAAATTTTCCCAAAAATCAGAAATGTAGATGAACCTGCAAGTCTTCCAATGCACAACAGCTTGCAAATGTGTCGAACTAGATGACTACAGGAATGTTAAAGTAGAAACATATGATATGACAAACTAATGAACAAACAAGCTGGTATTTTACATATTTTACATTATATTCATGTAGAATGTAAGTAGTTGGAAGCCATAATAACCTATATTAAGGCAGATTCCTAATAATACATGTTTTTCGCAGAGATTATCCAAAAAATCCCGAAGACAATAATGCGGTATTACCTATAATTAAATTTTAAGAGCATACCTAATAAGCAACATTACAGTTATCCTCATACCAAAGTCTATGCAATTGGTGAAATCCATTATGATTTTATTAAAGAAAATACACAAAAGCATTTTTTGACATTTTTACCAGTTTTCACCTCAAAATCCCCAAAGTTTGCATTCTCAAACTTTATCTAGAGTGAGCAACATATGCATATGTTTGATATTCTTTGGTAAATAAATAGACAGAAGAAGTTTGCTAACTGGTGTGCAGTGTTTAAATTCATCAGAATGAAAATTACAAAAATGTGTGTTTTTTGGTGATTTTTGGTAAAAATGACCCAAAAACAAGCACCTATGGTAAATTCTCACACTTTTTTTTGGAATGTGCTGCTCAGCATCTGTCAGTGTGTAAGTGTACCAAGTTTGAAGTTTCTATTCTGCATTAGGTGTGTGTTTAGGCTTATATTACAGAAAACGCATGTTTTTGGCTAATTTTGAAGGAAAATGCCCCGAAAAAGTGTCAAGGAAACATTTCCCGTTTCGGCAACATGGTTTTTTGAAATCAGCACCCCCAAATTAGTTTAGTGAGACATGTTGCCGACTTTTAACACAAAATGTAAGCTTGCGTCACATTTTCAGATATTGCTTCCTGACTATATACCTTTTTCGTGTTTTTAACCTCAAAGCCGGCGAGTGTCAAACACGTGGTGCATTTCAATGTTACTCTGGTGACTGTATCCCTGCGCATGCGCGATGTGACGCGGTAGTGGACTGTCCAGGGTTTGACCACGAGGATGAGACAGAGGAATGCTTAAACCTCAATCGTCGCTCTTGTTTGGACTGGCGGATGTCTGGACATACCGACAGCAAGAGATACATGATTGATCCTGATGATCGGGGTGAGACATTACATGTACATTACATTAGCACATTAATGCTTCGGAGTTCTTCCATAAGTTGTCGTCTGGATCTTTAGTACTTTTAATGATAACTTGGGAATTGAGAATTATTTTGTAATATGTTTAAAGGAAAGTTGTTGATTATGGTCTAATGAACATTTATTTTTCAAATATTTCTACAGTCTTGGATCAGGGTGAGAAATTATATTGCATTCACCCATTAATGCTGCTTAATGGGCAAATGCACCATCATGATGATTTAGGTGCAAAATGTGCCTATACGTGTCACCTTTCAAATAAGACCACCCGCAAGTCTGTCCTCCTCAGCACTCCTCAGATATGGCTTATGAAAGTTAGTAAAAAACTGGCCTGAGAGTCTAGGCATAGAGGCTGACATTACAGGGTAGGGCACAAATTTAAGCCCAATTTTGATTGATTGAGAGATATCTGTGGCAGGAAGTGACTGCCAGCCCTGCTTCTGATTGGTTGAGAAATATCAGTGGCTGGAAGTGACTGCCACTGATATCTCTCGACCAATCAATATTGGGCTTAAGTTTGTGCCCTGCCCTGTAATGTCAGCCTCTATGCCCAGACTCAGGCCAGTTTTTTACTAACTTTCATAAGCCATATCTGAGGAGTGCTGCGGAGGACAGACTTGCGTGTGGTCTTATTTGAAAGGTGACACGTATAGGCACATTTTGAACCTAAATCATCATGATGGTGCATTTACCCTTTAAGAGTTCCTCCAATTGTCGTCTTTATCTTTAGTACTTTTGATAATAACTTAGTAATTTAGAATGACTGTTTGAAATATTTGAAGGAAAGTTGTTGATCGATCATGTTCTAATGAACATTTCTCATTCAAATATTTCCACAATCTTGCTTCCACTTTAAAGATTTCATCAGCTTCTTCAACAGCAGCTGCCTATGCCCGCTTTGGGTGGTAATTGGTTATAATCCGAATGCTTCAATAATGCTGGCCAATCACATCCTCCCAATTGTATCACGTGATTTGTTGCTGATATTCCTACATTCTTACAACTGACAAGTCACGTTTTTTCCGGCAAAAAAGTGACGATTATTGAAATCTCTGATTCCAAATTACCCTATAGTGCTGACCCTTAATGCATAGGCAGTCCGGGCACAATACACAACAGCATGCCTGATTGCCACCCACTTTTCTGTTTAATGGATAGATGAATGGACTCACAACATAATAAAACTCTGAATCGCGAGCTTCGTAGGCCATGTATGTGGTTGACTTGTCTTATCCACATGTTATCCATGAGTGTTTGTACAACCAGGTCCTAGCACATTCCTGGTCGACTTGTACAGGAATTAAATGGCTGTACTGTAGTAAAGGTAAAACGCGCCAAAATAGAAATTCCGAAATTTATGTTTTGCCACGTGCCACCCTACACAACAATCGTTCATGTTTTTCCAGGTGCGTTCAGTGTGTCGTGTCAGATGAACGTCAGTGAGGGCACAGTGGCTAACATGTTCCACCATCTGAGCGAGGAGAGACTGCACGTGTCAGGCTATGAGGAACTGGGCAGCTATAGACTCACTCTGGAATACATAGACACCCTGCAGGAACGACTTCGCTCCATCGTGAACATGTCAGATAGGTAAGCCATCCTTATTTGAAAATGCTTGGTAGGTAAGCCATGCTATTGCGAACATATCAGACAGGTAATCCACCCAGGCAAAAAGTTTCATGCGTGAAAAAATCGTGGCATAATCATTTCATGCACGAAAATGTCATTTTTCATGGGTAAGAATTTCCTGTATGAAATAGTGTACAGCCCAATTTCCTATGAACATTTCTGGTGCGAATAAAACACACTCCGGGGGCGAAATTGTATTGTGAATATGTCAGATAAATAAAACATCCTATTGTAAGCATGTCAGATAGATATAAGAGAGGAATTTCGAATTTCGTTTATTGTCACAATTTTGGACATTTTTAGGTTAAATCTTGACTACCCAGTCATAAGTGGTGGGTGAAATAGGAGTACCATTTAGAATAATCAGTGGCCTTCCCGGTTACCCTAGTTTCCTCCAACAGTAATGAATGACTTATAAATATGATATGCCCAAGCATCCGCATGGCAATTGCGCATGTTTAAAATACCCAGTCTGCCAACACATTTAAGGCACAAATTAAATGTTGTTTCTGTAGCATACAATTGGTAGAAAAGGTCATAATAATAAGCGATATTCAGAATATTCTATGAGAGAACTTTCTTTATGTTACAGGTGTGAGCAATACGTCAGGTACGAGTGTAGGGGCAGTGTCATCAGTGGTGGCTATTTCTATGGCGGTGATGGCAAAAAGTTCCTCTTCGAAAAAACCAAGGCCTTTACAGCAAGTGAGCTAAAGACGGAGAACTGCAGTTGTCTACTAGACAGGGCCTGCTCTTCACTTAAGCCTGGAAAGTAGGTCAAATATGTTTTGAAAGTAGGTCAGCTCTTCCTTCAGGTTTAAGTAGGTTTTAAGTAGTAGATACAAGCAATGACAAAGATACATATAATCGATGCGTGTATTGTATATTTTCTTCAGGTTGACGAAATGTCTGTGCGAATTAAACAATCCAGCATTTTGGGAAGAAGACTCGGGCTTTATCAGAGAAAAACATATGCTTCCCATTCGAAGACTTCACTTTGGGGACACTGGACACAGAGAGGAAGAGGGATACCTCACAGTTGGTCCGTTGACGTGTTTTCAAAGTATGTATTTTTATTGACCTATTATATACAGTTTCTGTGAAGTGCATTTAGAGAAAATTTCATTTAAACTAACAGTACAATATTAAAGGGGCAGAAACACGTGGCTCAATTTGAATGATACTTGCTCCAACATCCATCTCTAGGTGTCAGTGAGTTTGACCCGTACATTCCCATATTGGCCTAAATGCCTGGCAATTTTGCCAATACCTCTCTAAAGTATTATTTCATCAATATATAAGTGAGGAAAATGTTATTTTAAACCTAGTCTATAACTCTTCTTCAAATATTTCGTAAACTTCTGCTCTATGCCTTACTTGTTTTAAAAAGTGTAACAGCTCATGACGGTTATTGTCAAGGAGCTCTCGAAACATGTATGAGTCACATCCACGGATAATGTTCAGCCATTTTTTGCACTCTGCCCATTGAACATATAGCATTAGGGTTTATTTGTTCAGAATATTGGCCTGCCTTGATGGCTTAGTGGTCTAAGGCATTGCCACTGACTGCTAGCTGTCTCTAACCACTGCTCAGGTTCGAATGACGGCCGGGGCCTGTGAGAAAGTTCCCAGTGACTTAAGGAGAGACGGTGGCTTGCCTCGTACATTGGTTTCCTTTACCAGTTACAACTGGCTTGTCACGACTTGGACACAATATAGCAGAAATAAAGACGATAAATGAAATTCCAAATTAAAAAGTGAAAGTATTATCTGTTCTCATAGGACATTGCTCTCAATTTTCCAGACTTTGCCACTGACCAAGTGAAAGTGCTGTGTAAGAATGGCCAAGCCATCAAACCGGACAAACTGTGTTTGTATGATAGAGATGAATACGGTTACCAGACTGGATGCAGGGATGGAACACATCTGGAAAACTGTGGTAAGGACGAGGCTTAAAACTATCGCGTTGTGCAAATCTTAACATTAGCCTACATCATTAAGTATTGTTATACCTCACCGTATATTAAAAGTCATTTCATAATTCACACTATCTGTCAGAGAAAGTGGAATAATAGCACAAGCAGGTGAATAATTGCCAGTCAATAATCTCTCCTATCCCATGGCACAACAATGAACAACAATTAACGTCCGTGCGTACACAATGAAACAATACAACAGTGTTGCGTTGTGCCAACAAACGGACACAAACACACATGTGCCAACAAACACTTAGCAATAACGTGGCGACCGTAACCACGGAGATGAAGCAAAGTCGTGCAACAAAGGGCAAAGAGTCAAGTTGGCAACGAGTTAAAACATTAAGATTTGCTCTTGTTTTATGATTTTGCCGCTTTCTATAAAATGTTCGGTATAACAAAACAGTTATTGCCTGGCTTGTTGGTGGATAGTGCAGATAATCACCTCCCAAAGGAATTGTTGCCCTCGGGAAATAATTCCTCCTCGGGGTGATAATCTGCATTATTATACCACACGTGAAGATCCTTGATTCTGGTTGGTCAAGGGCCATGGATTAATCGTCATGATTTCCTCACTCCTTGCTGACACTCTGTTGTACTTAACAGCTCATGAAATAGTTGAATAATTCACGGCAGCAGCCATGAAATAGTTGAATAATTACCACTAGCCCTAAGAATAATGACCGCTTGCCCATACACTGAGTGTTTGCCGAGTGACCTACTGGTGCATCTAGTTCAAAAAGGTAGACAACGAGTATTTATCCAAAATCTCTGGTGTTTGTAATTTTTCCCCCTCGAGAGGATTGTCGCCCTCGGGCTACGCCCTCGAGCGACAATCCCCTCTCGGGGAAGTTGTTCCTGGTGGAAACCCCACAGGGATGTCATATTTGTATACTATCCACCAACAAGCCAGGCAATAACAGTTTATTATATATAACCTGTATCATTAGCGTTAACCTATATTCATTAACCCTTTTACCGTAAGCCATTCACGCTAAGGAGTTCCTCTTGAAATCTTCGTCTCGATCCATGATACATTTGACAATAGCTTTGGAATTCAGAGTGATACCACACAATATTTGAAGGTGTTTTTTGTTGGTGTTCAAGTGAGCATTTCTCCTCCAAATATTTTCAAAGCAGTCTTTTGCCAGGACGATTTCGCCAACGGCTGGCTACTTTTGGCCACCGAGGGGAAGTATGGGTTATTTTTAAAATGAATACGATGCATTGTAATTTGACGTTTGACTGTCTGATTTGCTAAGTGATTATGCTTGATCCTTTATAGATAGCTTCAAATGCCCGGTGGACTTTCTCAAATGTGCATCTAGCTATTGTATCCCAACACGCATGCTCTGTGATGACCAATGGGATTGTCCTAATGGGGAGGACGAACAAAATTGTGGTGAGTACTGTTTGATTTTAATAGCAACAGTATAGCGTGCTCAAACATTTGAGCAGAACCTGAAGCAAACAGACATTTGCCTATCTTTCTGTTTCTATTACTACAACTTATTTAAGATAACATGTTTAGTAGAAATCACCCTCTTAAGAGACTGATAACCTAACCTGATATAGTAGGTTTCAAGTGCCCACTTTAAGAGTTACCTTTACTTGACTGCAATTGGCACAAGCAATATAATTAAAGAGTGGATCCAATTTTAATGTTCATACATGTTTTAAATAGGGCGATTTGTGCGGTTTATTTGAAGAAGAATTATCAAGATACCCAAACACACACACACACATATATATATATATATATATATATATATATATATATATATATATATATATATATATATGTGTGTGTGTGTGTGTGTGAGGGGCAGCTAAAGCAAAAGCATAAAACCTTGATAATTCAATTACTTGTCATTCCAGATACATTTGTTTGCAATGGATTGTACAAGTGCAATGGTTCTCCTAACTGCCTCCCACCAAACCAACTATGTGATGGTAAACGACAATGCCAACATGGCGATGACGAAATGTTCTGTGACATCAAAACACCTTCAAAATGTCGTCATGTTGGCCTAAGCTACTTCTGCAATAGTGCCAATATTACACACATTCCAGAGGAAATATCGAGAAATGCAAAAAAGCTAGCTTTCAGCAACAATGCATTCAACCTCTCAGATGTTCACTTCAGTGTCTATCATGCCCTTGGTGAATTGGATCTATCGCATAACAATATCGAAGAAATTCCAAGGGGTAAATTTCAAATGCTTCTGAACTTATATCATCTTGACCTATCCTTTAATAGTTTGACGGCTCTTCAAAAGCATAGCTTTCTTGGTCTGAACAATCTACAGCGATTGCTTCTTACGGGCAATAAGGCACTTTTGTACGTGGAGCATGGTGCATTTCTCGGATTGGGTCAAATATCTCACCTTGATCTTTCTGGCCTTGGAATAAAGACACTTACTGATGGCAGCTTTGATGGTCTCCGCGCTCTACACTCATTGGATATCTCTGATAACATGGTCAGCTTTTTGGGCAGGGATGTGTTCCAAGGTCTCGAACGGTTGCGTAACTTAAACATGTCTCGGAACAAAATCGCTGATTATGAAGCTGGACTCTTTCTTTCACTGCGTTCACTTAAATCCCTCTCTAGTGATGACTTCACGTTCTGCTGTTTAGTGCGGGACAGAGTTCTCGAAGATCGCTGTTACCCTCCCAAGGACGAGATCTCTTCATGTGAGGACCTGATGGGGAACGAACCACTGCGCATCTTTTTGTGGATTCTGGGAATATCCGCCTTAGTTGGAAACATAGTGGTATGAATAACATGTTTTACAACATACTTTTTTAAAACTAGGATTTAGTTTGTCCTATTCCCACCAGCCAAGATAACCTTTTGGAATTTCGGAATTGTGATTATCTTCATTTTTTTCTGCCGTATTGTGGCAAAGTCATGACAACTCCAAGTTACTGGCAACTTTCTTGCATGCCTCAGCAAGGAATCGAGAAAGGTGTCAGCTGTACATACATACATGCATGCATTATATTTGCAAGTTTCACATTTTGTTGTTGAATAAGCCACATCTTGCATCACAAAGGGGCATAATGGTAGCTTCCAATACTTTTTGTACAAGACCCTGATACTACAAACAAGCTGTCTCATAACCACTAAGTGTACTACCACATGGCTTTTTTCTCCTAGGTGATCGTCCTAAGGGTGAAATTCCGGGAACTAAGCACAGTGAATGGACTACTGATATGTAATCTTGCCTTGTCTGACCTACTCATGGGAGTTTATATGGTGATTATTGCATCTGTTGACCTATATTACAGGGGCGTCTATATCTACAACTCACACAGGTATGGTATTTGGAATTTTCATCATTATCCCTTTTTCTGCCATATTTAGGCTTAATTGTGAATAGCTGGTTGTAAGCGGTAGAGGAAGCCAAATTGCCTGTCAAAAGTCCCTGTCTTAAGCCAACTCACTGGCAAATTTCTCACATGCCTGGGTAAAGGTTCGAACATGGCCAGTGGTGAAAGACGTCAGTGGCAATGCACTAGGCCATCAAGGCAGGCACTCATAAAGGTATGGCATGCAAGCCAAAGATGGTTTTCTCCTCTACGGTTAGCCTAGTTTTCTTCAATCATTCAACCCTAGTCATGACGTTTTAAAAGCAATGTATTGATGCTTGATAACTTGAAAAAGCTATGATAACCGAAATCATGCAATTAGTGAGCATTTATTAATGTGCTAGTATTGATTAGCACAAGAGTCGAAATTAATTAAGTTGGTGTTTTACCTGCAGGTGGCGTAATAGCAGTCTTTGCCAGCTTGCGGGAGTACTGGCTACCATGTCCAGTGAGGTGTCCGTTCTGAGCCTGTGTGTCCTGACAGTGGATCGCCTCCTCGCCATCTGCTTCCCCCTCTCCCTCAAGCGACTCAATGTCTGCACCGCCAAGGTTGCCATTGCTGCTGTATGGAGTATAGGAATAGCAATTGCTATCATACCGCTATTACCTATCGAGTATTTCAATGGTATGAGAACTAACTTCTTTATGAAAAGAATGATTCAATAAATGCTTTTTGATTGACATTTTTCATAGAAACCTTTACTACTACTCCTCCTCCTCCTCCTCCTCATACTGCTACTACTACAGTAGTAGTAGTAGTAGTAGTAGTAGTAGTAGAAGTAGTAGTAGTAGTAGTAGTAGTAGTAGTAGTAGTAGTAATACTACTACTACTACTATTACTACTACTACTACTACTACAACTACTAAATCAGCAACTTATCTCAATCCAAATTCTGCATACTGTATGCCTTATTCTAACGGCTGATGATATTCCACCAGGTACTTATTATGCCCGCTCCGGTGTGTGCATCTCCCTTCACCTCACCGCTGATGAGTCGCCAGGCTGGGAATACTCAGTGTTTGTGTACGTCATCCTCAACCTGCTCGCCTTTCTGCTCATCGCCTCTGGGTACCTGGTAATGTACGGCAAGATCAAGAGCTCCATGGTGGCTGCCGGGCAGCAACAGCTTCAAAACGAGATCGCCCTTGCCCGCAAGATGACACTCATTGTCATCACAGACTTCTGCTGCTGGGTGCCAATAATCACTCTGAGTATGTAGCTATTGGCATAGGAACTTGGAATTTTCGATTTTCAACTTGACTAGATAGAGTGCAGACATTCAATTCCTGCACTAAGTGCGCTGGTAGCCCGGGCATATTATACAACTGTATGCACATTTTTTTACCCATTTTCTGGAAATGGAAGCATGGATGACCTCACAATTAAACATAGCTTCATTTCACGAGTTACATAGGTCATTGTTGTACTCTAGCTATTGGTATAAAAAGCTATCGATTTTCGTTTTGAGTAGCTAGTTGTAAGTGGTGGACGAAACCGGAGTACTCAGCAAAAAACACCGTCTGACCCTAAGTCACTGGTCACTTTCTCACTTGTCCCGGCCGTGATTCAAACTCGGGCGGTAATGAGAGGCAACTTGCAGTCACTGGTAATATTTGAAAGTAAGCAGGCCTGATATTGTTATAAGTGTTAGCTTTGATCTTTCAGGTATGATGGCCTGGGCAGGTTACGCAATATCTGGAGATGTCTACAGCTGGATCATAGTCTTTGTTCTGCCTGTGAACTCCTCCATCAACCCGTATCTTTACACATTCGGAGACATCAAAACAATGCTGGTACCACTTTTATCTTCTATCTAGTTCTAGATTGTTCATGGTTCATATATAATGTGAAGTCGTAGCTATTCACATAACCAGCACTATTTGCACTTGTCACATGTATTCACATTTATTCAGAGTTAAGTACATGTAAAGTATATGTAAGGATTACTATTATCAGCCTGCATGTATCTAATTCATTTTTTTTCGATTTTGCAGGCTCGTCGCAGAAAAGCCTCAGAATCCTCACAGCGTCAAACAACACGTGAGTTGCAAAATACCATGCACAACAACATCAGCATCACTATTTCAGTACTGAATACTACTCTGTTATGATGCAATATGTTTCTTACAGATTCTCAAATAGCTCGTTAGGTTCCTTTTCATATCAAATTATACGGTAACAAAATCATACTATATCATACTAAATCAAATCGCATGAACTTGATATCAACCACACAAGCGTGGCTAGTCATTGGAACTTAAAAATACCACTGAATTTGATTTCATAAACAATGGACCATGGGTGATAATTGGTTTCCTATGATAAATGGCCATGCATTTTCTCAACCTTATTGCTTACTGGGCCATTACCAGGCTAGTATATATAATGAATATGTAATGTAATTCTGGATTGCTTAGAATTGTATCATTCTATGATTTGATAGTTTTGAATGAATATGAAAATTTGTAATAAATTATATACTGTCAATTTCATTTATGATATCATTTCAGAATCTGTTGCAATGACTGAACGTGACACCATCCACAAACGTTTAGTCCAATCAAATATCATTATAGCAGAGTCAACAGGTCATCTCTCAAAGGTGACCCCCCTACAAGAGGTTCTGGACAAGAAGTCTTTGACTGCTAGAGACATTTTTGTCATCATGAAAAAGATCATCTTTTCTATTCGGAATCTCCACGATAATGGAATGGCTTTAGAGTGTCTGGATAGACAGAGTATATATGTGCTCTACAATGATATGGTATGTTTTTGTTAAGTGTGGACTTTCTTCTTTTTTATACCTTAGCATTTGATGTATTCATAGAATCTTTTCATTTTCCAAGGAGTTTATTTATAACCGGACCATATATGGGACTTGCATGTTACAATGCCTTCACGAATATCCTGTTTTGATGTATACCGATAAAACACAGTAAAGATATTTAATTCCTGCACTTACTGTGTGGGCAGACTGAGAATTTTTATATGCCTGCATGCCTAATGCCAACTGAACACCTAGGCATACAATACGGCCTCATAATGTCACACCTGAGGATAGTGTTAGTATGAAGTCAAGTGGATCTGGAATATCTCGGGCAAGGGGGCATGTCCAGATGAATGCTTCTCCATACACTTCACCAGGCACCTGGTCGACTGGTGCAGGAAAAATATCTTTATTGTAGCTGTACTATAGCATTGAGGTAGACATACGCCTCAGAAACTGCAGTTTTATGATTTAATGACATTAAAATCTCGTCAGAATGTTAGCGTGATTGATAAAAAAATCAATATTATTGTAATGGGTTGTTTTTGGTACCTTTGCTAATGAAATACCCATCACATCTTTTGGCATAAATAAGAGTATATCACATGCTCCTATAGTAGGGAATGGTTATTACCTGACCAAGTATATAAGACATTTTGTATAACTGAAGAAAAGAGTATTCTTCAGCCTAGGTCATTGTTCTCAATTTCTTATTTCCAGAGTATTCAAGATATTTACTTGTGTTGCTGTCCTATAGAACCGGCAGACCTCAGGGCGCACATGCAGGAAGACATATTGGCAGTAGGGAAATTACTTCGCACAATGCTACGCACATACGCAAAGACCCCATCTGCAATGATTTGATATGATAACAATCAAGAACCAAAATGAATGAGTATAACTCTTGGCCTCCTAGAGCTTGCAGCAAGAGCATTTCATACCTTCTAGAGCCTTTCTACTTCAGGATACTATTGCAGATGCTATAGAAAATAATGAGAAACTAATTGTGACGTACCTAGATGTTAGCAAAGCTTTTGATGGTGTTTAAAGAGGGTTTATCTTTGAAGTTGAGAAACCTAGATATAAAGGGTAAGTCGTTGAGATTATATATATATATATATATATATATATATATATATATATATATATATATATATATATATATATATATATATATATATGTTAAGTAGATATCTATTGCTCAGTAAGAATCCTTTACAACTTAATGACATGTATTTAATGGGTTGTGGCATTCATCAGGGGGCTATCTCTCTTTGATGAAATATGTTGTTTACATATTTCATTGTTAGTAGAATAAGAAAAAGCATCTTTGCTGTGTGATAAATTTAATTGACATATCTCAAGTGGGCTATGCAGATGATGTAGCATCAGCTAGCACTTTAAAAGTGAAAACAGACAAAGTTGGAAGAATGGGAGATGAGCATAGCAAAAGGGGGCTCTAAACTAAGAGCTTACAAACTAGGTGATGATTTTATTCAGGAGCATACACCTTAACTACTGTATTGGTGGTGTGCCTACGGCGAAGTGCACAAAAGAAAAGATAAGAAAAGAAAGGCTCTTGTGGCTGAGTCAAATCTAGGTATGAAAATGAGAGATCTCGCTATGTACTCATGTAATGTGCTTCTCTGGATAATTCCCATTTTTACTAATAATACAATTGAATTGTGGGTACCAAAAAGCCACCGACAATGATATTTTGATAGATTTCAACCATTTGCAGAAAAACTAATTCAGCAATTTAACTCCAGATCACTAACCGACCTAGTAATTAGCATCTTGGCCTGATGTTGCTAGAGAATTTCATGAATGCGAGAGAGCGAAGTTGTATAAGGATTATTATATCTGGAGATGATTTATGCATATATAAGAAAGTTCTAATCCATATAGCAAATCTTTTCAACAACAATGTAGATATTGGACTGATAAATAACCATGATAGTTCGGTATACAACATCCTACAAGTGTCTACAATGTATAGTATATGTGGTGAAATAATGGGAATAATCAATGGGGTCACATATATAATAAAATGCGTGACAGGATATGGTGTGGAGCTGGGCTTTGGCAATAGAGGATGAGGACTGTCTTTTAAGAACAAATCATTTTGGAATTCGTCTGGTGGCTCATTTCTGACAACTCACAATATCTAATTTGTGAATGTGAAATCATGGCAAAAATAGCTTATAGAGGAAGTCCTTTAAAACATGACAACGCCTGACTGAAATTAACTCTGCAACCTTTTAACCAAGAAATGCAATTCATGGGATAAATAAGTTGGGATGCTAGTCATGAATTGTCCGTCATCTGAACTATCAATCACAGATTTGCTATGATGAATGATTAAGCTAAGTTCAAAGTGAATATTGGGAACAGTATTCTAGATATGGATACTGACGTCTGTGATGTATACCTGGGAAGGATACCTGATATTATACTTCTTTCAATGATCATATAATTTCTTGTGCGTGAACTGTCAGAATGTATCGGCATAAAAATAAAGAGCAGGTCTGGAATAAACTGAAAGATTTTACACCTTTTAGATGTTTACTCATGTAACGAGTTCCTGGATTGATGTGAGTAATACCATTATCCTCTTATTGTGATTTAACCTTGATGGTTTCTGGAGTTTAGATTTAGAACTTGATGCCATCAACCTCTCCAGTGCCAAATACATAGGGATGAGTATGTTAATGTTATTATAAGTACAATAATTTCATAATAATTTGAAAACACACAGCGGAGTAACACAGCTATTTTCTTATCAAAATAAGCTAATTAGGCGCATTTAATTAAATGAGTGTAATACTTCAAAACTTTGGATTAAGCATTGTAAATGATTCGATTATCACCACATTACCAATCACTCATAGAAAATCTAATTACACTAGATTTCATGTTATAACTAAATCTCTTTTTAAATGATATAGATAGACAAATAGATACGTGTAGGTACATACGTGTTTCGATTAGATTTTCCGTAGTTAAGGTCTTAAGACACTTTTATAAATCTCAGTTTAATTTTGCAAAAGGAAAGAACATAACTCAGTGATCTTTATATAAGATATTGTTGAGCAAGGGAACCACATTCTATAAACAGGAATTATTCCAAATTGTTCCCGGAAACGTGTCAAAACGTCAAATTTAATGAATATGGAAATCACTTTAGCCAAAACAATATGCATGTATACTCAGAATTGGTACATATTCAATAAAAATCAATTTCCTTTCAATTTTTCCAGTGATGTCAATTAAATTGTAATAAATTATTTTAGTTTGTCCAATACCCATTAGGTGTCTCAGTATAGAGTATTGTAAGACCTTAAGAGAAGTATTATCCATTAAGGATGCAGCGCATATAGCTACGTGTGGAAGAATCATACGTTTTACTTTATGTGTAATTCCAATGAAGTTGCTAGCAGGATTACTTGAAATTATTTGTTTGAAAACGTTAAGAGTGCTACGTTCCTAACTTTTATACTATGTTACCATACTGTATTTTCATTCGTTAGATCATATAATTTTGAACTTGCACTTTAAATTTCTTTTATCTTACAAATTATGTTGTATCTGTAATGTACAAACTGTAGCAAGTGTGTAATTATCTAGAAATATAGTATGTTGAAAAAGTAAAATGGTCACAATCTGTTGTCTCTTCTTACCTTCTTACTACATAATGCGAAAGCATTGCTGAACACAGGTGCTCACAATTTAGAACCTCAACTAAAAATGTTACTTTTCCACACCTGTTTTTCTTATTCAGCATTGTGATTTGTATTGGTACATGTAAGAAAAGGAACTGGAAGTTTTGTTCAAAAAATGAAGATGTCGTGCACTTTTTCTGGGTGTAAAACAGTCTACAAAATATAATAAATCTTAAAATTATTTTCATTTGTTGAATGAAAAACTTAAAGAGTTCTATGTTAAAGTTGGGTGGACTGTCAACCTGAAACAACCTGGCCGAGGCATGTGAGAAAGTTGCCACTCACTTGGGGTTAGCCGGTGGTTGTCATTGTGCACTGCTGTTTCCTCTGCCACTTACAACTGACTAGTCCTTTATTCTCCTAATCATGACAGCACAAGTGACTATAATTGAAATTTTAAATCCAAATGATAAAATGGTTTGCTTATTTCAAATACCCTCAGAACTGAATATGATACAAACTAAGCATCAAAATGAACAGAAAACTGAAACACCAGCATATGGGATTACTATGGAAATTTATTTCACATGTTGAACGGTAAGATGGACAGGAGAAATACACAAAAATGTACTCCATATTAAAGATACCACAGCTATATTGCTGAGCATCTGCTCAGTAAGAAAGAATATAAATTGGTATGACAAATGTATCAGTATGAAAATGATGTAAAAAGTACAGTTTTGAAAGAAAATAACCTTTTAGCCCTCTATACATCTAGAAGCTTCTTGGATTGTGCTACATAGAATAAGACGTGACGAAGTCACCTTTCCCCTTTCCTATATGAGATATCGTATCAATATCTTGCTAATGAAAATACCTCTAAATTTATATACAACTGCGCCTTTAAATTTGGCACTATGTATAAAACAATTTTGAAATCAAACAGTGAGTAGGTTTTTTTTCATGTATCATTGGTTGAGTTATGAAACCTTTCCAAGAGCATAACGATATAAATATACAGCTTTAACTCAATAAACCAAAATAAAACTAATTTTCCGCGCCAGGTCAATATATGTACGCAATTACGTTACATCGATAGTTTTGTCAGTAGAAAGAAATACTAAAATCTATAAATTTTAGGGATAGCATCTGTGTTAATCAGTTATTTTTCTCGGTTAAAAAAAAAGTTGAAAATTTTAAGCTTTGTGAATTTCTAACTGACAGTTTTACTTTTCATTACTGATTAAGATTTCCATGAAAAACGGTATTTTCCAACATGATATTTTGAAGTATTGAAAGTAGGTGGAACTGCAGCCCAAACAATTTGCGTTTTTTGCCTTATTGCCATTCACATAAAACATCGAATTCAAAGAACGGCAAAATAAAACGAATACAGTATAAACCTACTACCTCATTATTAAGTGTTTCGGTTCAAGATATTTACCAAAAGATCTGATTCCTCTACGCAGTAAAGATAATATATGCAATGATGATTTCTTACAGCAGTCAAAAAAGTTTAACAAAGCTGTCGTAAGTGTCAAAAAGCATTAACGAAGATGAACTGAATATTTTTCAGTAAGTCAAGGTGTCACATAACGAACAGTGTAATGCACACAGATACCTTAAATACCATTAGTTGAAACCTACGCTTCCTTTACCAAATACAACATGTAGGGCTAGCATCTAGTACGTCTATTGAAACGTTTACCTACACTAATCAAAGAGGCAACCTGGGATTGCAATCACCATCACACTACACATTCAAAAAGGAAGAATACACTTCATCTTTGAGGTGCAATACACAATAATAGGAATGAACACCTTATACACATAGTTACCAGGCCTATACTGACCGTTGCTATCAGTTGCTGTACTTTATTTGACCACAGTATGCCAACAATGCTGCCTTATGCTACACTGCATTTAGACAGTTTACACGAAAGATGTTTATATATATATGTATATATATATATATATATATATATATGTATATATATATATATATATATATATATATATATATATATATATATATATATATATATATATATATATATATATATATATATATATATATATATATATATATATATATATATATATATATATATATATATATATATATATATATATATATATATACTCTAACACCGCATACTAGTGTATAGGTATGTATTCTGGTAAATCCTACCATCATTTAATTCTTAACTTTGCAAGTTTAACACTGGACTGCACTACACGTTTTAATGAACCATTCAGTTATATTCAATATTGACAATTAGGAGCGTAGCAGGTTTTGTACAGACATATTAGGAGCATAGATTTTTGACGAATGGATAAAACAATTTTGTAGACAATGTTTTCCAGTGATTCACCACAAAAATAAAGGTTTAAATGCTTTTGTCTTCACAGCAAATATGGCATTACTTTTCGCCGTCCCTTAGAGTTATAAACAATTACTACATAAACGTTGCCAAGGTTTGTCGGGAAAATGGAACATTCGAAACAAACGTTAGTTGGTTATAAAACCCATCATTTTACCTTCTTTAATAGCAGTTAAACTTGAAATGTGCAGAATGACCATTTGCATAAAGTCTGTTCCAACTAAAGGAAAGTCTTTCTTTAGACAGAGAAATAAACACGAATTAATTACAACTCACGCATTGTGCAAGTGTCATTGGCACACAGAGTTAAATATAATATAATCCTATTCACTGGTCTCCGCAGTGAAATCAATGCTGAATATTTTCACCGCTTACTATTGAATAAATAAAATGATCAATTGAAATTCACATCATAAAAACACATTGCAGGACTATGGGTTAAGTATGTAGACTTCAGTCCCCCTACAATAACTTATCCTCTAGCGAGTGTCTAGTTAAGCTAGCCATTACAACACACTTGTCAATATACACATACACAATAATGTACTCGGTATATATATATTTGTATATATATATATATATATATATATATATATATATATATATATATATATATATACAAACACATGCATATTCTTTTAACTGCATTTCGGAAGACGAAACTCGACATGAAGTACACCACAAACATATACATTAACACATTAACTTCGTTTCTACAAGTGCTACCTTATGTCTATTAAATAGAAGTCACCTTACAAATATAATTTACGTGTTCATGAAAATACAATATAAATATTACACCCGCATTAAAATTCAAATTTATATCTATTATATTATCACGTATTGACTCTTATCCTATTATATTCATGGAAAGATTTGAAATATGTCACACATTTTAAGACACACCATTCACGTGCACACTTTGCAACACTAACAGCACACCACAGCATCAGACCTACTCTAACAATAGGAAGTAGGATTTCTGCTGATTGACAATATGTTACATACAAGACTCTTTTTATTTTTGAAATAACTCCCCACATTAATTCTTAGAACTGGCGTGTTTATATATATATATATATATATATATATATATATATATATATATATATATATATATATATATATATATATATATATATATATATATATATATATATATATATATATATATATATACATATATATATATATATATATATATTTGTGTATATATATATTTGTGTATATATATATATATATATATATATATATATATATATATATATATATACATATATACACATATGTATATATATATGTATATATATATATATATATATATATATATATATATATATATATATATATATATATATATATATATATATATATATATATATATATATATATATATATATATATATATATATATATATATATATATATATATATATATGTAATCTAGCCAACAGGAATGTCCTTCCAAAAACATTAGGGCCATGGTTACACCATTCACTGTATGATCATTTAGAAACTATATGACGTTACATGTGTATCAGGGACACTTAGTGTGTTAGTGCGATTCTGGACAATAGCAAGGGACTACCATTTATACAACATCTTGTTTTATATCTTTATTTACAAATGACTTTTGTATGTTGCCTGTGACAAACTTACAGTAGGCCAGAATACGATTAAATGACGTTGATACATGAACCAAATTTGAAAAAGGTTCAAATTTCATTTTTTGTCACTAAAAGTCCTTTTTAATAAACATGGCATTCAAAGTTGTGAGTTCTTTAGGAATATATTAGGGGCTACCTTATTTGATACATATATTATTTAAACCTGAGCGTATTTTGGAAATACTATAATATACTATTCGACTAACTAGATAGAAGTGTAAAAGATTATACTCTGGCAGTGTGAAAGTTCATAGAACCTGAAATAACTACAAGTCTAATATCCTATGTTAGATACAGCTTAGTGACCATCTACTTATTCACGGGAATGAATGCCAAATTGCCATGGCCCACATTGTAAATAATCTTATGACTTAAACGTACAAATCGATTTTAACACATAGACCTTAAAGACATGCTTGCCTTTGAACTTCCAATCATTTCCGATTGCTTACGATTTCTTAAATGAATAGGACCTTAAACGCACATCCGTTTACGTTTGTGATTGGATATTTTATGATCGCTATTGTTTAAAACGTGGTCTTAACTAACATAGCTTTAATAAATAAAATCACTCTGAAATGAGTGGAAGAACATATGGTTGGCTTATGAAGTGTAAGGACTTTCTCTGAGATCGATGCTTCTGCCTGGTGTTTATATTGTTCAAACACAGTCCTAACACATAGGCCAGCAAATTGCTTGACGTCTTCAATACATCCTCAGAATTTCCAAACCCATTTACTTTGGTTCCTTGATATTTGTCTGATTTCGTAATTTCATTTAACCTTGAATAAAATCAGTGATTCGGTGAAGAAAATGTACATCTTCTACCGCGGTCCCCATTAAGGAGATGTCGTTATAAAACAGGTATTTTCTGGGCTGGTAGTCGTCTTTAGTGGCTTGAACCACATGTATATTAAAAGAAACCTGACCTATATAACATATCATTTGATTGGATTGCTGTAATAGCCCATTTGAACTATGTTTTCCCCTTAGCCCCACAGCGTGTATCAGCCACTATCCCAGCAATTGACACGGGGCACGCCTCAAAGTCCGAGCTGTCTAACTCTTTGCAGACGGCCTGCATGCCGTCTCTCCCCACTACACAAGATCCGCTGTGGGATAGCCTTTCGCCCAGTGAGAGAAAATTGCCGATGACTTGTAATAAGACCGTGGTTTTCCCCGGGTATTCCAGTTTCTTCCACCATCCACTCCTCCCGATTCACAATTTAGCTTATGATAGCAGAAATCTCGATTGGAATAAACACTTTATCAAAATGTAAGATTTTATAATCACACTTTCTGTGTGTTATTTAACTACGGTATGTTTTAGACGCCACGTTCTCCTTCGTCATTTCAAACGACTCTTTCTGAATAAGTAAACACCTTCATAAGACATCATTCAGTGTCTATGTTTCAGTATTCAAACGTGTTTTGTACATCAAAGAGTGGCCAATCACTAGGCAATCCTTGTGTTTACAACACATTGCTAAAACTATATAAAAACTCTTCGAGTTGACGAATAGCTGTCTAGATGGTTTGGATAATCTCACGTTTATATTCAGTGCAAGTTGATATCGATGAGATTATGATAAGTTGCAATGAAATATTTGAAACTAAGTTGCAAAAATGAAGATATCACATAATCCAAAACACCAATGACAGTTTACGTTTAACGTTTATATACCATTGGACAGTCTTATATTTTGGTCAGGATTTCAGAATGTATTGAGAAAAAATCCTAATGATAGTTTTTGAACAAATCTCCTTAATCAAAAAAATGTTCGAATAACATAGCTATGTTGTTTAACCGTAACAAGCAACAAGATTATATTTTGAATTCTTTTCTTTGTCTGCTAGCAGTGTTTGTAATGCGTTTACAAATTATTAATGATAATTAAATCCTGATTTTTAGTGGGTGCGCATGAACGTGCGCACGCGCGTTTTGTGTGAGTTTGGTTTAGACCTGCGTTCACACAGCCACAGGTTCGGCCGGTTTTTCGTCATCCGGTGTAAGTTTCTCCTCTTCCGCCAGGATGACTTCCGTCTTGGTACTGAAAAGGTGAACATAGCTTATGTTTATCTATCATATTACATTCATCCAAAAGACCTCTTAAACTAAGTAATTTAATGTGGATGAGATTGCCTCTATCTAGTTTGTAAAAAGATAACATAGTTGCACAACTGTCTATTGTGACTGGCTAGCGTAATATAAAGATGTAATAATCTCCAGAGCAGCTTCCATGGGGAAAGTAAGTGCACTCGCATAGGTTTTACAATCCCAACGACATACCGTATAACAGGTTTATTTACTGGCATATTAATTTAGCTATAATAGCGCACAGCAAATAACCGCTAAGTTTATGTTTCAGCTACATATGGCATTGAGTGTAATCAAAATAATGGCTAGGGTAAGTGCGCTATCTTAATGTTGCACATGTATGTTATACTGACGCTACCGCGCTAAATATTTGACACTCCATATGAAAGTGTTATACGGTAATCTGATACCATTCATTACGTTATCATCTATGAGAAGAATAGATGTATGCAGTTTAAAAACGATCGTGATACTTCAGAGAGTATCAAGGGGAGATATCACAGGCACAGTCATTAGAAATGTGTGATTAATGTGTATAAACATGTTTCGCAATGCGTTTCAGACATGAACACATGAGGAGAGTGTGGTGTTTATAATAATCATACTTATAATATTCTACAAATAGGAAAATAGAGATAATGATTATCTTTAAGCACTTAAAGAATTCTTATATAGATAGATATACCGATAACAAACTATTACAATACGTCAGAGTGAAAGTGCATGCATAAACCTGGCATATAAGTTCTTCTTCATTTTTTTTAGTATGAGCCGTTTAAAAACTGAATTGCGTTGAATAATACAAACAAACGCGAATCTGAAATATATCCTACTTATATAGTTATATGAAGCACAACCATCTTATAATTGCATACATAGAACTTTTATTATATTATCCGACAGTATTTTGATATTATACGTAAAAGCACATCCACTTTAATAACTTGAGAATGATCCTTTGGTAAATATAATACAGGAATGTTAGTATACATTCTCTGATCAACTAAACTTGCATTGCAAACGCATTTGATAAAAGAATCTTCGGTTAAAACATTCTATCCTAAGATCCGCGGGAATCATTTAACATGTAGGTAGATAGTAAGCTAAGTAATAAAACGGAAATTACCATTAGTACCATCGAACAACGTAATAATCTAATGAAACATATCTTCATACATTCACCTCCTTCATTTTATGTAAGTACCAAGTAGCTTGTCTAAAAAACAAACAAACAAATGAAATAAATCATGAACAGCAACAAATAAACACAACATAAACGCCATAATGAAACAAACACCATCACTGAAAAATGATTGACATAAGTAAAATTAGCTATATTCATGCCATAGCGTCTAGCACCTTAGTTAATATACTAAAATAAGCTACATTTGTGTGAGTTTCGCAAACACACACACACATACACACATATAATAAAATAGTAGAGGGTAACGCATCGATTTCAGTAGTTCCTGGATACAATCCAATTAATCAAAAATAAAAGAATAAGCTAAAGAATAAAAATATCCTTTAATTGTGGTATTTCGACAATTTTGAAATATTTCGATTTTGGAAATTTGCGATGCACTAATGCTTCTATAGAATTGAGTTACGGCTGGCAATTATAAGTTGTTGACAATGGGTTATTGTCAAAAGAAATAAGATTCTTATAACTTAGACCCTATGATGCATTACACAATTTATAAAATGTGCAAGTCTGGAGGTTTTAGAATCGTTAGGCGTGAGCTGAGTGCTTAGCTAAGATATGGATTGTGTTTATTTTTTTGAATTCATACAAAGACATTTTAATGTAAATAGCTTTAAGGAACTCTTTGAGAAAGTTCCTCCAGAGAGCATTTTATCTTATTTACATGAGATTGGTCTGTTTACTGCTTTGAGAATGGGGTATAGTTTGCAACAACTATGGATGCACAACTTATACCTTGAAACGGTTCATTGTTTCATGGTTTTGTGAGCATTTGTATTCATTCATTGCTTTGTTGTTGTATTCAACAATAACAGAGGACCATTACTTTACACAAATGTTATGGCAATTAATGGCCTTTGTGTGCCTATGTGCCTTTAAGAAACCATTCATTCATTACAACATCCACAACACTCATTGCACAGTAACTTAGGGATTCTTACTTAAGTGGGGGTCAAAACAAAACAGCAGTTGGATCATGCAGAAAGGTCTCCCCAATGCACAGCTTATGATTGTTGTAAGACTGTCAAACATATTTAATTTGATTGTGTTTATTTTTTTGAATCCAGACAAAGACATTTTAATGTAAATAACTTTAAGGAACTCCTTGAGAAAGTTCCTCCAGAGAGCATTTTATCTTATTTACATGAGATTGGTCTGTTTTACTGCTTTAAGAATGAGGTATAGTTTGCAACAACTATGGATGCACAACTTATACCTTGAAACGGTTCATTGTTTCATTGTTTTGTGAGCATTTTCATTCATTCATTGCTTTGTTGTTGTATTCAACAATAACAGAGGACCATTATTTTACACAATTATTATGGCGGCAATTAATGGCCTTTGTGTGCCTATGTGCCTTTAAGAAACCATTCATTCATTACAACATCCACAACACTCATTGCACAGTAACTTAGGGATTCTTACTTAAGTGGGGGTCAAAACAAAACAGCAGTTGGATCATGCAGAAAGGTCTTAAAGTTTAAGACAACAACCAGATGCATTAACAACAAACCATATAGGATATGCAGGAATATAATCATATAAGGCATGCACATCTGAATAACGCCCATATAAACGTCACTTATTCTAAACAAACAATAAAGAACACATACAACATTAATAAAGGCCATGCTGTTAATAGGGTATTACCTAGTGGTCGTAGCATTGGTGGTTTTGGTGACCGTCATGACAGTTGTGCTACAAATAGCAAGCAACACACATTGGATATCTCTAACGAGATTCATGGTAGAAAAACGTTGATTTGTCTCTCGCGAGGTTGTGTATGTTATTCAGAGGTATCTAAAGATATGGCACTACATGTAATGCAAATGCACGTCTGTACAAGCTCTTTCCAAATAATCATTCTAGAAATCAAATCAACTATGTAACTATTTGCATAATTTTAAGCAAAAAGCCAACTGAGCAACGCTTGTATCCCAAGCATCTAATATGTTAGTACTATGCAAAATCTTGAACATAGATATCCGCTAACAAATTCTAAAAATGTCCACATTATACCAATGACAAAAACATATATCAAGGAAAATACGATAATTGCTAAACATAGCCAAGGGTCCATTTTTGAAAGTACGACATATGATTTACTCTGACATTGACCCGCATAAAAAATATTTAAGATATCAAGGGCGAAAATTACAATAAGGTATCATAGTTAGCCTATATCAATACGAAGCTTGGTGTAAAGATAATGCTGCAGTAATATCATATATATATGTATGTACATATATATGTATATATTAATATATATTAATATATATATATATATATATATATATATATATATTATATATATATATATATATATATATATATATATATTTATATATATATATATATATATATATATATATATATACAGGGTGTCCCAAAAAAAATGCAACGAGCTACATTTTCCTAGATTACAGGGATAATAGGAAGCCGGTATTTATCATTTATACACTGTTGGAAAGCTACATATCTCAGCTAAGCACCATGAAAAAATAACAATGAAATGATATTCCTGTGGGTAGATATCCCCCAAAACATGACAACCCCTCTGAAGTGCAATCGCGCGCGACTGGTACTGGCCTGTTAATACACAAGCTAGCAACAAGGTACATTTTCCCTAATTGCTGGACAACTATTTGACTGGTATGTATTGTTCTTACAACCTTGAAAAGCTACATATGTCAGCTGACTAACATAGAAAAATCAAAAAATCAAACAATACTCCTGGGGGGAGATATCCCCCAAAAGGTCACACCCCCTTAAAAGTGAAATTGCACACGAGAGGTTCTTGTGTGTTTGCATGTAATATTCCCATACATATGGCTTGAACAATGAATCTAAAGGCTGGCATATTGCCATAAGTTGAGGGCACATTATATTAAAACATATTTTTGGGCTCAATTAAATTCAAAAAAAGTCTTCCTGATGTGTAACTTGCTGGCCAACCATGTACTCATCACGGTTATAAAGGAAGCTTAGGAAGGGTCTCATCAGTGATCACGCAATTGCTCCACTCAAATTATTCAAAATGGAAATTTGGACCAAGTAATTTTGCTCATGATTAACTGCATTTTGACAGGTAAGCCAGGGCTTTGTTTCACACGTGGCTGAAGCAGGTTAAACAGGTGAAAGCAGGTAAATCAGTGCTAGCTTGTGTATTAACAGGCCAGTACCGGTCGCGCGCGATTTCACATCAGAGGGGGTGTCATGTTTGGGGCGATACCTCCCCACAGGAATATCATTTCATTGTGATTTTTTCATGGTGCTTAGCTGAGATATGTAGCTTTCCAACAGTGTATAAATGTTAAATACTGGCCTCCTATTTTCCCTGAAATCTAGGGAAATGTAGCTCGTTGCATTTTTTTTGGGACACCCTGTATATATATATATATATATATATATATATATATATATATATATATATATATATATATATATATATATATATAAAAATATATATATATATATATATATATATATATATATATATATATATATGTATATACATATATATACATAAATATAGGTAATTAAATAGATAGGTTGAGAGAAATATATGTAGATAAATACAATTCCTGTATGCTGTATGCTGTTATATTGTATAGTAATGCGATTTTAGAACGATCGAAATTTTGAAATCCAAAATACATACTTATGTTGTACATAGCACCATCGCAAGAATCCCAGCAGGCCGACCAGGCAGGCGAAGCATATGCAGCATAGTGTTATCCATAGAATCGTGACCACAGACAGACCCCCTAACTTCCGTATTGGGTACATAGCTAGAATGGAAAAGAAATTGATTCTCAATGACGTACAATTGTTTTTTCCATTGAAAGAAACTTCAACAATTATAGTAATGGTGATGATATTTTTACTAACATCTGCAATAGATAATAATAATAATAACAATAATAATAATAATAATAATTATAATAATAATAATAACAATAATGATAATGATAGTAATAACTATGTTAATAATATTAATGATAATGATATGATTATAACAATAGTAATATACTGCTAATAATAATATCAATAAAATGATAAAACTGAAATAATAATAATAATAATGATAATAAAAATGATAATAATTATAATAATAATAATAATAATAATAATAGTAATAATAACAAAATCAATAATATAATAATTAAAAAGATAATAATACTAATAATGACACTAATTAAATACTACTACTACTACTACTACTACTACTACTACTACTACTACTACTACTACTAATGATAATAATAATAATAATAATAATGATAATAATAATAATAATAATAATAATAATAACAATGAATGATTCAAAATAACCTTATCATAATAAATATGTACCGACCTCCTACACTGACATCATAGTAGGCGAAGAGTCCAAACATGCCCTTCTGGAAGTGGTCGTTGTTGTAGCAGCGTATGAGCCACACACCGGGCCACATATACTGCATCTGAGTGTGAACAGACGTGAACATCCCTGGGACCAGCGAGACCGAAGACTGCCTGGTCTCGTGCGCATTGATATCCACCCGAAGCGTATTGCCATGGATGCTTGCGGAGTGAATCTCCTTGCCCCACGACATGAGGTGCCATTCGATCCATTTGTACTTATCCATGACGATCGTTGGAAGGTTTCCGTAGATGTAACCATTGATACCTTACGTAGTAGAAAGTTATTTGAAGTTGGTCATGATGAAACGATTTATCTTAACGACCGCACGGATGGTGATACAAACATAAACGTACATATTGCCTGCTAATGTCTGGTCTACAGTAACAATCATATACTTATATTAAAATTCAATACAATCAAAGTATTGGTTACAAATTGCTTGACCAGAAAACCACCTGTTTTCACAGACCGTCTGCTTTCCAGAAACAAATGTGCTAGAATCTAAAGTATCAGACATTTCATACTGAGAACCGCACGTCACAGGGACGTATTATTCAAAAAGATTCCATGGACCTAAGCAACATCAAGAATGTTTTCATATATCTTCTAAACCTAGATATCTCAAAAACAGAGAGATACGAAATTCATTTTGTAAAACTGCTCCGGTGAGCCAAAAATAAGATAAAAAGAAAGGAACGTATTGTGTTTTTTCACTTCGCTTCAAATAGCTCATGTCAAATAGCTCAGGCCGAGAAAAAAATCAAAAATAATCCAAACTCCTTACAAATAGTTCTAAAGGGTCTATCAGTTGCAGAATCACCAAAGAAGGCCTTCCATACTGCCTCACATTATACAAATATGACATCGAGAGGATTGTCAATCCTCTCTCGGGGAAGTTATTCCTGGTGGAAACCCCACAGGGATGTCATATCTGTTTTATTATACCGAACAAATACCAAACACAAAAGGGGGAAAAATTACAAACACCAGAGATTTGGATAAATACTCGTTGTCTGCCTTATTGAACTAGTTTCACCGGTAGGTCACTCGGCAAACTCCGTAGGTGTTCAGGCAAGCGGCAACTATTCTTCGGGCTAGCGGTAATTATCGAACTATTTCATGGCTGTTGTCGTGAATTATTCAACTATATCATAAGCTTTTAAGGACAACAGCCTGTCACTAAGAAGTGAAGAAATCATGACGAATAATCCATGGCCCTTGGCCAACCAGAATCAAGAATCTTCACGTGAGGTATAATAATTATATATAGTGACCGGGCCTATAGATAATGTAAATCCAGTGGAGATTCGAAACACGCATAACTACGATATATTCATGTACGTATGTATATATGGATGTACGTATTTGCGTTTGTATGCGTGAATGTATTGAATATACAGATTATTGGAAAGGGAAGTGAAAGTGAAAAAAAAAGACTTACTATACATTCGATTGCTTTCGATGAAATCCTCGTCCTTAGTGTCAATCTTGGCAGGGTCCTGGGCAAATGCGGCAATGTTGTCATCAATGTACCAGCTCCTGTTCTCGTCAAAGACCATGAAGAGCAGGTAGGGTTCGTAAAAATCAACACTTGCCCGATTCCCACTCTTCTTGTCGAGGACCACGCTGTTGCAGATGAGGATGGGTCCTAGGAGTCCTGAATGAGTGTCCCTGACGGGGTCCACGGAGGAATAATAGGCTCGCGTGATGCACATCGGATCCGGAAACTCTCCTGTGAACCGGTCCGGAATCTTCCATTGATAGATATAGGTATCGCCTGGCTGTACCGCATCGCCATCATTATTACCATGATTATCATGGTACGACATACCCTCGGAGGACTTATTATAGGCCACACCCAGTCCGTGGATTGAGTAAGGACGAGAGGCCATGTTGCGGAAGTGGATTTTGATGGTATCACCCTCCCCGGCAAAGATGATGGGTCCCAAGATGCCAAGATGGGATTGTTCGGCAGGCCGCTCTTTCTCTTCGCTGAAGTTATTACTGGTATATTCCCTATAAAGAGCCTTCTTGTACCTGTGTCCAAGGTACTTCTCTGTGTTGGCGTAGTACTTGTATGATGTCCTGCAATATGGAAACCATAAAGATATCATAATATCAGTATGTCATAAATGTATAAAAAACATGATAAGTTTACCCAATTTCTACGATGTACCCAAAACATCTCAAAACTATTTCATTGTAACACAAATATAGTTGCGTGTCAATGGATATCACTTTGTTTGATCTTAGTCGACAACTCAGTCTGTTAATTGCTCCCAGGCAATCAGATTCTTTTGAAGGTGAAATGTTAAGCAAAACCTAACAAATAGTACTTGACGCGCACACACACATACATACACACACATATATATATATATATTTATATATATATATATATATATATATATATATATATATATATATATATATATATATATATATATAATATATATATATATATATACAAATATATTTATGACAACTCCAATCATCATGGGGTTAATGCAAATAACTACCTATTGCTCTGTTGTAGTTTTTGACAATAACAAAGAACCATCATTTCCTACAGATTTTATAGCACTAAATGGACTTGTGTGTCGATGTGCCTTTAAGCATCCATTCATTCATTCATTACAACTACCTTTCTGGGTCGGAGAGTTTATGTCCAGTCATGACGTCATAATCATTAGAGGCGTAGTCCCACTCTTCCTCCACAGCGCCAATGTAGTACGTCCTGACGCGGCCAGTGCTTTTCCTGAAGTGCTCCTTGAACCGTGACGGTTCCTGCTGGCAGCTGCCTATCCTGAACTTGGCCTTCTCCCCGCCTTCCAAGTGTTCTAGGTTATGGCATTCCAGTATCCATTCACCTGGAAAATAACAGTAGAATGCATGAACCCATAGCAAAAAGATTGCCCCTAAATACTATAGATTTTGCGAATTTACAGAAAATCGATTTTTACGTTTTTTAACTTTGCGAACATGGAGTGTCAGCTATACACTTAAAGTGGCAGCACTTATAATTGCGAATTTTAATTTTGCGTCCAAGTGCTCCAGGTTATGGCATTCCAGTATCCATTCACCTGGAAAATAACAGTAGAATGCATGAACAGATAGCAAAAAGACTGCCCCTAAATATCATAATGAATCTACTGTAGATTGAAAAAAGATTGTGTAAGAGTAAATTTTGCGAATTTACAGAAAATAAAATTTTACCTTTTTTAACTTTGCGAACATGAAGTGCCAGCTATACACTTAAAGTGGCAGAACTAATCATTGCGAATTTTAATTTTGCGTCCGAGGCTAAATGCAAAAATATGCAAAAATCAAAATAACGCAATCTTTTCCGAATTTACAGTATCATAATGTACCTATAAAACCACACCTTCTCTAAGCACAGTATTGGATCCAGCTTGATAATTGGCACAAATATAGTTATTAAAATAAATTAAATGTCTTTTCAAACTCAACCATGGTTTTTACTCTTGGAATTTGAACTTTTGGAACACACACTCGTACTATATGAATTTATTGAATCATAACACTAGAGCTAATTTACAATACTTGCTACAAGGGAAGTATGACAAACAAAAAGAACACGAATGAAAGGCAAGTACTACAACAAAAGAATGATGTTGAATCTTTTCCAATTAGAGTATAGATATTTATTTCCTGTCCCAGTCTAGTGGTCAGCTTTCCCCGACTTAAATGCAAATAAATTATATTATTTATTCGTGACGTCAAAGGCGCGTAGCATTGTCTATTTCCAGGCATCTGTGTAGCGACCGGGTATGCAGTCATTTAGAATGTCTGGTTTGGCTAACTACTGTAGAATACACATATGACGCGTGTCCCAAATATAATGAATTGGAGAGTTTTCGCATCATACCGTATCTTTATGTTAGCGACGGTAGCCGCCGCTGACAGCGCCAGTACAGTTTAAAAAAAGTACAGCGTTTTTAAATATAGCGAAGAGGAACCACACGCTATGTACGCTATATATAAACAGATGCGTACATTGTGTGTTCTACAGTATGTAGTAAGTGTGTGAATTAAGTATCTTTACTGTACCTTCGTTGACTGCTACCATGGCCAGGCTTTTGGCGACCCCTGGTGTGAGTGGCACGTATGATCTTGTCATGTAGTATTCCTCGAGTGCCTCGCCATTGAAGTTAATGTTGTGAACGTCGCGACCGATCCCCAGACTGAACAGGTTGAATACGCTGAGCGAGTTCTTGCACATTGACAGCACCGGCATGTTCCCATAGCTGTAACCATTGATGCCTGCAAAACAAGAAATACTCCTTGCTTATCTCTTCTGTTACACTGTCTGTAAGTCTAGCTATTGTTGCCTATACAAATGCACGAATCTGCAATCCAATCCTATCTGCTTTTTATTTTTAAAAAGCACACCATTAAATCTCTCAATCTATTTAATACAATCCACAATCCGACTGCAACATATCAACAGACAGACTAGTAAGGACCAACTTCAGGGACTCCTCAATGTTTGGGGAATGACACGCGATAGTCCAAAATGATCTAGACCACTGGACGTCAAATGTGGGGTAAATAATGTTAATTGAAATCATTACAAACAGCTGATCTGAAAACCGAGAGTTAACGCGATTTTGATGAAAGAAAAATGGCATATCACGAAATACAGATTCATGAGGTGTGAAATCAATTTGGTTTTTGCATAAAATGTGGTATTAGACGTTTTTTTAAAACACTAAGGGTAATGAATGAATCAAATGTAATAGGAACCGTACAGGTGTTACATAAACCGTAAAATCTATGACAAATTGATCCAAAATGTAATGTTACATTTGATGTATTCTTATGGTTGACTATTCATTTCGTCAGTTATTACCTTAGGTGTAGATTTACTATTACACTTATGGTTGATATTACAATAGGTGTAGTTTCTTTATTACAATGCACAAATCAGCCATTTAGACTAAGATTTAAGATCATGTGCTCAATTTATGTTCATATGCAAACTACTGTAGTATACGTACTATACATCCTGTTGGATTCCAAGAAGTCCTTGACGTTATTCTTCTTAGCGCCAAGTGGATCTGCCACACGGAGAAGGTTCTCGTCGAGATAATGGGAGAGCGTCTCATCCGTGACGGATGGATACAGGTAGAAATAGTTATCCACCTGGAAGAAACGGATATCTAAGTATGGTATAAGTGCATGTATTAATTAAGCCGAGGTAGGCATTATTCCATAAGGACACGGTGTTGGAGAATCATTTATCTTTCACCAACAAGGATAGGAATACCAGAAGTTTCCTCATTGATTAATATTATGTTTTGATAATATATTAATATAGTATTTACCTATTTTCCATCTTACTTTTATACTAATTCAAACATTTTTATTGTGAGTTTAAGAACTATATCACTGATACAGAAAAATGCAATAAAGTACAATATAATGCAATGCAATACAATACAATAAAACACAATGTAGTACACTACTACAGTGAAACCTCATACATTCAGATGTGACCATCTTTGGACAAGGACGAAAGCTTTCACATTCTGGGAAATTCACATCTCAGATGCCTTTTCATAACGTCAAATGTACAAATGGGTGCGGGACATTGTGTTCACAAAAGGTGTTCACATCTACAAGGTGTTCACAATGTGAGGTTTCACTGTATGCAATACAACACATTGTAGCATGGCCTGCTCCCTTCAGCCAATCACAGACCTCGAAAAGTGTGTTCTTATTTCCTGAAGAACACGGTTAGCTGTCTTTGTCTCACCCACAAAGAGATGTTCACTGACCACAGAGGCTTTGCCCTATGTAGGAGTGGAGCCCCTGTGGTCAGTGGACACCTACCTGTGGGTGAAACAAAAGCAGGTGAACCGTGGTCATTCGGGAAAGCACACTTGCGGAAATACCTTATATATATATATATATATATATATATATATATATATATATATATATATATATATATATATATATATATATATATATATATATATATATATATATATATATATGTATATATATATATATATATATATATATATATATATATATATATATATATATATATAGAGAGAGAGAGAGAGAGAGAGAGAGAGAGAGAGAGAGAGAGAGAGAGAGAGAGAGAGAGAGAGAGAGAGAGAGAGAGGATAGAGAGAGCGAGAGAGAGAGAGAGAGAGAGAGAGAGAGAGAGAGAGAGAGAGAGAGAGAGAGAGAGAATTATTCTGCACTGAAAATCAACATAATTTTAAATCTGTGTGTCTCTGATGTGATAAGACACTACAGGGAAGGCCGTAGAGCAGGATATTCTGTTGGATATTTACAATAGCCGAAATAAAGACATCTAAACATAAATCTACCATGAGGTATGATGTGAACCCCCACACACTGCTCACCCGAATAACCTACCTTCTCCATTGCCAGAGCGCCAGACTATGTGTCCTATTAACGTCAGATAATCGAGAGGAATCTGCATGCCTTCCCATCCCTTAATATACTTCACTATTCCTTTCCTGTACTTCCTGTGTTCTGGAGCCTACCTTTTCTCGGCCTGAGATTGGCTGAAGGGAGCTGGCCATGCTACAAGATAGAAAGAACTACTTGGGGCCTAGGTTATGGGGGACCACCCTCGGTTCCCCACTCGTGCTGCGCACTCGTGCGGAAACTTGGGTTTTCCCCCATAACCCACGGCCCCTCGTGTTCTTTCTATCACAAACAATACAATACAACACAAAACAATACCAAAAAAAACAATACAACACAAAACAATACAACACAAAACAATACAACACAAAACAATACAACACAAAACAATACAACACAAAACAATACAACACAAAACAATACAACACAAAACAATACCTCTTTGTATCTTTTCTGCTTGCGGTTACTGCAGATGGTCAGTGGTCCTACTAGACCGGAGTGGACATCCTTGACCATGTCCACCCCGGATGTGTATGCCCAGGTTCGACAGTCTGGTCCATAGGGGGTCTCATCCACAGATTGTGGCACTGTCCAGTAGTAGGTAAAGGTTGACCCAGGCTTTACCCTATCATCATGCCTCTGTTTGCCTGAAGTTCAACAAAATTGCAACCCATTAACTTATGCACATCAGGGGGATACACATGACCTACATCTTGGGTGTACGCGTGACCCACATCTTGGATGTACTCATGACGTGCATCTTGGCCGCGCACATGGGAAGATTGAGATTAAGATAAAAACATGATTTAATTCTTTTGCTAAATGCCAATAGGAAAAAGTCAAATGTTTTATCACGAAACATCAATTTTGTGTCATGTGTAGCCATACGTGGGCATATGTATATATATATATATATATATATATATATATATATATATATATATATATATATATATATGTATATATATATATATATATATATATATATATATATATATATATATATATATATATATATATATATATATATATATATATATATATATATATATATCAGTCATTTAGGTTACCTCAATCATTAGACTAGAATAATTGTGTTAAGTAAAGAGTAAATGTATGTTGTTCATTTCCACTTTGGTGTATATCAGAAGCATATTTGTATTGAGCATGATTCTGTACATGTAACAATAAACATTCGATAAACATACACAAACAAATAGAAATACAGTAACAGCTCATTATTCATATGATGGTCGTAATATGGCAGAAAAATGTTTAAAAGACACACACGAAAACTCAAAGTAAAAAAAAGCAATGGCTATAGTGTTTACCTTTGGTTCCATCGTTGTACCATGCGCCCTCGTAGCTCTTGTTGTAATGGACGCCACGTGGATGGATGGAGTAGGGGCGAGAGGCGAAGTTCTTAAAGACAACCTTGATCGTGTCACCAACATTGGCTTTAATCATTGGACCTGTTAAAGATAGAGGGCAGAACTGTGCATTGAGTACTTAAGTCCTTAAAGACAACCTTGATCGTGTCACCAACATTGGCTTTAATCATTGGACCTATTTAAGGTAGAGGGCAGAACTGTACATTGAGTACTTAAGTCCTTAAAGACAACCTTGATCGTGTCACCAACAGTGACATTAATCATTGGACCTGTTAAAGATAGAGGGCAGAACTGTGCATAGAGTACTTAAGTTCTTAAAGACAACCTTGATCGTGTCACCAACATTGGCTTTAATCATTGGACCTATTTAAGATAGAGGGCAGAACTGTGCATTGAGTACTTAAGTCCTTAAAGACAACCTTGATCGTGTCACCAACAGTGACATTAATCATTGGACCTGTTAAAGGTAGAAGGCAGAACTGTGCATTGAGTACTTAAGTTCTTAAAGACAACCTTGATCGTGTCACCAACATTGGCTTTAATCATTGGACCTAATTAAGGTAGAGGGCTGAACTGTACATTGAGTAAACATATTACGTCTTTACTTTCCAGTCCAGAAACATGAATGAGACAACTTAGCAATTAATATAGAAAACCATCTATTGCTGTTTATAAGGTACTGGTACTCATGATTACAACTACAGCTTCTTAGATATAACAGAATGTACCATGGCAAAGTTTTCACAGAATTTTCGTTTTGATAATTTCTATGATTCTAAAATAATATTTCAGAAATGTTCTTTTCCTGCATCCAAGGCATACACAACACTATGTACAAACGTGCATATTACGGTACATGCGTAAATGCTACCTAAAAGGAGATCATTATCAGTATATTAAAAGCATAAATGTTATGGGGAGTCAGGCTCTCTTCAAACATCATTCAATGGCTAGCAATAGCATTTAAAAATATGTATGGTGTAAATATCTCAATTATGGGAAATAAATTTTCTTTCTAAATTCTTAAAAAATAAAATTTGTAACACGATTTTAGAAAAGAAATTGCAGATTTTCGTAACACTGAAATCGATAGTTATATATGCTATAACACCCTACAATAGTTTGGCCAGTGTGTATGGTTATTTTCTGTTATGTTTACTGTTATTTGTTATTGTTCACTTAAAATAGCTTTACCGACTTCACAAATTGAAGTCGCTTCCAGAGAGGGGTCAAAACAACTTAATATAATGGGTCTCCTTATGTAACCTCCACCTACCAAGGAATCCCAAGTATTTATCAGATTTTCCTCGTCTCTTCTTAGATAAGAAGGACCCGTCCTGGTACTCAATGAAGAGAGCCTTCTTGTATCTTCCTCCAATGTGGTGATGATCTTTCTTGAAGTATTTCCTCGATGCACTAAAATAAGAATAATCCTCAAATTTGACTGAAATTGACTAAATACATTCTCATATCTCTAAACAATGATTATGTTTTGTCTCAACGATATGAAATAAGAATATTCCAAGATAAACTTTTATTGCAAAGATATCGCATAGGTATCTTCCAATAGGTACTATCGTCGCTATGCTATATATAAACCATTATCTCATGATTGGCAAAATCCTAGGATTTTGATTGGTCAATTGGCCCATGATATGAAGCTGTATCATGAACTTCCTTCAATTCACCTCTCAGAATCTTGTATTAACCTCTCAGAATCTTGTATTACCCTCCAAGCATTCTTGTATTAACCTGCTGCTTTTTAGGGTAGGGAGAGTTGAGCATTGTTTTAGATGACTATGCCCATGATGCAATTCCGAATTCTCCCTACCCCACTAAGTGCATGATGCAACCACCAATTCTCCCAAACATTGCAAGATGGCTGCCCCTTTAGCAGACAATTCTCTGTTCATTTTTATTACCTAGGCAGAGGTCGAGGGGGCAATCATGAGATAAATTCGTTATCAACTGTTTTGGAGTATGATACAACTTATATCTCGCAATCAGAGGGCTGTATCACCCTCGGCTGCGCCTCGGGTGATACAGCCCTCTGATTGCGAGATATAAGTTGTATCATACTCCAAAACAGTTGATAACTAATAGTATCTTCCAAAAGAATATATTCCCAAATCGTGCTAAAAGTCTCAAAACATTTATAGGAAATCCCATCTGTACCATTTGAAAAAAAATTCACTTGGCTTCTAATCTTACCCTCTCCCCTTTCTCTGGAGTAATCGCAAGGACCATTCGTTGTTACAGATTGTGGAATGGAAAGTAATGGTTCAAATAATACTCACCCCGAGAAGGAAATGGAGGGGAAAGTCGGGAACAAGGAAAAAAGTAGCACCCCAATACCCTGCGAAATTGCATCCATGAGATACAGAGCCCACATTTAATTCCTGCACTAAATGCGTGGGCAGCCCGGGCATAATACACGACCGCACACCCGATTGCCACCTAGTTTCCTGGGCATGGATGCATGGACGACCTCGCAACCGAACGTAGCATTGATTTCTAAGCTACGTAGGTCATTGATGTGCTTGGCTTCTTTTTGGAATGCTATCCATGGGTATTTGTACAACCAGGTACTGGCAATTGTCCGGTCGATTGGTGCAGGAATTAAATGTCTGTACTGTATGTGTTGCAATCCAAGCCGATTAAATAAAGCATATCGTATTTTATATACATCTGTTGTTACCTTCCTTTGTCATCAAGGTTCTTGTCAGCGAGCAGATCTTTTCCCGAAGGTGCATAGTTCCAGAAGTGCTCCTCCGCCGCGATGTAGTAGGTCTTCGTTTGGTTGCCTGGCAACTCCTCCTCGACCTTCTTTCCGCAGGACCTGACGTCCAGGAAGGCCTGCATCCCAGCTGAGAGAGATAGAGAGGAAGAAAGGTGAATACGATATGATACAGTTTACAGCTTACAGTAAAGGTAGTAAATGTGTGCCCTAAATGTCCATTTTACACGAACACATGCTCGTATGCCACTTTAATGCGTCGGCATGGATAAGACTGCACGTAACACGTGCAGACCCGATTGGCGCCAAGATTACTGGAATCGAAGAGAATCTATATTTTGAAAAGAGCAAAAGAGCAAGAGAACAACGTTTTATATCAATAAATACAAGGACTGAGTGTCCTACTTCTTGACGGGAGGTTCCGGAACCCGCCGATAGGCGGCTTCAAACACGTCGAATGCCTTCGCGGAACGCCATGGATTGTTTCATTAGAGAAAACTTGGTTCTTCCAGGTATGTATGATAGCGTCCAATCTGTTTTGGTCAAACAGCATGGATACATTCAATGGACCAATTGTACTAAGAATACACTTTTAGGAAATTAAATAACCTTTTTTAAATCAGTGAAATTAGCGATTGTACAGTTTTGATGACGTCACAAGTAATTGCAAGCTAATTATAATACGCGACGGTGGCGACGCGTAGCGGGCGTTCATTTACATTACAGACCTGTATTGTAAATGAACGCCGAACACGAACACGTTACAGTCAACCTCCCCCCCCCTTACTACACCCATTCTACTGCCGACACATGGCATCCAACCCTAGTTCCGAAAATCTCTGGGTGCTCGTGAATACAGAATACCTCATAAGATACATGATACGCCCACATCCACAGATAATAGCAGAAACTAAAGAAATGATTACCTAGATAGTGATCATGCGCATCGTCTCGCACTAACCATCGTCCAGGTTCCCGGGCCAGCATCCTCGCAGATGTTTGTTCTGAGGGAAATATTCCCACAGACCCTTTCCTAGAAAAGCAAGCAATCATTTCATATGCTAAGGGAATAATTTAGTTTGCGGTAAAATAAGAAGTAATTAGCAACTTGGCAATAAATAATGATTCAAGCAAGAACTTAAGTCAATTGTTGCCCTTCATTGCGGTATATTTTTCTAATTTAGTCGATAAAATATTTTCTCTTTCGATTTTACTCGGACTCTACGTGCATTTGATAGAATTTTTTTTACTGTTTGATATAAGTCAATGGCAATGATTTAGGCCACTTGCCTATCAGGCAGGCACTCAGTGGTGAAAGACAGCGTCCAGTTATTGACAATGTCTTAGACCAATCTTCCTATCAGGGCAGGCCCTGCAGTGGTGAGAGACAGAAAGTACTTATCAATGACTCATTGTCAATTCCCTACACCACTCGGCTACGAGGGTAAGCCTTATACTGGTGGACACTTTTTTCTTCCATATTGCTGCTAGGTCGTGAATAGCCAGTCGTAACTGGCGACGGAAAGCTTAAGTACTCGGCGAAAACAACCACCTAAGCCCAAGTTACTGACAACTTTCTTACATATCCTTGAATGCGGACAGTGTTGAGAGACAGCTAGTAGCCATCAATAATGCCGTAGACCACTCGGCTATCTGGGTAGGCCCCTCCCATGTGTCACTGACCTATAGTTGGTGTTGATGACGGTCTGTCCGTGGAAGGTGATGCCGTGTATGTCGGCGCTGCTCCCCAGGCCCACCAGAAACCAGCTGATATTATCACCCTCACAGGTCTGTGGAAGAAACGATACAAATAGTAAGCGTTTGGCAGTGCCATATTTACGAAAAAGCATACATACAAGACAGTCAAAAATAATAATAATCCAGCACTTTTCCCGAAAAAGTGCAAACAAAAACCCCCAAATATAAGTGTTGGAAAAAATTGATTTTTTAAAATATAAGTGTTGGGAGAAAATTATTTTTTATGCCTGTCACGTATGCCCTTTCGTACATATTGCAAACAGGCCGTGACTAACCACTTATAAGGAGTTGTAGAGAGCGGACTACCTGGCGAAAACCACAGCTTAATCTCACCAATATAAAAACGATGTTAGATAATACAAACATAAACAAGAGAGTAAAACAATGCACAATTTCCATCAGTAACATTTTCTCGAAAATGTCTTAAAATATTTGCTACTTCTTTCATTTTTTAAAACTACAAGATAAGCTTTTTGCCATTAAGCTCCTTTATAAATGTTCATGTACCATGTGTCAAACAGTCATTACTTTTGAAAGTAGGTCTATGCATCTTTCATGGCAACTGGTGTACTAGTCGATATAAAGGTCATCATTTTTCTCTACACGTGTAGTTCTGGGTCATGCACATAATTATTGACACATGTTATTGAGACGAAAGTGAGAATAGAGATGACTTATTACCATATACATTGTGAAAAGTATCAATTTCAAATGCCCTGTGTGATATCTAATACTACCAATCACGATGATAAATCACCAATCGCCATGGTGGCTAAGGGAACTAGGTTTTTTGTGTTACCCGATCAAAAGTGAAGCCTGTTTATATGGGGAATCAGTAGTTACCATTACAGCTAAGTTCAAGAGAAAATATATGCAATTATAGAAAAATGTAAAGAAAAAAAAATATATATATATATTCAGGAAAAATAAGTACCTCACATTTCCTCTCAATATTCATGGTAGTTATATAATTGACATTTTATTTTGCATGTCAAGAAATAAAAACTTATGAATCCAACTCACGCTTAATCCTTGTAGATTTCCATAACTACGTCCATTGATGGAGGACTTCTTGTTGCTTCTCACGAACTCGGAGTCGGTTTTGAATTCGTCCTGCACGTTGTACGATCTCATATTCTCGTCCAGGTACCAACTCTTATTCTCGTCAAAGGTGGTGAAGAGGAGCGCGAATTCCTTGTCTACCTTGTGGCCCTGCTTCTCCCGAAACATACCTATGGGTAGAGGCATAAGGTATCGTATTGTATATGTTTTGATCAGATCAGAGAGACTTGAAAGTATATTGTATAAAAAAGATTTAGATCAAAGGAGACTGAGAATAGCTTTGTGCACACCTTTCCAGCGTGTCCATGTATTTTATTTCGTTTTGAAAAAAAAACTCTCTATGCATTCTTTACTTCTTTGGGGGAATTAAAACATAAATGGATTAATGCTAGAAAAGAATAGAGTTCACACAAAGTTATGTGCTAGACTCTTTTGGATTTTCTTTTATAATCAAGTTTTGTGTCACCGGGACCAAACATGAATACTCATTTGTTATTTGTGGAGAAACCTGAAGTATCCGAAAAAACGTCACTGCCAACATTATTACTCGCCTGGTATTATTGAAGACAACGGTTTGTGTAACACCCATGAGCCCATAAACCGTGCGGTTATGTTTTAGGAGAAAGATTGCTAGAGTGACAATTTTGAAACTAGGTAACAAGGATGTAAAGATATGAGCATAAACAAGTACAATTGATATTTCAACGTGTGTACATATATATGTACATTTATTTGATAAAATATATATAACTCCAGTAATTGTACTGTTTATAAATGTATCATCACATCAACCTAGCTGATTATTAATTGCATTTACTGTCAAAGTGCATCTGCATTAAGTCAAGGTAACCAAAATGCACAGTCTAGGAGTTAGTGCTGGGGCAGCAGTGCTATATTATTATACCTCACGTGAAAATACTCTCATCCCATTGGATGAGAGCCATGTGTCAAAGCTGTTAGCAACCTGTGTCTCTAAAGGTTCCTTGACAGCGGTCACCATTCGACGTATTAGCACCCGCTGTCAAGGAGACGACGTATTAGCACCCGTTGTCAATGTGCCGTTTGATGATTCCCTATATTGTTGAGGACGTCATGCTTTCAAGATCCCCGCGCGTGGCGAAAGTATTTCGAGGCCTCAGCAGAATGCCGCCGTCAACAATGGAAAAAAGTAAAATCCCAACCCAGTTGAGGTGGTAGGTTGTTCAGGAAGGATAAATTAAAAACATGTAGTATATCCCAACATGGTCAGCACGGTAAACCTGCTGCTCCGAAATTACACTGCCCAAGTGAGTTTTGTAAGTTTCAACTTGTCATGGATTTTGGGTGCCCGGGGGTGAGGGGGGAGGGGGTGTTGTTCGGTATAATAAAACAAATGTGACATCCCTGCGGGGTTGCTAACATCGTGAGCATTGTCACCCTCGGGCTACGCCCTCGGGTGACAATGCTCACTCGGGGTAGACAACCATGTTAGCAACCCCGCAGGGATGTCATATTTGTATATTGGTATCAACTTCCTTGTTGATTCTGTATGGTACGCATGGAATATATAATTAGTTTTAAACTATGTAGGTGGAGTAATGGTTTGTTAAAACTAACTATACTTTGAGTTATAACCATGCACCTGTTGTTTTAGTCGACCTTGCCCTGTTAATTCTCTTTCACATGCATTCAGCTAGTATATCATCATTTTCATTTGATGTAAATTATTCTAAACTCCATGAAAGTATTTTGATATGTGTTCGCTAACTCCACAATGTGCACTGCATAACTGGTATTTTTTACATGTATTTAATTCTTCGCTCCTCATGATAGCCCCAAAATAACATCCTTCAAAAAATATCCTGCTTTGTATCAGCTTAACTTGAGTGCTTGAATGCTGAATTTTAAAGTTGCACAAATACCCTCCAGGAGGGCTGTAATGCGAAACTTCTAGCACTCCAAATTAAAGCCGCATGCAGTAATGTATACGTATGTATCTATGTAGGCTTTTATGCGTTTATTTTCTTGTCGGCACAGACTGGCGTGGAAAACCCGTGATATCCAAATCTATGTGTAGTATTATATACAATGCTAATTATGTTAGACCTAACTCGAGTTACTCACTTGGGGGCAATGGCGCTGCTTCTGTCGTCGTAACTGTGGATAACATATTTACGTATGCACTGTCTAACAAACGCAAAACTTACACTGTCCATGTTCATATTAATTGTTATCCACTATCCATTATATAGAATTAGTTCTTCGTACGTTAAATCCTCATTGCAACATCGTGCATCTACATACATAAATCAATTTACGTTAAAGGTCGGCGAAAGAAATTAAACCAATAGGATCTCTATATCGGCTAATACCACATTGAAACATTTTGAAAAGATATATAACCTGACCGTTATGCTGCTGGTGGCTAATATAAAATGATGCAAAATTATGAAAAATGACTAAAATCCTAGCACATTGGTACTCTTCTGGATATGCTCAG
>OZ012688.1:15588894-15618894 GCA_963942565.1 Maea johnstoni | reverse complement strand
CGAAACTCCTGTTTTCAATCACCCCTACGGCTGCGTTCCTGCTGTAACAAGTATTGTGACGTCAAGGTCTTTGTCATTTAAGCTATCTCAGTTGGAAACACTATCTTACTTTTTTTAACTTGAGCTGATATCCTCATAGCTGTCATTTAAAATAAGTAACCTTAATTGCAAACAATGTTTATTGATCAAATGTAAGGGATCATTCGTTGCCTCGTGATTACCAAACCTGGCTCCCAAGTGTCAAGCAGGGCTAAAAACAAGTACTAATAAGATTAAACTAAGTGTGGGGAATGTGAGACAGTTGCCATTGACCTATGATCAGACACTGTTTTTTCTTCAGGTACCCTGATCTTTGACACAGTATAGCAGAGACATTATTCATGAAATAAAGTAAACTTCCACATTCTCCAACTACTGTTAGGATGTCTCACATTTTAAATGTTTATCTAGTTAGGAAAAGAAATGTGTGGTATGCTTCTCAACGATACTTACCTATCTGAAAGTCCACCGTTGGCTAATGATCCAATGATAACTCCTATGAGATAGAGTGACTTGGCAAGATCAACCAGGTAAGACTGTTCACAGACAAGGTCCCACTGTATATGGTCAGAGACATATTGATATCAACTTCAAAACTGTAAGCTCTCTCTCTCTCTCTCTCTCTCTCTCTCTCTCTCTCTCTCTCTCTCTCTCTCTCTCTCGAAGATAACAATCTACTCACGAGCACAGAAATAGGATCTACACGTATCTGGCAGTGTTAGTCCGGCACAGAAAGCTGGATTTTGGGCTGAACCTTTTTTTTTCATATATAGTTGTTTTTTTCAATTGATTCTGGTAGCCAAGGGTACCCACTTTAAGAATCTGCCGGGTGCCGGGCTGGCACCCTTGGGCAATTTGAGATATTGACCAATCTTTGCCACCCCCCATGGTACAAGAAATGGACAAATAGGGCTTTCTCCGGTTTTGGTTGATCCAGATATTAGAATCTAAGAGACCTACAGACCCATCAAGTTACATAGGCTCAATTTAGATAGCAAATAGGTATATGCTTGTATTTGAACATCCGTAGGTACCTCAATTGCTGAGAACAGGGGTCAAAAAGTGGGTCATTTAGCTAGAATATACAAGTTTTCGCCTGTATTTTGCTAATATTTGAACAGCATTAAATCACAATAAAAGAGTCCATCACTATTCTAGTTCGAAATATGACTTATTCAGGTAGCAAATTAACTGATATTTGTAGTTTCATCAACCCTTGCTAACAACCACTGGTTCCGTGGCAAATTGTCATCCTTGACAATTACAATGTCACCAGTCTTCATCTCTCTTCTTGGATGAGACCATTTTGATCTACTTTGGAGATCATTCAGGTATTCCAGTTTCCATCTGGTCCAGAACTCATTTGTTAAGTGCTGCACTCTGCGGCATTGTTTTCTGCAGTACAAGTCTGCTTCCTGAAATTTTCCAGGAGGTGGCAAAATAACTCTTGACTTCATAGTCAGAAGGTGATTAGGAGTTAGTGGTGCCAATGATGTTGGATCATTCAAATTGTCTACTGACAGTGGACGGCTGTTCACAATAGCTGCAGCTTCACACATTAGGGTCCTCAATGATTCATCATTTAGTTGAGGCCCGGCCTGATCCATCAACGACGCAAGCACCTTTCTTATAGTGCGTATTTGTCTCTCCCATACTCCACCCATGTGGCTAGCTGAGGGAGGATTCATTTTGAACTCAAAGTAATCACATTGTTCTTTCAGGAGGAATTCTTTCACCTTTGTGTGGTTCATCTGATTCATTTCAGTCTGAAGTTCTCTTGATGCACCTATGAAATTGGTGCCCTGATCACATCTCAACTGTCTCATTGGTCCCCTGATGCTGAGGAAACGGCGTAATGCATTTATGAATGAGTCTGTTTCCAATGAGTTGGCAGTCTCAATGTGCACTGCTCTTGAAGACATGCATGTGAAGAGACATCCATATCTTTTGAGACCCTTTCGGCCTTCCTTGGTGTACCAAGGTCCAAAGAAATCAACTCCACAATATGTGAAGGGGGGTACTTGTTCCAATCTATCGGCAGGTAGGTCTGCCATCTTTTGTCCCTGAACTGGGCTTCTTAGTTTCCTACATTTGACGCAGGTAGAGATGCATTTGGATACAGCTCCACTGCATCCAATAACCCAGAATCCATTTGCACGAATTTCATTTGTTGTCATTCCACGACCACCATGTCCTGTCTTCTTGTGAAAGTGTTGAACAACCATCTCAGTTACATGGTGTTTTCGCGGTAGAATGACTGGATGTTTCAGTTCTGATGAGTAGAGTGAATTTCTTATTCTTCCACCTACTCTCACTATGCCATTTTCATCTAAGAAAGGGTCCAGTCTATATAGCTGGCTAGTTCCTTTCATGGCCATCTTGCGCTCAGTAGCAACATGCCTGTCAAGGTTGCTTTCATTGACCTTCAGGCTCTCGAGTATTTTAATCTCTGGTCCAAAAGCTTCCCTTTGAGTTAGCTTCATTATTTCCATTTCCGCTCCTTGCATATCCTCTACCTGCATTGGAGCATAATCCTGTTTGTCTTTTCTTCGCAATTTCATATGTGATGTTTTATTGCGAATCTTATTCAGTAGTTTTGTCTTGAACCTCAAGCAAGCTGCTATAGCCCGTTTAGCATGCAGCCAATCCGAGAAGTACTCAAGGCGCTTCAGGTCGAAACCCTTAGTGTTTTCATTTGCCTTTGTACTCAACACTGTGACCCTTTTGACTTCTGGGTCAGTTAAAGAAACTGACCTGTCGGGGTCCTGGTCCATTTGTGGTATGTTCCTTTCCCAGAGAAAGGCTGGTCCCTTAAACCACATGCAGTTGTTCTCTAACTCATCAGCATTCACACCTCGTGATGCTTTATCAGCTGGGTTTTCACCAGATCTAACATGTTTCCATTGGGAGGGATCTGTCTGGTCTCTGATCTGTTGCACTCTGTTTGCAACAAAGACATGGAATCTCTTTGAGGCATTCGCAATGTATCCCAGAGCCACTTTGCTATCGCTCCAGAATACTTCATTGTCAATATGATATTCCAGCTGATCCTTCAATAAACTGCTGACTCTTACTGACAGCAGGGCCGCAGTGAGTTCCAAGCGTGGTATTGTCACTGTTTTCAATGGAGTGACTCTAGCCTTTCCCATTACGAGGGAGCAATGCACTTCATCTTGTTCATTGATCAAACGTAGGTATGATCCTTGTCCGTATCCAACAGTGCTTGCATCTGAGAAATGATGCAATTCTGCCAGTTTCACCTTTCCAAAATCTTCAGGTTTGAAGCATCTTTGAAGTTTCACTGCCTTAAGTTTGATCAGTTCACTTCTCCATTTTTCCCAACGAGGTCTAAGCTCATCAGGTAGTGGACTATCCCAATCTGCCTGGCATCTACACATTTCTTGCAATATTTGCTTGCCCACAATCACTACTGGGGCTATGAACCCAAGCGGGTCAAATACTGAACACACTGTTGAAAGAATGCCACGTCTGGTTAGTGGTTGGTCCTTTAATGTGATTCTGAATTGAAAGGTGTCAGATTCAATGCACCATTGAACTCCAAGTGCTCTTTCAATGGGCAAGGCATCAATGTTGAAATCTAGTTCCTTTAGGCCTTTTGCCATATCTTCTGATGGAACAGTTTCCATAACTTCCCTTGAGTTTGAGACAATTTTGTGTAGTCTTAATCCTCCTTTGGCGCAAATATCCTTGCTCCTAGCAATAACGTCTATTGCTTCACTTTCAGTGGCCACTGACTTCAAGCCATCATCAACATAGAAGTTATTGCGGATGAAGTCTGCAGCCTTTTCCCCAAACTCTTTCTCATTATCATTGGCTGTTTGTTTCAATCCATAATTTGCACAGCCAGGAGAAGATGCTGCACCAAACAGATGCACATTCATTCTGTATTCTACCACCTCATCTGCATGATTACCATCCTTCCACCAGAGGAAGCGAAGAAAATCACAATGCTCTTGGTTGACCTTGAACTGGTAGAACATTTGTTCAATATCACACATGAATGCCACAGGTTCTTGACGAAACCTTGATAACACTCCGACAAGGGTATTTGTGAGGTCAGGTCCTCTGAGAAGGTGATCGTTCAGAGATTCGCCCTTGTACTTGGCACTACAATCAAAAACAACGCGAATCTTATCTGGTTTCTTGGGGTGATAAACCCCATGGTGTGGGATGTAATATACCCCTCCATCATCTCTTACTAGATCTTCATTTGGTACCCTTTCAGCGTACCCTTTCTCAATGACTTCATTCATGAAGGCAATGTAGTCCTTTTGATATTTTTCATCCCTTTTAAAGTTCCTTTCAAGTTGCCTTAAGCGATGCATAGCCATAACTCTGTTGTTAGGCAGATTAGGGTCTTTAAGCTTGAATGGAAGTGGCATTTGGTAGTGACCATCATCAGACAGATGAATGCCTTCTTTCATTGTGCTTAGGAACTTCAAATCATGTTGTGAGTAGTCATCCTTTCCAGTATTTCTTTCATTGAAGTCCAATTCCATCATCCTGTTTACTTCTAAAGGAGTAATGATCTCCTTGACCGCAGTCTTCAAGGAGACATGTATCTGGTTGGACACATCCTTCGCACCTAAGCTGTCATCCCTGACATCTGATCTAGACAGCTGGGCTGGGATGTTGTATGTGAGGATGCGATGACTCGCACCTATAGGATCATGCATATCTACCTCAACCTGGTTTGGGTCAATGATACCTACTATACCCCAGCCAAGATCTGTCCTTTCGGCATAGGGTCCATTACCACTTGGGGGTATTACTTCTCTTGGGACTAAGGCTTTTGAGCAGTTATAGCCTATAAGTAGGGCTACCTTACAGTCATTCAGTGGCATCAACTTCTTCCCTATGTTCCTTAAATGAGGCCAATTCTGTGTCATTTCAGGAGTTGGAATATGCGCCCTATTGGCAGGTACAATATTCCTGGTGTATGTCGCAGGAAGTGGAACCTTTAGAGAACTATCGTGTCCTCTAACCACCAATCCTTCTACTCTTCTGCTCTCAATAAGCTGGTCTTCAGCCAGCATGGTGGATAGCCATAACTTAGTACTGTGTCCCTTTACACCAAGAGAGTCACAAGTGTCTTCTAGAATAAATGTTGTATCAGATTGAGTATCCAATAGCGCATACACCATTATTTCTCTCTCAGGCTGTTCCACATGTGATACCCACACAGGTACAATCATCGAACTTTTACCAGCCTCATCTGTGTCACAGAGATGGGTGGTCCTAATTCTGCTGCAGGTTGCCTTGGCTGCAGTTTCTGGTTTAGAATCATCTATGGCTGAGCCTTCTGCCTTGCTATTTGAGGCTTCCACTCTATCATTTGTCCTTTTCTTTCCCATATGCAGGGAAGTAGGGTGACGACCCTTGCATGTCTTACATGTTTTCCTTTCAGGACACTCTGCTGCTAAGTGCCCGCGGATCAGGCACCTAAAACAAAGTCCTTTTATCATACAGTAGTTTTTCCTATCCTCTAGGGACTTGGACAAGAATATCTTGCAGTCATCTATATCGTGTCCCTTTGAACAGAGTACACATTTTATTTCCTTTTGATCATTATTTGTTGATTCCCTTTTCTCAGAGACATCTGTAGCCAGAGCCCTGGCTTGTCTAAACTGGCCAACCTTATGTGAATTTTTATCACTGGTATTTCTATCATTTCCCTTCAAGGCTTGAATGGAGGTGATCGGATCACAAGCTATGTTTGATTCCTTCACCATAAATCTGGTAAATTCCTTGAAAGGTGGGAATGTTCTTCCACGTTCTTTCCAGTCGGCTGCTACCCTTGCCCAGCGGGCTACAAGCCAGTCTGGAAGTTTAGTGAGCAATTTCCTGTTTTCTCTACTGTCATCTAAAATGCTCAAACTCCCAGTGGTCTCCATGGCTTTCTCACATTGCTTGAGAAAGTCTGAGAATTTTCTTAAGGCTAAGCCATCTTTAGGAGGGATTTTAGGCCACTACTCCAGTTTGTCACGAAAGGCGTTGGCAATCACGAATGGGTCACCATATCTCTGTTCTGGAAGCATTCTTGCCTCAACATAAGCATCATCTGTGCTTAACAGAAAGTATCCTTCAATAGCCTCTAGAGCGGCACCTGTTAAATACCTTTTCAGGTAGTGAATCCTTTCATTTGATGGGATACCCTTCTGATCAATAAGGGTGTCAAAAGAACTCTTCCATCCTGGGAACTTGAGTGGTTCCCCATTGAATATAGTGGGTTCCGGTACAGGAAGCCGGCTGAGACTAACTTGCTCAGCGAATGATCGTGTCAATTCACAGATCTGTTGTTGAGAAACATTTTGACCATAATCCTTGTTAGGCGGTTCGCCTGAGTTTACATTTCCAGATGTGATGGGAGAGTAAATCCATGTATTCTGTGGTCTCTGTCCCGGCACATATTCGCCTGCAGAGGGATTCAGAGCCACCTGTGTTCTAACCTTATCTATTGGGGATGACTCAGATATAAAGCCTCCTCCATTGTCAGGAACAGTCACCTTAGGTGCCTGCTCTGAAACTGAATGGGTTTCTAAATAGCCTTGTATGTATTCCCTTGTATCCTGCTGTTCTGGCAAGATGTTCTCTATATCCTGACCATTAACCTCCTCTCTTTCTATTTGATTTATAGCATCTAATTTTGCCTCTGCTATTTCCAGGTCTTTCATTGCCTGTATTTTCTCTATCTGAGCTCTGTTTTGAGCTTCAATGTCTATGTATTTCAATCTAGTTCTCATAGCAGCTGCTTCAGTAGCTGCATCTAAACGCTTGGATGCAGCTGATGACTGGGATGAGATACTATTAAGTGAAGATCTACTTCGATTTGATCTCATTTCACTCTTTTCCATTTCTATATCTTTAATTGCATCTGCAATTTTCCTTGCTATGAGGTAGTGGTCCTTTTCCACTCCCTCATAATTTGAGTACTCAGACTCATCCATATCAGCTGACCTAAAAAGGTCATTCAGCTGTTCATAAGAGGATGACACCTCTATCATATTCTGTTCCAAAGCCCCTCTCTGATGTTTAATCAAAGAGATGTCTTGGGTTTCAGACAGCAAATTCTCTATTTTAACTGCCTGTTTTCTCCATGAGGTCATTGCTGCTCTGAACTTTGACCTCTTCTGTTCAACCTGCCATTCTATACCCTTTTCTGTAGGTTTTCTATCCCTAACACCTAAAGTAGGCATTTCTAGGTTATCCCCCTTGAGGTCACTCTGATCGTCTTTAGTAGCCATAATTAATTTATAAATTTGATTAAGCTGAGAACCAGTTGAAATGTTCTAATCTATAAAAATGAGTCCTATCCTCAACTTAATAACAATTAATTAACATACAATTTGATAATTCTGAAATCTTGAGTGGAGTTCTTTAAAAAACAGTATACACTTAGTTATGATCAATCAAAAACAATACATATATATATATATACATGCACAAATAACCAGTAAGTATATTAAAAGTATGTAAACAAACAGACCTTAGTAATCCATAAAGAATGACAATGTTATCCTTGATAAATCATATGAATTAAACAATAAATGTTCTCATCAACATTAATGTTTGTCTATGTTCAAAAGTTCTGTAGGGGCAAACTTGTTATCCTGTTGCCTGTAGTCCATATTAGTGTTTGTCCATGTTCAATAGTTCCGTTGGGGGCACACTGTTGTTATCCTGTTGCCACGAATTGTCGCTAGGTGTAGAGGCACTCGTGTTATTGTCTTGTTGCTAAGGGGTTGTCGCTAGGCACTGGCTGGCTGTGGTATCACACAGCCGCTGCTGGTCCTGGGGTACAAGGTTCAGGTTTTATTGCTCTGCTCAACCCCAATGCACCCGCTGCTAAGAGCGTTGGTCTGGCTGGTAATCTGGGTCGCGTCACTAGCAGTATCAGCATTCCATAGTGTTTATATCAATCCATTCAATGTATTCCGTATAATCCATGTTTCCTTGTGAGATAGGCTGTAGTATCCAAGGATTTGTCACTTATAGATATATCCAGGGTTTCCACTGGATATACACAGAGAGTTTTCACTGTAAGAGCATGTAGGGTTTGGATAAATTCCCTACAGCTGGGGTCCTTCCAAGGAATCTGAAGTCTCGACTGATGTTAAGAACAGTTCTTTATTTCAATAAAGTTCCATATCTGTTTCCATACAGTCCTTAAACACCGTGAAAACTACAATTCACAAAGTACAATATCAAGCAATTAGTAATTTAGTCCATACAATTTCAGTTCTAGTTAAATCATCTTTAGATACATATTCAAGTAATCAAAAATAGACCATTATTCACTTTAAGAGAAATACATCCAAAATTGACAAATGTGTAAATTCAAAGATAAACTGACTTCACATACCTCTTTAATTCCTTGCAACTCCAAATATACGTTCCTATTCCTTTGTTCGCTACAGCCTATCTGACGCTACTTTCGCGGGTATCTTATCATGTGTTATACCATAAAACTTTCACTAGTCATTTATTAACTAGACTTTGGGTGCAGTTAACCCCTTGTTTTCCAAAGTTCCTGTCACACATTCAACTTGGGTAATTCATTTACTTACTGTAAGAATGACATTCATTACATGTATGTTCTCACCTATGAGAGCAGCATTGTGTGTAATCGCTGGGGCACTCGCTCCAAGGAAGAAACGTAGTACTATGAACATAATGATGTTTTCTGAGAAGGCCAATGTTACTCCTGCTACTAGCATGGTCATCATGCCACACATCATAACTTTTTTACGGCCAAACCTATATAAAAACATATTGATCAAAGTTAAAGAGCACATTTGAATAATTTGTCATTGTTTAAAAAGTCTTGATCCTAAATGGGATAGACAATGAAAATACATTATTGGTAAGTATTGTTATGAATGTTTGTTGATTTTATTGTTTATTTTTGAATATTTGTGCTGCCATCTAGGATACTATAACTAGTTGGCTATTTGTAGATGCTCTCCTGTTTTGGAGATATTTTTGGGTCAGTGTGGTGTGACAGGTGCCACACCCTGGTCGCTTGTCACTGAGGATACGAAGGGATAGCAGGTGTCTTACTCTTGAGGTGTATCTATTAATGGGCAGAGTAAGATGACATAGAGGTATGTGTTTCAAGTTTCTTTTCTATTATATGACAGATTAATTGTAATGAATATAGGGTATTAAGGGTATTTAGTGTACTTGAACTTTATTAGACATTGTTAATTGTATGAAAAGGAGTAATTAAGCTAAGTAACAGGAGTCTATATGTAATTATGTTAATGCTATGCTGTTAATTGTCAACGTTAGACATTTAAGGAATGCCTATGTAATGTGTATTTTTAGTTAATATTTATGTGGTATGTGATATTGAAATGTTGTGGTTTCATATGCAAAAGGTTTATGTGATTTTTGTATTTTTAACAGTTTTCCGGAATGATATGGAGAATTGCGAATAAACAGAATCCATCATCCAGTCGAAACTCCTGTTTTCAATCACCCCTACGGCAACGTTCCTGCTGTAACAAGTATTGTGACGTCAAGGTCTTTGTCATTAAAGCTATCACAGGTGGAAACACTATCTTACTTTTTTAACTTGAGCTGATATCCTCATAGCTGTCATTTAAAATAAGTAACCTTAATTGCAAACAATGTTCATTGATCAAATGTAAGGGATCATTCGTAGCCTCGTGATTACCAAACCTGGCTCCCAAGTGTCAAGCAGGGCTAAAAACAAGTACTAATAAGATTAAACTAAGTGTGGGGAATGTGAGAAAGTTGCCATTGACCTTTGATCAGACACTGTTTTTTCTTCATGTACCCTGATCTTTGACACGGTATAGCAGAGACATTATTCATGACATAAAGTAAACTTCCACATTCTCCAACTACTGTTAAGATGTCTTACATTTTAAATGTTTATCTAGTTAGGAATAAAAATGTGTGGTATGCTTCTCAACGATACTTACCTATCTGAAAGTCCACCGTTGGCTAATGATCCAATGATAACTCCTATGAGATAGAGTGACTTGGCAAGATCAACCAGGTAAGACTGTTCACAGACAAGGTCCCACTGTATATGGTCAGAGACATATTGATATCAACTTCAAAACTGAAAGCTCTCTCTCTCTCTCTCTCTCTCTCTCTCTCTCTCTCGAAGATAACAATCTACTCACGAGCACAGAAATGGGATCTACACGTATCTGGCAGTGTTGAATAACTTTCTATTATACCTTATATGCTGCTGGTGGCTAATGTGGCCAATTCAAAATAATGCCAAAAAAGTTAAAAATTATTGAAACCCAGGCACATGGGTACTCATCTCAGAGTTCCCCACCAGAGCTATCCAATTAATACCAACATGACAGGGCTTAGATGCTTTTCAAAATTCTTTGCATTCGTTTGCTTTGAATGAATGTAGCCTCAGCATCGGAAGGGTTATAAACTGAATTAGCAGAAAGTGAAAACCTCTATTCAAATGATAAAACGACTGCTATTCTTGCATATGGTATTTTCTCCATTCAAATTTCCTACTTACATCTGAAACAATTGTGGTTTTGTATTGTGATTTGTCATACACCCATCTCGAGCATGCCATTGCAGACGTGTTGGTAGGGGGCAAGGGCAGTGTTTGATTTATGTGATGACTTTGACAACTGCTCTGACTCTCAAATTCATCGCCTTGCAATAGGGTAGCATTGCGAAACCAGCTCCCATTCTGAACTGAGGCAAATGAATCAACAATATCTAGTCCATCAATGAAGCATCTGCAAGGAAAGTGAAAGAAGTACTTAGCTATTTTTTGCATATAACATACGTTTGAAACAAACCGTAACAATGATTTCAGTAACCAGAAAACAGAAGAAAATGCGTTCTGGCATACACAACATTCATCAATATGCACACACTAGGATTAAGTCGTATCATATTTTAAAGATCAGTAGAATTTGGCTAAGTAGATTTATAGGCGTCTTTAAGTATTCATATGTCATGTATGCCACTACCATCAGATTGCCACAGAAACATTGTATTTGGAGCTACATGGGTCATTGATGTGCCAGGCTTATTTTATATATATATATATATATATATATATATATATATATATATATATATATATATATATATATATATATATATATATATATATATATATATATATATGTATATATATATATATATATATATATATATATGCATTTATACATATATATATATATATATATATATATATATATATATATATATATATATATATATATATATATATATATATATATATATATACATATTGATGTGCCGTACACACGGAAACCATTTCAATCCCCCGGGGGATATTCCAGAGCAACTTGCAGCATATAGAGCACACTCTCTAAGCACTGCCTTATTTATTCTAGGTACCCATTTTACAGCTGGGTAAACTGAAGCAATATGGAATAAACTGTCTTGCCCAAGGACAGACCAAAGTGCCCCGGCCGGGAATTGAGCCAGCGACCCTCTGATTACTAGTCCGACACGTAACCAACTGAGCTTCTTTGTCCCCGTGGGCTACTTTGTCTTCCATCAAACTTGATCAAAGCATTTCCTTCCTCTCTTCAAAATAATCATGAAATGGACTATATATATATATATATATAAATATATATATATATATATATATATATATATATATATATATATATATATATATATATATATATATATATATATATATATATATATATATATATATATATATTTCTCCTATCTCCTATTTACATATATATATATATACATATATATATATATATATATATATATATATATATATATATATATATATATATATATATATATAGATATATATATATATATACATATATATATATACATATATATATATATATATATATATATATATATATATATATATATATATATATATATATATATATATATATATATATATATATATATATATATATATATATATATATACATATATATATCTATATACATATATATATATATATATATATATATATATATATATATATATATATATATATATAGATAGATAGATAGATAGATAGATAGATAGATAGATAGATAGATAGATAGATAGATAGATAGATAAAGATATATATATATATATAGATAGATATATAGATATAGATATAGATATAGATATAGATAATTCTCCTATCATATGAGTATTTCATTACAAGTTACCGTTTAAGGTGTTGATTGTTTATATAAATCTTTTGCACTGATGCATATTTCATGCTCTTCTAGACTTGGCCAATAAAGACACATATATATAGAGAGTTGAGTGTAAGTAACATTAATATCTACAGGGTTGAATGTTATGTACATCGTTGCCTTGAAGCATTAAAGGCATATAGTACAGTACTCGAGTGACATCCAAAACTCAAAGTTTATTCATTAAAAAAATTCCCCACTCTTAGATATCTAGGAAGCATTGCAAAAGCTATAATTGTTAGATCGCCTTTGGAAAACAAAAAAAAATGGCGTCACCGGTCATCCCGTCCATATCGGTGTGTTTTAGATGTCATTTTTACCCTATCGAACAATATACTATGCCTTTAATATTATTTACCTGTGTTTTGGTTCTGCTGCGATGTATGTCAATGAGACCAGCTGCGCCGAGGCTATGATAGCTGGGAGATGGAGCAATATGCATTTCTGTACCTGGTAGCGACCGATGTCTCCCATGTACTTGAAAATCTCCTCATAGTTCATGATTTGGACCTGCAAATATTGTATTGTATTTAATGACTATATCATCAGATACACAATTATACAAGTACGTAAACAATCAAAATAGTAAAACCAAAAAGAGCCATGGAAGCATATTTCATCTCATATCTCTAAAAGATAGAGACTAGGTATGGTGTCTACATTGCTACTGAATGCCTAGATGTTGCAGACATATAGCAAAACTATTGTAATGATTGATAAGCAATGCGATAACATTCACTACTGCTCTACTGGCAGTCTTTACTGACTATTTATACTAAATAACAACCCAAACCGGTGTTCTTTTTAGATACATATAGATGGCGTTGTTCTGACTGTTAAAAATAAATACAGGGAATTTTTTTTTTGAAAAAAGCGCTAACTTAATTACACGCCAAATTAACCAGTTATACAGTAGTTAGTTGGATATTATCATCATAGACTAAACACACATCTTTAATTGTGATCAGGTTATAGCAACTTTAGAACAACACTTGTTCTTTTTATTTGAGGTAGGAATCTACTAAGCTATGAGTTTGTTAGGTAAGTATGATGTGGCCGGGGTACCAAAGGGTGTAGCCTTTAATATCTCAAAAGTACCCTATATTCAGAAATTAAGCAACCAATGAGAATTCTTAGTATGATTGAAAATCAAAGCTACCCTTTATTTACAAATCAAATCCACCCCATCCCATACCTTAAGTCTCGGAAATGAATTAAAAAGGAGTTCTCAGCTATTCTCAGTATTCTCAGTATCAAATAAATCTTTTAATTAGTCCCCCGCCCGAAGGGGGACTATAGAAATGCCCTCCGTCCGTCCGTCCTTCCGTCCGTCCGTCCAGATTCTTGTTACCACGATAACTCAAGAAAGAAGTCACGTAGGCTTCCCAAATTTATACCAAGCGTGTATCTATAAAAGATCTCGGACGAGTTCGGATTCTGGTGACCTTGACCTTAAGGTCAAGGTCACAGGCCATTTCTTCTGAAAATCTTGTTACCACGATAACTCAAGAAGGAAGTCACGTAGGCTTCTTAAATTTATACCAAGCGTGTATCTATAAAATATCTCGGAGGAGTTCGGATTCTGGTGACCTTGACCTCAAGGTCAAGGTCACAGGCCATTTCTTCTGAAAATCTTGTTACCACGATAACTCAAGAAGGAAGTCACGTAGGCTTTTCAAATTTATACCAAGCGTGTATCTCTAAAAGATCTCGGACGAGTTCGGATTCTGGTGACCTTGACCTCAAATTCAAGGTCACAGGCCATTTCTTCTGAAAATCTAGTTACCACGATAACTCAAAAACAAAGTCACGTAGGCTTCTCAAATTTATACCAAGCGTGTATCTATAAAAGATCTCGGACGAGTTTGGATTCTGGTGACCTTGACCTCAAGGTTATTGTCACAGGCCATTTCTTCTGAAAATCTTGTTACCACGACAACTCAAGAACGAAGTCACGTAGGCTTCTCAAATTCATACCAAGCGTGTATCTATTAAAGATCTCGGACGAGTTCGGATTCTGGTGACCTTGACCTCAAGGTCATTATCACAGGCCATTTCTTCTGAAAATTAAGAACGAAGTCACGTAGGCTTCTCTTGTTATCGCGATAACTCAAGAAGGAAGTCACATAGGCTTCTCAAATTTATACCAAGTGTGTATCTATAGAAGATCTCGGACAAGTTTGGATTCTGGTGACCTTCACCTCAAGGTCAAGGTCACAGGCCACTTCTTCTGAAAATTAAGAAGGAAGTCACGTAGGCTAATCTTGTTATCGCGATAACTCAAGAAGGAAGTCACATAGGCTTCTCAAATTTATACCAAGTGTGTATCTATTATAGATCTCGGACAAGTTCGGATTCTGGTGACCTTGACCTCAAGGTCATTGTCACAGGCCATTTCTTCTGAAAATTAAGAACGAAGTCACGTAGGCTAATCTTGTTATCGCGATAACTCAAGAAGGAAGTCACATAGGCTTCTCAAATTTATACCAAGTGTGTATCTATAAAAGATCTCGGAGAAGTTCGGATTCTGGTGACCTTCACCTCAAGGTCAAGGTCACAGGCCACTTCTTCTGAAAATCTTGTTATCGCGATAACTCAAGAAGGAAGTCACGTAGGTCTTCAAATTTATACCAAGCGTGTATCTATAAAAGATCTCGGACAAGTTCGGATTCTGGTGACCTTCAACTCAAGGTCAAGGTCACAGGCCATTTCTTCTGAAAATCTTATTATCGTGATAACTCTATAGGCTTCTCAAATTTATACCAAAGGTGTATCTATAAATGATCTCGGACGAGTTTGGATTCTGGTGACCTTGACCTCAAGGTCAGGGTCACAGGCCATTTTTTGTGAAAATCTTGTGATCGCGTTAACTCAAAAACGAAGTCACGTAGGCTTCTCAAATATATATCAAAAATGTATCTATAAAAGATCTCGGACAAATTCACATTTCCGGTGACCTTGACCCACTTTTTAAGATCAGAAGTCAAATTCTTCAAAAGGCAGCGGGGGACTCCTGCAGCGTTCGGCTTGTTAATACTTCCTTTTCATTATGCAATAATTTCCTTGTACCTGGTCAGGTGATGCATTGGAAACAATACTGAAAGCAATATTGTTCCTAGCAGGTCACCAATTTAAGTATATAATCCGATTTTTCCATATTGATCACCTGAGTAAACCTTCTACACTTGGCATAACTTAGTTACATTGTGGGCAATGGACAATGCACAATATATTACTCCAATGCTACGACACGCTATCCACCATTTGCCAACATACGTATATGACGTCCCTGTTGTGTACACCCCACTCGAGGGCGACAATCCTCTCAAGGGGAAGTTATTCTGGTCTACATCCCATAGGGATGTCATATTTGTTTTATTGAACAGAACAAAATTACAAAACACAAAAGGGGGAAACACTACAAATCGAGATTTTGGATAAATACTCGTCGTCTGCCTTGTTGACTTAGTTTCACTGGTAGGTCACTCGGCAAACTCCTTGGATATTCTTCGCGGGTATTCAGGCTAGCGTGTGCTAATCAATAAGCACACGCTGTGTGCTAATCAATTAACACGCGCTGTTCTTGTGTGTTAATCAATAAACACACGCTGTTCTTGTGTGTTATTTAATTGAATACCACCCGCTGTTTAGGACAACAGCCGGTCGCTAAGTAGTTAGTATAACATGACGATTGGTCTAGGGCCCTTGACCAACCAGAATCAAGAATTTTCACGTGAGATGTAATAAATCATAATGACGCCCTCAAAAGCAGTCATGAGTACTATCATATACCTATACGGCAGCGCTTTATGCCCCAGTCTCACTAGAGTCTGACTATAGTACGATTTCAAAATTGGATCCGATTGTGCTAATTTCAAAATCGGAACTGGACGTTCCGATTTTGAAACTAATTAACAAATTTGCAGTCACACCTCCACAACTCATCAGACAATGTTTCGAGCTGATTATATTGCTCGATACTTGTAAGTCAATAATTCATGTCTTGCGATTATCTTACGATAATCGCAACAAATTCGTGCAGTTCCGTGGTTGGCCTTAAAATCGGTTTCGTCTATTGCACGATAAAGGTACAATTATCCAGTCCTACCTGCCGATTTTGCAAACTTCCGTAAGTCGGACTATAGTGTGACATTAATACAATGTCATTGCGTTGTTTTATTCAGAACTAATCCACGATGCACCAGTGGCAAAAGGGTTAAGCATACGAAGGCATTACCGTTACATACAGGCCTAAAGTGGAAGCCATTAGTGGAATATCCAATTGAATCTTGTTTCTAAGTAAATCTTTCCTTCCAAAAGCGAAAAGGATTTTATAAATTGATAGCCTACTTTTATTCCAATTTTCATAGTGCTGCAGAGACGGAAACCCATAAGAGCCAAAGGCGACAAGCTTTTATAAGCCTACCAGCGAGGTCCAGTCAGTAATGACACTGGTTTTTAACCCCTCCAATGCTGATGCTACTTTCGTCCAAAGCACAAGGAAGCTAATATTTCTGAAAACCCTCTGAACCCTGTCATGCTGGTATTTATTGAATAGCTCTCGGTGAGTACTGTCAGATGAGTACACATGTTCAAGGGTTTAGGCCATTTTTTTAGGTAGTTTGCAAAATTTTGTATTGGCCAAATAAGCCACCAACAGCATAAGGGTTAAAACGATACTAGTAATTAGAATATACGTATCAAAGAAATGGTTGCACATTACTAGTTCGGATATGTGAAATACTCACGGTTTTTAGAGCTACTGGTGTGGTGAACCAACCTAGTTCATCTGCGCCAAGCAACTAACTATGCCTACCTTCTGGCAAAGTCTTCCTTTCTGCATATTAAGAAGATTTAAGTTAAATGCGACCAATGCTTAAGACTCTAATGCTATTGTTGTATTAGCCTACTAGCTGGGTAGATCAGCAAGAGGAAAAATAAAGTACAGTACCACACACACGCAAACACACACACACACACACGTATGTATGTATGTATGTATGTTTGCATACATACATACATACATACATGCATACATATATACACGCATACACGCACGTACACACACATACATACATACACACACACACACATACATACACACATACATACATACACATACATTGTGGATCAGGCTGAGACATAGCCCTGCCTGTGAAGTGATAACTATTGGGTTTAAGGTACGCCTGAACAGTTAGGTGGTGGATAATGTCAGCTAAGGCCACTTCCGCCACTGGTGTTGAGTGGAAGCTAAGGGCGGACCGTAGCGCAGCCAGAAGCTTTCACAGCCTGATCCACAAGGCAGTCTACTGACCCTATCATTGCTCCTGGGTAATCATAATTATTGGCTAGGTTGTGGTGATCATCCAAACGAATCCCATGCAAACCTCATGGCAATAAACAAAAGACACGTTTCAATAAAATATTTCTGAAAAAAACGCTTGAACACAATATTTACAAATCAACTTACACACATGGTGGTTTGCCTCCTCCGTTACAAGGCTGAGTACTAATTAATGAAGGCTCCCTGCACGCGCTAGGTACTGTGTCTCTTTGCACTCGGTTGGTTTCTTGACTCAATGTGTTTAGTTTTCCAAGTGATTTAAGAGTTTTTGCAAGTGATTTAAGAGAATTTTTTCAAGGGATTTAAGAATTTTTTCAAGTGATTTTAGACAGTTTTTCAAGTGATTTAAGGTAGTTTTTAAGTGATTTAGGAGAGTTTTTGGTTGCAATTCATTGTTTAATAGTGTGATATTATTTCTCATATATCAAATATGACCTCCATCAATTTTGGATCCCCACGTCCGCCGCCGCCAGAACATGTATAGAAGATCCAGTCTTGTGCGTACGTTAACCAAGTGAAGGTATCAAGGCTGTTAGTAAACATAGTCATATTCGACAAGTATATATCTTGTGTCTAAGAATATAAGACGGCCAACAAGCTATATCAGTCTTGTATCTGTAAATCTCTTCCGTTCTTCATTATACTCATGTAATTACAAGTTGGAAACTGCTTGCCTCGCTACGCATAGCAGGTTAAGCGGTTCAGATATCTGTGCACGCTTTCTGTGACTCGGAAGATTCAACATACTTACCACTTCTATTTTGCGGACAACTTTCTCTGCTTGTTTTAGACGTCTCTACATGTACCAGAATTTTCCTCTCTGACATCGTATTGATATCAATAATGCGTTAAGAGACCCAAGTTAGTATATATTTTTACTTTTCCTTCCGAATTTGCCGAGGTAAATGAAGGTGTACAGCTCCGATGACCGGGCAGAACGGCAAATGGGCCATACCAGCAGGTGTGATAAAACCCTCTGGGGACCTTCTGTGTGAAAACGGCAGTCAGAATGGTTGTGCATGTTCGGGTGAGTCCAACTTCGTACACTCACTCCAGAAATACATGCCCTTGAGATCTCATCTTCCAAATGTCGCTTGCAACTTGCAAACAACTTAAAACAAGCAGCTTGTCACATTTAATTGATTAAATAGTGTTGGCGTTTGTCACTAGCAGTATTTTAAGTCTAAAACTGCAATTTACATTAAACTATAAGACTGATGGATACATTAGATACGGCTGTAGAAGCAGCTTTAAATTGTTTTTTCTATTTAATGGTAGTCGCCGCAGGTAATATCTGTGTAAATTTGACCTGCAATCTGTCTGGGATAGTGACCTAGGCGGATCTATGCGGCTTAAACTTTTGTTTCTGTATTATTTTGTGTTAAGTGTTTTACTAAACAGAATATACGTATGCGTACATAAGTACCTGGGTCTTACCTTGCCGATTATGATGACAGTAATAAAAACGATTTTGTCATTGAAGAGCAAGTATAATTATTTAGACCTAACATCGAATGAGATGTATGTTAATACTAACTTGTATACACAGCTTTGTGCAGCTTATTTATTTATATCCTTTTGCAACAACCGAAGCGATGAATTTTCGACGCTGTGTCTATATTCCAAGTTTACTGTATTTATTATGACTATGTATGTTATAGATTTTTCAAGATACATTTGCTATATGATTGTGCTGATTCATAGGGATGTTATGGATATGTGTAGAATTTTACCTATAGTTGTGTCAGAGTATGGTGTATTTCTGTTTCGTTTGTGTTATACTCTGCCCTTTTTTCACTATTTTCTTTATTTGTTGTTTAAATTTATACAAAGATTCTCCTTTTTATTTGGGTTAAAAGAATTCTCCATAGGTCATATATCATCTCATCATCCTCAGGATTATTATATTTCTATACTTTCATCTGCACACTGGGATATAGTGTTACAAAAAAAGTCATGTTCAAGAACAATTTTTCATTTAATAGTTTGGTGCTGGAATCATGTGATGAACAAGTGTGCAATACAACCCTATTTAAATGAAAGGTAAAAATAATATGAACTTAATTAAAATTGAATCCCTAAACTGCAGAGGCCTTAGAGACCTTAAGAAAAGATTAGACTTTTTTGATGATTTAAAAAAGAGAGATACATGTAATTAATTTACAAGAAACACACTTAATAGCAAATGATTTAATAATGTTAAAGAAGAACTGGAACTGTAAATGTCTAATAGCTGGAGAAAACAAGCTTTAGGAGTCATGATAATATTAAATAATAATTTTGAATATAAAATCCATAATGTAAATAAAGATAGGGAAGGAAGATTCATAATTTGTGACTTAGAATTAATAGGAGTAGCTAGATTCCTAATGGTAAATATTTATGGTCCTAACCAAGATAAACCAAAATTTTTTGAAAATGTTTTTAAACTCATGGAAAAAGATGGAATCAGGAATTGGATCATTGATGGGGATTGGAATTTAGTTATGAACCAACATCTTGACACATGGAATTATAAATCTTCAAATAATCCTAATTCAACTAAAATAGTTAAACAATATACAGAAAGATTTGACCTAATAGACACCTGGAGAGATTCAAATGGAACAATCAACAATTACACATGGTTTAGGAAAAACCCAGATAAAGCAGCAAGGCTAGACTTCTTTTTAATTTCACCATCCATTCTAAATATTTTATCAGATTCATATTTTAAAGTTAAATACAGGTCAGACCATTGCAAAATAGCCTTAAACTTATTCCAGGACCAATCAGAACGAGGGAAAGGGTTATGGAAATTAAACTCAAGTTTACTAAATGATCCAATCCTGATTTCAAAAATTAAAGATGAAATTTTACTAATGATAGAAGTTCATGCATGTACACCATATGATCCTAAATTCATCAAAAACTATAAAAATGGACTACCAGAACTTATGATAACAATAGAACAATTTTGGGAAGTGCTGCTAACTAAATTAAGAGGGACACTAATTTCATATGCAGCCAATAGTAAAAGAAAGAGAATACTAAGGGAAAATAAATTAATAACGGAAATTGAAGACTTGTTCATACTAAATATGACAGATAAAATATTAGAACTGGAAATAACTAAAAAAATATAAAGAATTAGAAGAACTAAGAGACATTAAACTTAAAGGAGACTTTATAAGTTTAAGAAGTCTTATGTTTTCTCAAGAAGAAAAACCAAATGAATTATTTTTAAACTTAGAAAATAGCAACTACATTTCTAAAAACATTAAAGAATTAATAAAAAGAAAATAATAGGAAAATAACTGATCCTAAAGAAATCTTAGAAGAAATGAGAATCTTTAATCAAGACTTGTATTCTTTTAAAAAAATAACTAAAATTGACGAGTCCATGTTCAATAACTATCAAAAAAATATGCCAAAATTATCCAATGAAGAAAGTTCCAAATTAGATTTTAAAATAACTTAAAAAGAATTGTATACACAGACTTTCAGCACCAAAAAAAACACTAAGCCCAGGTCCTGATGGTTTTACCAATGAGTTTTTAAAGATTTTTTGGGATGAATTAAAATATCTTTTACTAGAGCTAATGAACTGTTTCTTCCATACAGAGCATATAAACCAAAACTCTTTATTAGGAATAATGACATGCATCCCAAAGAGAAATAAAGCTAGAAATAACTTAAAGAATTGGAGACCAATTACACTTTTAAATTCTCTATACAAATTTTATTCAGGAATATTGGCCAATCGAATTAAACAATTTCTTCCAAAACTGATAGGGGAAAGTCAAAAAGGTTTTGTTCAAGAAAGATTCATAGGGGAAAATACTTGTTTAACTTTGGACATTCTATATGAAACAAAATTGAAAGGGGAATCTGGGTTGATAATTTTGGTAGATTTTGAAAAAGCTTTTGATGCAATTTCATGGGAATATATTTCTAAAATTCTAAAATCATTTAACTTTAGTGAAAAAACAATTTCAATAATTAAAAGTCTGCAAAGAAATTCAAAATCCAAAATTTTACTAAATGGTCACCTATCTGAAATTATAAACTTGGGAAGGGGGTGTAGACAGGGGGATCCAATATCCCCCTCTCTCTTCGTTCTAGCAGTGGAACTCCTTGGGGAAACCATCAGAAAGGAATTTCAATTTGTGGAAAAGAACATAGAATATCCCAGTTCGCTGATGACACCACTTTATCTATGGAATATAATGAGAAGAATCAGAGGATGTATGAGCATTTTACATAAATTTTATCAAATCTCAGGTTTGAAAATTAATGTTGAAAAAACAAAGGCAATACAATTCGGAGTGATAGGGGACAGCAGGATGACACTATGTGATGATATGGATCTTATATGGACACATGAATTCACTTCTCTTGGAATTAATTACAATATTTTAGACTTAGACCAAATAACAGAACTAAATTTAAAGCCAAAAAATCTAGAAATGGAAAAATTAAGTTCAATTTGGAAATGCAGAAATTTAACGTTGATTGGTAAAATTACAATCATAAAAACTTTAATGATTTCCAAAATTATCCACATCCTGCTGTCCCTGCCTCGGCCAAGTGAGGAATCATTCAAAGATATTGAAAATGTCTTTTTTTAAATTCTTATGGCAAGGAAAACCTCCAAAATTTAACAGCTCTTGGAGGTTTGCAATTCCCAGATATAAGGAAGATTGATATGATTTTGAAAGCATCCTGGGTAAAAAGAATTTACAAATCTGATGAAGGATGGGCAGCCATCCCAAGTTTGATGGATTCAATCTGATATACATATATGGTGATGTCTTCTTACAAAAAAGACAAAAACTTGTTTCCAATAGATTCTGGAGAGATGTTGTTCAATCTGTTTACTTTGTATATAACAATGCCACTATAAAGAGTTTGAAGCACTTATTGGCAATGCCAATTTGGTACAATACAAAAATCATTGAGGAGAAAATTCAAAGTTGGGTGGATAAAGGTATATTGACAATAGGCGACTTATGTGATGCAGAGGGTCAGATATTCTCAATTGAATACATACAAAATGTTCTAAAATTGAAATGTGATTTTTTATTATATAACAAATTGAAAAGGAAAATACAAATGGCTATTGGTAACAATCACATTTCAATGCATGATAATGTACGGCCAAGGTTACCATTTATACTACACATTATAGAAACTGGATCCAAAGGTAATAAGAATACATATTTTAATTCAAAAAATACAGGTAATAATGTTTTAATAGATTTACAATTCAAATGGTCTGAAAATCTAAATGATGAAATAAGATTAGATACGTTTGCCAACTCATTCAAGAATGCAAAAAAATATTCCCCCTCTGTGTACCAACATTTTATTCAATACAAGTTACTTCATAGAAGGATAGTACACACTAGACTTCTATATAAAATGGGTATCTCTACAACTCCGAATTGTTTATATTGTAATAGCACAGAAACTATTGAACATGTATAAATTGAATGTGCTAATGCTAGGCAACTATTGTGAGATACTGAAAACTGGGTTAGAATATTACACTACCCTCACTTTAAGATTTCAGATACTGAGAAAATTTTCGGTGAAAAATATAATGACCATTTTAAACACATTATTGTCATCAGCATCAAAGACGTTATATACCAAAAGAGGAAAAATGTTGATCAAATGTGCCTATCTGATGTTAAAAGAGCAATCTTTAAAAATGTGCACATACTAAGAATACAAGAACTAATGCGAAATTATAGATCTACATTTGATGAAAAATGGAAAGTTTTAATTGATTGTCTCCGGACTGACCCTGCCACAAAACATAGTTGGTATACAATTTTAAACCTGTACTGAATGTACACATCTACTTGATTAGAAATGAATATATTGAAACCCAATCCTATTTACAGAAGAGGTCCGAATGAAAATGAATGACATTACCATTGATATAAATGTACAGGTACAAAGATATTTTTTCTTTGATAACAAATACTGCTATGAGATTTATTTTTGTAATATTTTTGAATGACTATGGAGAATAAAAATCCTGTTGCATATATTTGCAATTTGAAATTTAAAAAAAAGTTTTTTCAAGTGATTTAAGAGAGTTTCTTCAAGTGGTTTAGTTTAAGTGATTTAAGAGTTTTATCAAGTGATTTAAGAGAGTTTTATCAAGTGATTTAAGAGTTTTTTCAAGTGATTTAAGGGTTTTTTCAAGTGATTTTAGACAGTTTTTCAAGTGATTCAAGGTAGTTTTTAAGTGATTTAAGAGAGTTTTTTCAAGTGATTTAAAAGCTTTTTCAAATGATTTAAGCGAGTGGAGTGTGTCACACCTGCACCATCATAGTCACAAGACACTGATTATCGTTTAGTTTCCTGACTATCCAATAGAGGGCGATTTGGTCAATATACATCTGAAAATCAAAATTGGCGCAGCTTTTACGCAGCATAATTACGTTCTTCGAGCGACCTCTATGATAACGTGTAAACCATTTGACTCTAAGTCCCTGCATATGTCAGGAATGACGTCATGGAAACTTGTGATCTCGGAATAACCTACTTAGGTTTAGGGTTACGCTTAGGATAACCTAACCCTAACCCTAACTGTAGCCTTGTACCTGATTCCCAACCCTCACCCTAACCCTAGGTAGGGTAGTCCATGATCACACGTTTCCATCACGTCATTCCTGACATATGCGGGGATTTAGAGTCTACCGTGTAAAAAGAAAGGTGGAAATGAATATGGTTTATTAGCACGAAATGGGTTCTCCAGTATACGTCTTGACATCTTTATAGGTGATAATTATTAATGAAGATGATGACGAGTAAAAGTCACGATTTTTATACATTTGTTTTTTTTTTGGTGAAACGAATCTACTTTTAAAAAATCTTTCATATTTCTCAAACGGATCCAGAATAATTCAAAGTGTGTTGTAAATCAAGCAGATGTGATAAAAACAATAAAGGTCAATGCCGCACGTCACGTAATCATGAACATTAACGTCATGACGTAGATACAGCACGTGCAGATTAGATTGGCGCCATTCTCAGCAGCGCATGAATTTCAATTTTCGTCACTTTTTCTGCCACATAGCGTGTGGGTTTGTCCCTGTGTGTATATGTATGTATGCATGTATGTATGTTTTATGTATGTGTGTATTGACTATGCCTTTGTATGAAATACATATAGATTAAAGAGTACGAAACGAGGTTTTTCGATTGTTACCCAAGTCTTTAGAAGAATCGAACCGCTACTTGTTCCGGCCTGATATTTTAACTCTGGACCTGTCGCCCAGCTCTCAGGCCGGCAATCTTGCCACTGCGCCATTGAGTCTGGTAAAAGATCATTCGAATGGTTGTGGGTGAGGAACGGTGTTTGATCGTGTCTGGACGTATGAATCGTATATTCAATGAAAGCGGAAATAATCTGAAATTAATACTCTTACCTTTTCAAATACATATGGCAAGAACAAATAAATACTATAAAAAGGACATTTAAGATGTTGGTGTTGAATTGCATTAGATCTGTAATTTCGAATCGTCATGATTTGGTCAATAAAGAACACAATGTTGATATTGAATGACGTCGTTTTTTTCATTTGTTTGTTTGTCTATTGGGCGTATGCCAATGGCTGCTTGTTAGGAATACCCAATGAATAACATGTGAATACTTGCGAATCAAAGCTACGTTCAGCTGTGAGGTCAGGTACCTGTGGCTGCATACATACCCAGGAAACGAGATTGCAATCGGGCGTGCAGTCGTGAATAATGCCCGGGCCTCCCGAGAACTTAGTGCAGGGAGTACATGCAGGCACTGTATATGGGTGCATGATCCTCTAGGTCATGCTACCAAAAAAATATATATCTTGAAGTGGAGTAAATCAATATTGGACAATGGTGGGCTGGGGTAATAGAATGAGTGACAACAAGTAGATAAAACGAATAATTATAATATAATGTTTATTAACATCAATTCAAATACAGCTTAACTCATTTCAAGCGGCCACAAGGCTGTTACCACTACCTACGAGGCGCTCGTCATTCAGAATCTGCCACTGGCCAAATGGATAATGCACTTTTATGTCCGATATTAGGTGAATTAACCTGTCGGCAAATTTCGGTCAAGAAAAACATTCCGGAAATTGGAAGTCGGTATTTCGATTATCATCACCTTTTCCGCCATATTTCGTGTGGCTAGTGGTGGAGTAAAACTTCAAAGCCAAAGTCACTGGCAACTTCTCCACATGCTCGGCTCATAGAAATCACACACACACACAGACAGACATAAATACTCGCAACTAAGGTATAGATAAACAAAGAGAACAGAAGAAGTAAACAGCCTAGGATATATATATATATATATATATATATATATATATATATATATATATATATATATATATATATATATATATATATATATATATATATATATTTATATATATATATATATATATGTGTATATATATATATATATATATATATATATATATATATATATATATACATATATATATATATATATATATATATATATATATATACATATATATATATATATATATATATATATATGTGTGTATATATATATATATATATATATATATATATATATATATATATATATATATATATATATATATATATATATATATATATATATATATATATATATAATAATATAATAATAATAATAATATTGTCATTTGATATTGCGCCCTTTCCATATAAACATGCTCAAAGGCGCATTACATTCATTGTCAGAGGATAGATGTTGATATCCACATAGTTATTTGATAAATACATCTTTGAACAGATGTGTTTTCAATTGTCGTTTGAAGATTGCCACACTCCCAGCTGCCCGAATATTATTTGGGAGCTGATTCCATAGTTTTGGGGCACAGGCACTAAATGATCTGTCACCGTAGGTTTTCATGTTGGTTCTCGGCTCGCAGAGTAAGTTCTTGGATGTTGATCTCAGTGTCCGTGGTGGGACATACTCTTTCAGCATTTCCCTCAGGTAAGAGGGTGCAGTTCCATGCAAACACTTGTACGCCAGGAGAAGAATCTTGAATTCAATTCTCTTCCTGACTGGTAACCAGTGAAGTTCCTTTAGTACTGGAGTGATATGGTCATACTTCTTTGTGAGTGTGATCACCCTGGCGGCATTATTTTGTACTCTCTGGAGCTTACATATTAGCTCTTCAGGTATTCCACAGAGAAGTCCATTGCAGTAGTCGAATCTTGAGGTTACCAGGGATATGACAGCACCTTTAGTTGATTCTGCAGTCAAGTATTTTCTGATCCTTCCAATGTTTCGAAGGTGATAGTTTGCAGATTTGACTGCCTTTGACACATGTGCGGCCATATTCATGCTTGGATCAAAAACAGAGCCCAGATTGCCGATAGGTATATTGAGAATCTTAACAATCTCACCATTTATGGAGATGCTAGGCACAGATATTTTGGCTCGCTGCTTAGGGGTACCTAGCACTAGGACTTCCGTTTTGTCTGCATTCAGTTTTAGCTTGTTCTGTGACATCCATGTATATATGTCAGTGAGGCAGCCCTCCAGCCTAGCAACTCCTATGTCCACAGCTTGTTGAGTGATAGGTTTTATTGCCAGATAGAGCTGTGTGTCGTCCGCATATATGTGAAGCTCTAAACCATGCTTTCTGATGAGTTTTCCAAGGGGTAGGAGGTAGATCAGGAACAACAATGGTCCTAACACTGATCCCTGTGGTACGGACCACAGAATGTCCTGTAACTCAGAGAATGACTTGTCAATCTTGATGCGGAGTGTGCGTCCTGACAGGTAAGACTTAAACCAAGCAAGTGCTTGACCCGTAATACCTAATGTATTTTCCATTCTGCTGAATAGAATATCATGGTCGATGGTGTCGAACGCCGCACTCAGATCTAACATGACCAGTATAACTACTCCATGCTGGTCAATGCTGGTTAGAATGTCATTCTGTACTTTCACTAGGGCAGTCTCAGTGCTGTGACCAGGCTTGTAAGCAGATTGTAAATGTTCATGCAAGTTGTTCTCAGTCATGTAGTCAGTGAGTCGCCCCGCCACCACCCTCTCCAACAGTTTTGAGATGTAAGAAAGGTTACTGACAGGACGGTAGTTCTTTAGAATATCTGGATCTAGGGTAGAATTCTTAAGTAACGGTGTTACTATAGCCGACTTCATGGATTTCGGTACCTGGCTAGATCTGAGAGAAGAATTTATGATGTTAGTCATTACTGGAAGTAATTCGCTTCTACTTTCTTTGATGAGCCAAGTTGGGATTGGATCAAGCATGCAGCTTTTCGCAGGAGACTTGCAAATTATCTTCCATACTTCCTCCTCTGTAGTATTCCGCAGAACATTCAGAGTCGAAACAGGTGGTGACTGTGCTATTTCCAGGTTGATGTCAGAGCAGTCAGGGAGGTTATCCCTGATTTTATCAATCTTTTCCTTGAAAAAGCATGAGAACCTATTTGCAAGTTCTTCTGCAGAGCTGTGTTCTGGGAGTTTTGACACTTTCTGCCTGAAGAGGAGTTCATTCATTGTCTGGGACATCGCTTTTGAATCCTGCCCACAGTCAATAATCCTCTGATTGTAATATGACACTTTGCTACTTTCAAGGAGCTTGTTGTATTTGTCTCTTTCTTCCTTGAAGATTTCACGATGAACTGTCAGGCCAGTTCTCCTCCACAGCCTTTCAGCTTTTCTTTTCTCAGATTTTGCTTGATGGAGATCATCTGAGAACCAAGGCTGTTGTGGTCTTATTACAATAGACTTTTCCTTGGGTAGTGCATGCTTATTCAGCACATTGGTTAGTTGTGTATCATATATGTCCGTGAGATCAGTGACAGAGAGGTTGTCATCAGGATCCCCCAGTCCTTGTGAAATGTCTGTTCTAAAACTGGATAAGATAATATATATATATATATATTTATATATATATATATATATATATATATATATATATATATATATATATATATATATATATATATATATATATATATTTATATATATATATATATATATATATATATATATATATATATATATATATATATATATATATATATATATACCCAGCAAACACAAAACATTTGTGCTATGTCTACAAAATATTTAACCCAATATCTGTGAAATATTACTGAAAATGTTTATTAATATTAAAACGTTTGGCCTGAAAATTATTACCATAATGTTTCTTATAATATTTGTATTATTATTTTTAAAACATTTCCAAGATACATTAACACAATATTGCAAAAATTATTCATCAAATGTTTCTGAAAAATATTTATTAGTATTAAAACGTTTGGCCTGAAAATTATTACCAAAACATTTCTTATAACATTTAAATTATTATTTTCACAATATTTTAAATACATATGTATACAATGTTGCTTAAATTATTCATAAACTATTTCTAAGAAACATTTTGACATTGTTGTTGAAGATATTTATCCCCATAGAAATTGCTGGCCTTGGAATATTATGCCAACATTTTTTGTAACATCTTACTCAACATTATTTCAATATTTTTGAAATATTTATCTTTCCAGATAGTTGAGTTTTAAATTCTTTAGAGAAGAAAATGTACTTACCAATCGCCCATAACTAACACACTTTTGAAATCCCCATTTTAGGGATTTCTTGCTCAGTCTTACTTTGAAAAGTATACTGTACAAATCATGCTTTCAAGATAGAAGAGAAGGCTACTTATTTTATTTTTGTCAGCCCTAATCAATGCCTTTCGGAATAACACATATTGATATTTCATGCTTTTAAAGAAACCAAAAATTTTGAATCAATGCCAGTAATGATATATTTATTTGGAAACTATTTTTTCCTAAATTTTCAAATCAATATTTCATGTTTATCGATCATATTTATCTAATTATAGCATAAAATATTGCTTTTTCAGAGAAGTTGCTAACAATTGTAGGATTATATATTAACGTTATTTAATATTAAGATAATAATGTTGAATTGTAGCTATTGTTTTTGCATTTTGACATTATTATGTGGCAGTATCATAGGGCATTCCTCAATAATATTTCTTAAATATTTCATACGGTTTTTGTGTTAAAATTGGTATTTTTATAATGTTTTCGAATTATTAAAGGACTGTTTTATAGAAATGTTGAACGAAGAATTCGGCAAAAACATTTCTAAATATTTATTCAACATTTTGTTAACGTCATTTTTAACATTTCTTTACAGCTTAGTCCAGATGTTTCACAAATATTTCACAGGATGTGTTCTTGATATCAAACCGATGTTTAAAAAAACATTTGTAATATGCAGATGTATAACATTTATTTAAAATGATAATAAAAGATAGGATAATGTTATCATACATTATGGCAGAAAATTATTG
>OZ012688.1:15581394-15583894 GCA_963942565.1 Maea johnstoni | reverse complement strand
TGAAATATTCATTTTGAGTCGTCACTAGGGATTTGATAATGGTGACGATAAAGAAGCGCCAGGCCGGGCACCATCCGACTAACCATAACTGAATGAGATGCCTCCTGCAGTATTTAGTCCAGCGACGTTTTGCAGTTAATGGCAACATCTTAGGCAGCTTGGCTTTTTGTGGCAGCCCCCAGAGAGAGAGAGAGAGAGAGGAGAGAGAGAGAGAGAGGGAGAGAGAGAGAGAGAGAGAGAGAGAGAGAGAGAGAGAGGAGAGAGAGGAGAGAGAGAGAGAGAGAGAGGGGGGAGTCAATGGCAACATCACCCCTCCCTGTGTTGAGAGAGTCAGCATTCCTATAACACCTTAGACCACTCAGCTAACGACGCAGCCCTTATAGTGATGAAAGACAGCGAGCTGTCAATGTCGACACATTGGACCTCTCGGCTATCAGGGCAGCCCCTGTCATACGTGTAATTTGCGTCACTCCAACATACTGCAGCGCTGTTGCATGCGGCAATATCAACTATCGTCATTATCAACACCTTAGACCGCTGGGCTATCGGGAAAACCCTCACAGTGTTGAGAGAAAGAGCGAGTTGTCAATGTCAACACCTTAGACCACTCGGCTATCAGGACAGCCCTCACAGTGTTAAGAGAAAAGCCAGGCCCAGGAGCCAATGGCAACACCTTCGACCGCTCAGCTATCAGGTTAGCCCCTCTCATACATGTACGTGTAATTTGCGTCACCCCAACATGCCGCAGCGCTGTGTGTGTGAGGCTGTTGCCAGGGCAGCGTTCACTACGTAGCACGCAGTCTCTTACAAGAGGATGGGTATAGGATTAGACACTTACAGGCGTCTTCCCCTGACCGCGGCAGCTAAGATGCTCTAATCCTGGCTTTACTGGAAGCTTTCCTGCGAGGAAAACCGCTCAATAGTAAGAGTTTGCCAGCCAAATAAAAACTCTTCCGGCGAGCGGGACTTACTGCCGTGTGAGACCAATAAGTCGGTAAGTAAGTAATAAGAAAGGAGATCGCTATAGAATGGCACCCTGGTTGTATGCGTACGGCTCTCGGAATGCTCTCTCTCTCTCTCTCTCTCTCTCTCTCTCTCTCTCTCTCTCTCTCTCTCTCTTCTCTCTCTCTCTCTCTACTCATCTCTCTCTCTCTGAAAGTACGTTCCATACGATCATCATAAAATTGTCAGCGGTCCAGAATTCGAAGATCTATTGATCAAGAGTACCTAGACCATAAGAAGTAGGTTTTCCTAAATCTCCAGAAATGTTTTTCTTTATACATCAGGATATTAGGAGAGTAATCAGGTGATACTGAAATAGGATAAACAAAATGCGTGAAACAATAAAATTCCAATACGTAAAAAAACACAGCTTAATTGAATTATCCATTCTGTGCCTGTGCGGTAGTCGAGTGTGTATAGCGTGTTCACGGATACCGCCAGTGGAGATTATTGAGTTTTCACAGTGGGACTAAAATCCGCTAATACAATAACCTCACCATGAGTGGTAGGTCTATAGAGCGTAGCATCGGGGGTATTTTCGATCTATTTTGGATACACGGAGACTTATATCTATCTCGTCTCGTTGAGTTGACAACAAGTGATTATCAAGGTACTAAAAATAGCATTACCATTCAAACAATGCGTCTATTGCTTATTCCTGGATTGATTTCACAACGTTAGGGTAACTTATTGCGAAAAAAGATCGATGCATAGACGGTAGACCTTTTGGTTTAATTTGCTGAAAGGTACTTTTTTAAAAACATGTTTGTCTTTTGCTTTTGATTTTTTGCCTTATATAGATTGGTTAAATAGAATTGATAATGATAATTATGTTATCTATAATAGAAATCTCCCTACTGTGTATAAGCAAAGAAAGTAGACATTTATTCTTTTCCATATATCTCCGGCCATTTATTGCCTGAATCTACACATTTTCAATTTCACCGTTCACGATTGAATTTCCCTTCCGATCTGCGTATTCTAGATTTAATTCCAATTGGTTAAAATTTTGTTACATGGCATTTCCGCATTACTTCAATCTAAAGTGCTGAAGTAAAAGAAAGTCCGCAAAATGTCGACTTTTCTAATAATTTCTATGGATGTGGCGCTCGTCAACTTTTATCCAATATCTCATACAGCACGAGATCGTATCGACTCATTATATTAATTAGCGATTTATTAAGGGACGTCAATCTCTAAAATTGTTCCAGCAACGCAGCAATACTTCAAAAAAGTGGCCCCGGGCACTTCTGCAGAACACTCTTGAGCATAAACAATCGCTGAAATTAATTGCGCAAAATGACGGTAATATTAGTCAAGTAATGAATATACTGTATTGAATCACTGAAAACCTCGCTTATCTTAGACAGATTAGGAGCATGCAAATGTACCCGAGCTAACGTAAATCCGAGTTACGTTCTTAGCATTTAAGTAGAAAGGAATAATTTGGGATCAGCGCATTTGACCTGGATGAGCCCGAGGGACGATGAGTTTGCGG
>OZ012688.1:15566444-15581194 GCA_963942565.1 Maea johnstoni | reverse complement strand
GTTAACTATTCTGAATTGGTGGATACTACAATGTCTCCTACACTTTACTTGGAAAGGTTGGTAGTAAATTGTTGAGGAGAGTAATAAAATCGCATTTCTTGCTATTGTGTGTGTGTCTCAGCAGAATGTACAGAAAAGTGATTAAGGAAAGGGATGGAATGGGTTTAATTTGACAGTATTGCAGACTGACACCTTGCGTACCCTATACGTCTATTGTTTTCCTTGATTACATCACATCCTCATCAACCTGTCTCCGCCTTGTCGCTCGCTAAATCCTTTAAGATAGAGCAGGTTAACTATAGAAACCTATTCCTTACCTCTTCCCGTCATTAGATATATATATATATATATATATATATATATATATATATATGTATATATATATATATATATATATATATATATATATATATATATATATATATACATATATATATATATATATATATACATATATATATATATATATATATACATATATATATATATATATATATATATATATATATATATATATATATATATATACATATATATATATATACATATATATATATATATATATATATATATACATATATATATATACGTATATATATATATATATATATATATATATATATATATATATATATATATATATATATATATATATATATATATATATATATAAACTATACAAACCGATCCTTTTTCACTATTCTTTGACTTTTCCTGTCATTGGTTTAACTCATAAAATGTTTCCAGTTTGTTTAATTTACTTTACTACCTTTTTTGTTTTCTATGTTAATATTGTATATGATTCATTTCATCATGTATGATTTTTTATATCGAAAATATACAGTCAATAAACAAACCTGCATTAAAACCAGGCACAGCTTAACTTAAAGGGGAAGAGTTTATATAGCGAAGAATAACTGCAGAGGCTCATTCTTTACCTTCAACCATTAAGGATTGAAGGATTGTTCTACTGCATTAGAACTTTATAATGATGATCATAAGTGTGTGTATGTGTATGTGTGTGTGTGTGTGTTTATGTGCGACTTACCTACAGAATAAAATACCAGTGAAGGTATAAAACAAATGAAAAAACCGACGTCATGTAATACCAACATTGTATTCTTTATTGACCAAATCATGACGATTCGAAAATACAAATCTAATGCAATTCAATACCAACATCTTAAATGTCCTTTTTTTTATAGTATTTATCTGTTTTTACCATATGTATTTGAAAAGAGTATCAATTTCAGTTTATTTCCGCTTTCATTGAATATACGATACATACGTACATACAAGATCAAACACCGTTCCTCACCCACAACCATTTGAATGATCTTTTACCAGACTCAATGGCGCAGTGGCAAGATTGCCGGCCTGAGAGCTGGGCGACTGGTCCAGAGTTAAAATACCAGGCCGGAACAAGTAGCGGTTCGGTTCTTCTAAAAACTTGGGTAACAATCGAAAAACCTCGTTTCTTACTCTTTAATCTATATGTATGTCATGCAAAGGCATAGTCAATACACACATACATAAAACATACATGCATACATACATATACACACAGGGACAAACCCACACGCTATGTGGCAGAAAAAGTGACGAAAATCGAAATTCATGCGCTGCTGAGAATGGCGCCAATCTAATCTGCACGTGCTGTCTCTACGTCATGACGTTAATGTTCATGATTACGTGCGGCATTGACCTTTATTCTTTTTATCATATTTGCTTGATTTACAACACACTTTGAATTATTCTGGATCCGTTTGAAAAATTTGAAAGATTTTTTAAAAGTAGATTCGTTTCCCCAAAAAACAAATGTATAAACACCGTGAGTTTTACTCGTCATCATCTTCATTAATAATCATCACCAATAAAGATGTCAAGACGAACCCATTTCGTGCTAATAAACCATAGAAAAAATATTCATTTCCTCCTTTCTTTTTACACGGTAGACTCTAAATCCCCGCATATATCAGAAATGACGTCATGGAAACGTGTGATCATGGACTACCCTACCTAGGGTTAGGGTGAGGGTTGGGAATCAGGTACAGGGCTGCAGTTAGGGTTAGTAGGGTTAGGTTATCCTAAGCATAACCCAAACCCTAAGTAGGTTATTGCAAGATCACACGTTTCCATGACGTCATTCCTGACATATGCAGGGATTTAGAGTCTAATCTTTTACACGTTATCGTAGAGGGCGCTCAGAGAACGTAATTAGGCTGCGTAAGAGCTGCGCCCATTTTGATTTTCAGATGTATATTGACCAAATCGCCCTCTATTGGATAGTCAGGAAACTAAACGATAATCAGTGTCTTGTGACTATGATGGTGCAGGTGTGACATACTCCACTCGCTTTTAATCATTTGAAAAACTGTCTAAAATCCCTTGAAAAAACTCTTAAATCACTTGAAAAAACTCTCTTAAATCACTTGATAAAACTCTTAAATCACTTGATAAAACTCTCTTAAATCACTTGATAAAACTCTTAAATCACTTAAACTAAACCACTTGAAGAAACTCTCTTAAATCACTTGAAAAAACTCTTTTTTTTTTAAATTTCAAATTGCACATATATGCAACAGGATTTTTATTCTCCATAGTCATTCAAAATTATTACAAAAATAAATCTCATAGCAGTATTTGGTATCAAAGAAAAAAAATCTTTGTACCTGTACATTTATATCAATGGTAATGTCATTCATTTTCATTCGGACCTCTTCTGTAAATAGGATTGGGTTTCAATATATTCATTTCTAATCAAGTAGATGTGTACATTCAGTACAGGTTTTAAATTGTATACTAACTATGTTTTGTGGCAGGGTCAGTCCGGAGACAATCAATTAAAACTTTCCATTTTTCATCAAATGTAGATCTATCATTTCGCATTAGTTCTTGTGTTCTTATTATGTGCACATTTTTTAAGATTGCTCTTTTAACATCAGATAGGCACATTTGATCACCATTTTTCCTCTTTTGGTATATAACATCTTTGATGCTGATGACAATGTGTTTAAAATGGTCATTATATTTTTCACCGAAAAATTTCTCAGTATCTGAAATTTTAGAGTGAGGGTAGTGTAATATTCTAACCCAATTTTTAGTATCTTGCAATAGTTGCCTAGCATTAGCACATTCAATATATACATGTCCAATAGTTTCTGTGCTATTACAATATAAATAATTTGGAGTTGTAGAGATACCCATTTTATATAGAAGTCTATTGTGTACTATCCTTCTATGAAGTAACTTGTATTGAATAAAATGTTGGTACACAGAGGGGGAATATATTTTTTGCATTCTTGAATGAGTTGGCAAACTTATATAATCTTATTTCGTCATTTAGATTTTCAGACCATTTGAATTGTAAATCTATTAAAACATTATTACCTGTATTTGTTGAATCAAAATATGTATTCTTATTACCTTTGGATCCAGTTTCTATAATGTATAGTATAAATGGTAACCTTGGCCGTACATTATCATGTATTGAAATGTGATTGTTACCAACAGCCATTTGTATTTTCCTTTTCAATTTGTTATATAATAAAAAATCACATTTCAATTTTAGAACATTTTGTATGTATTCAATTGAGAATATCTGACCCTCTGCATCACATAAGTCGCCTATTGTCAATATACCTTTATCCACCCAACTTTCAATTTTCTCCTCAATGATTTTTGTATTGTACCAAATTGGCATTGCCAATAAGTGCTCCAAACTCTTTATAGTGGCATTGTTATATACAAAGTAAACAGATTGAACAACATCTCTCCAGAATCTATTGGAAACAAGTTTTTGTCTTTTTTGTAAGAAGACATCGCCATATGTGTATATCAGATTGAATCCATACAATTTTGGGATGGCTGCCCATCCTTCATCAGATTTGTAAATTCTTTTTACCCAGGATGCTTTCAAAATCATATCAATCTTCCTTATATCTGGGAATTGCAAACCTCCAAGAGCTGTTAAATTTTGGAGGTTTTCCTTGCCATAAGAATTTTAAAAAGACATTTTCAATATATTTTGAATGATTCCTCACTTGGCCGAGGCAGGGACAGCAGGATGTGGATAATTTTGGAAATCATTAAAGTTTTTATGATTGTAATTTTACCAATCAACGTTAAGTTTCTGCATTTCCAAATTGAACTTAATTTTTCCATTTTTAGATTTTTTGGCTTTAAATTTAGTTCTGTTATTTGGTCTAAGTCTAAAATATTGTAATCAATTCCAAGAGAAGTGAATTCATGTGTCCATATAAGATCCATATCATCACATAGTCTCATCCTGCTGTCCCCTATCACTCCAAATTTTATTGCCTTTGTTTTTTCAACATTAATTTTCAAACCTGAGATTTGATAAAATTTATGTAAAATGCTCATACATCCTCTGATTCTTCTCATTATATTCCATAAATAAAGTGGTGTCATCTGCGAACTGGGATACTCTATGTTCTTATCCACAAATTGAAATTCCTTTAATTTCGTCATGTTTTCTGATGGTTTCCCCAAGGAGTTCCACTGCTAGAACGAAGAGATAGGGGGATATTGGATCCCCCTGTCTACACCCCCTTCCCAAGTTTATAATTGCAGATAGGTGACCATTTTGTGAAAAATTTTATTATTGAAATTGTTTTTTCACTAAAGTTAAATGATTTTAGAATTTTAGAAATATATTCCCATGAAATTGCATCAAAAGCTTTTTCAAAATCTACCAAAATCATCAACCCAGATTCCCCTTTCAATTTTGTTTCATATGGAATGTCCAAAGTTAAACAAGTATTTTCCCCTATGAATCTTTCTTGAACAAAACCTTTTTGACTTTCCCCTATCAGTTTTGGAAGAAATTGTTTAATTCGATTGGCCCATATTCCTGAATAAAATTTGTATAGAGAATTTAAAAGTGTAATTGGTCTCCAATTCTTTAAGTTATTTCTAGCTTTATTTCCCTTTGGGATGCATGTAGTTATTCCTAATAAAAGGTTTTGGTTTATATGCTCTGTATGGAAGAAACAGTTCATTAGCTCTAGTAAAAGATATTTTAATTCATCCCAAAAAATCTTAAAAAACTCATTGGTGAAACCATCAGGACCTGAGCTTTTGTTGTTTATGGTGCTGAAAATCTGTGTATACAATTCTTTTAAAGTTATTTTTAAATCTAATTTGGAACTTTCTTCATTGGATAATTTTGGCATATCTTTTTGATAGTTATTGAACATGGACTCGTCAATTTTAGTTATTTTTTAAAAGAATACAAGTCTTGATAAAAGATACTCATTTCTTCTAAGATTTCTTTAGGATCAGTTATTTTCCTATTATTTTCTTTTTTTTAATTCTTTAATGTTTTTAGAAATGTAGTTGCTATTTTCTAGGTTTAAAAATAATTTATTTGGTTTTTCTTCTTGAGAAAACATAAGACTTCTTGATCTTATAAAGGCTCCTTTAAGTTTAATGTCTCTTAGTTCTTCTAATTCTTTATTTTTTTAGTTATTTCCTGTTCTAATACTTTATCTGTCATATTTAGTATGAACAAGTGGTCTAAGTCTTCAATTTCCTTTATTAATTTATTTTCCCTTTGTATTCTCTTTCTTTTACTATTGGCTGCATATGAAATTAGTGTCCCTGTTAATTTAGTTAGCAGCACTTCCCAAAATTGTTCTATTGTTATTATAAGTTCTGGTAGTCCATTTTTATAGTTTTTGATGAATTTAGGATCATATGGTGTACATGCATGAACTTCTATCATTAGTAAAATTTCGTCTTTAATTTTTGAAATCAGGATTGGATCATTTAGTAAACTTGAGTTCAATTTCCATAACCCTTTCCCTCGTTCTGATTGGTCCTGGAATAAGTTTAAGCCTATTTTGCAATGGTCTGACCTGTATTTAACTTTAATATATGAACCTGATAAAATGTTTAGAATGGATGGTGAAATTAAAAAGAAGTCTATCCTTGCTGCTTTATCTGGGTTTTTCCTAAACCATGTGTAATTTTTGATTGTTCCATTTGAATCTCTCCAGGTGTCTATTAGGTCAAATCTTTCTGTATATTGTTTAACTATTTTAGTTGAATTAGGATTATTTGAAGATTTGTAATTCCATGTGTCAAGATGTTGGTTCATAACTAAATTCCAATCCCCACCAATGTTCCAATTCCTGATTCCATCTCTTTCCATGAGTTTAAAAACATTTTCAAACATATTTGGTTTATCTTGGTTAGGACCATAAATATTTACCATTAGGAATCTAGCTACTCCTATTACTTCTAAGTCACAAATTATGACTCTTCCTTCCCTATCTTTATTTACATTATGGATTTTATATTCAAAATTATTATTTAATATTATCATGACTCCTAAAGCTTGTTTTCTCCAGCTATTATAAATTTACAGTTCCAGTTCTTCTTTAACATTATTAAATCATTTGCTATTAAGTGTGTTTCTTGTAAATTAATTATATGTATCCCTCTCTTTTTAAAATCATCAAAAAAGTATAATCTTTTCTTAAGGTCTCTTAGGCCTCTGCAGTTTAGGGATTCAATTTTAATTAAGTGCATATTATTTGTACCTTTCATTTAAATAGGGTTGTATTGCACACTTGTTCATCACATGATTCCAGCACCAAACTATTAAATGAAAAATTGTTCTTGAACATGACATTTTTTGTAACACTATATCCCAGTGTGCAGATGAAAGTATAGAAATATAATAATCCTGAGGATGATGAGATATATGACCTATGGAGTATTCTTTTAACCCGAATAAAAAGGAGAATCTTTGTATGAATTTAAAAAACACATAAAGAAAATAGTGAAAAAAGGGCAGAGTATAACACAAACGAAACAGAAATACACCATACTCTGACACAACTATAGGTAAAATTCTACACATATCCATAACATCCCTATGAATCAGCACAATCATATAGCAAATGTATCTTGAAAAATCTATAACATACATAGTCATAATAAATACAGTAAACTTGGAATATAGACACAGCGTTGAAAATTCATAGCTTCGGTTGTTGCATAAGGATATGAATAAATAAGCTGCACAAAGCTGTGTATACAAGTTAGTATTAACATACATCTCATTCGATGTTGGGTCTGAATAATTATACTTGCTCTTCAATGACAAAATCGTTTTTATTACTGTCATCATAATCGGCAAAGTAAGACCCAGGTACTTATGTACGCATACGTATATTCAGTTTAGTAAAAAGCTTAACACAAAATAATACAGAAACAAAAGTTTAAGCCGCATAGATCCGCCTAGGTCACTATCCCAGACAGATTGCAAGTCAAATTTACACAGATATTACCTGCGGCGACTACCACTAAATAGAAAAAACAATTAAAAGCTGCTTCTACAGCCGTATCTAATGTATCCATCAGTCTTATAGTTTAATGTAAATTGCAGTTTTAGACTTAAAATACTGCTAGTGACAAACGCCAACACTATTTAATCAATTAAATGGGGCAAGCTGCTTGTTTTAAGTTGTTTGCAAGTTGGAAGCGACGCTTGGAAGATGAGATCTCAAGGGCATGTATTTCTGGAGTGAGTGTACGAAGTTGGACTCACCCGAACACGCACAACCATTCTGACTGCCGTTTTAACACAGGAGGTCCCCAGAGGGTTTAATCACACCTGCTGGTATGGCCCATTTGCCGTTCTGCCCGGTCACCGGAGCTGTACACCTTCATTTACCTCGGCAAATTCGGAAGGAAAAGTAAAAATATATACTAACTTGGGTCTCTTAACGCATTATTGATATCAATACGATGTCAGAAAGGAAAATTCTGGTAAATGTAGAGACGTCTAAAACAAGCAGAGAAAGTTGTCCGCAAAATAGAAGTGGTAAGTATGTTGAATCTTCCGAGTCACAGAAAGCGTGCACAGATATCTGAATCGCTTGACCTGCTATGCGTAGAGAGGCAAGCAGTTTCCAACTTGTAATTACATGAGTATAATGAAGAACGGAAGAGATTTACAGATACAAGACTGATATAGCTTGTTGGCCGTCTTATATTCTTAGACACAAGATATATACTTGTCGAATATGACTATGTTTACTTACAGCCTTGATACCTTCACTTGGTTAACATACGCACAAGACTGGATCTTCTATGCATGTTCTGGCGGCGACGGACGTGGGGATCCAAAATTGGTGGAGGTCATATTTGATATATGAGAAATAATATCACTCTATTAAACAATGAATTGCAACCAAAAACTCTCTTAAATCACTTAAAAACTACCTTAAATCACTTGAAAAACTGTCTAAAATCACTTGAAAAAACTCTTAAATCCCTTGAATAAATTCTCTTAAATCACTTGAAAAAACTCTTAAATCACTTGGAAAACTAGACACATTGAGACAAGAAACCAACCGAGTGCAAAGACACACAGTACCTAGCGCGTGCAGGGAGCCTTCATTAATTAGTACTCAGCCTTGTAACGGAGGAGGCAAACCACCATGTGTGCAAGTTGATTTGTAAATATTGTGTTCAAGCGTTTTTTTCGGACATATTTTATTGAAACGTGTCTTTTGTTTATTGCCATGAGGCTTGCACGGGATTCGTTTGGATGATCACCACAACCTAGCCAATAATTATGATTACCCAGGAGCAATGATAGGGTCAGTAGACTGCCTTGTCGATCAGGCTGTGAAAGCTTCCGGCTACGCTACAGTCCGCCCTTAGCTTCCACTCAACACCAGTGGCGGAAGTGGCCTCAGCTGACATTATCCACCACCCAAGTGTTCAGGCGTAACTTAAACCCAATAGTTATCACTTCACAGGCAGAGCTATGTCCCAGCCTGATCCACAATGTATGAGTATGTATGTATGTATGTATGTATGTATGTGTGTGTGTATGTATGTGTGTGTATGTATGTATGTGTGTATGCGTGCGTGCATGCGTCTTTGTACGTATGTATTAATGTATGTATGTATGTATACAAACATACATACAAACATACATACGTGTGTGTGTGTGTTTGCGTGTGTGTCTGGTACTGTACTTTATTTTTCTTCTTGCTAATCTGTCCAGCTAGAAGGCTCATACAACAATAGCATTAAGAGTCTTAAGCATTGGGTGCATTTAACTTAAATCTGCTTAATATGCGGAAAGGAAGACTTTGCCAGGAGGTAGGCATAGTTAGTACGATGCTTGGCACAGATGAACTAGGTTGGTTCATCACAGCAGTAGCTCTAAAAACCGTGAGTATTTCACATATCCGAACTAGTAATGTGCAAGAATTTCTGTGATACGTATATTCTAATTACTAGTATCTCTTTAACCATTTATATGCTGTTGGTGGCTAATTTGGCCTATACAAAATTATGCAAACAACCTAAAAATGGCTTAAACCCTAGAACATGTGTACTTATCTGACAGTACTCACCGAGAGCTATTCAATAAATACCAACATGACAGGGTTCAGAGGGTTTTCAGAAATATTAGCTTCCTTGTGCTTTGGACGAAAGTAGCATCAGCATTGGAAGGGTTAAAAACCAGTGTCATTACTGACTGGACCTCGCTGGTAGGCTTATAAAAGCTTGTCGTCTTTGGCTCTTATGGGTTTCCGTCTCTGCAGCACTATGAAATTTGGTATAAAAGTAGGCTATCAATTTATAAAATCCTTTTCGCTTTTGGAAGGAAAGATTTACTTAGAAACATGATTAAATTGGATATTCCGCTAATGGCTTCCATTTTAGGACTGTATGTAACGGTAATGCCTTCGTATGCTTAACCCTTTTGCCACTGGTGCATCGTGGATTAGTTCTGAATAAAACAACGCAATGACATTGTGTTAATGTCACACTATAGTCCGACTTACGGAAGTTTGCAAAATCGGCAGGTCGGACTGGATAATTGTACCTTTATCGTGCAATAGACGAAACCGATTTTAAGGCCAACCACGGAACTGCACGAATTTCTTGCGATTATCGTAAGATAATCGCAAGACATGAATTATTGACTTACAAGTATCGAGCAATATAATCAGCTCGAAACATTGTCTGATGAGTTGTGGAGGTGTGACTGCTAATTTGTTAATTAGTTTCAAAATCGGAACGTCCAGTTCCGATTTTGAAATTAGCACAATCGGATCCAATTTTGAAATCGTACTATAGTCAGACTCTAGTGAGACTGGGGCATAAAGCGCTGCCGTATAGGTATATGATAGTACTCACGACTGCTTTTGAGGGCGTCATTATGATTTATTACATCTCACGTGAAAATTCTTGATTCTGGTTGGTCAAGGGCACTAGACCAATCGTCATGTTATACTAACTACTTAGCGACAGGCTGTTGTCCTAAACAGCGGGTGGTATTCAATTAAATAACACACAACAACAGCGTGTGTTTATTGATTAACACACAGGAACAGCGCGTGTTAATTGATTAGCACACAGCGTGTGCTTATTGATTAGCACACGCTAGCCTGAATACCCGCGAAGAATATCCAAGGAGTTTGCCGAGTGACCTACCAGTGAAACTAAGTCAAGGCAGACGACGAGTATTTATCCAAAATCTCGATTTGTAGTGTTTCCCCCTTTTGTGTTTTGTAATTTTGTTCTGTTCAATAAAACAAATATGACATCCCTATGGGATGTAGACCAGGAATAACTTCCCCTCGAGAGGATTGTCGCCCTCGAGTGGGGTGTACACAACAGGGATGTCATATACGTATGTTGGCAAATGGTGGATAGCGTGTCGTAGCATTGGAGTAATATATTATGCATTGTCCATTGCCCACAATGTAACTAAGTTATGCCAAGTGTAGAAGGTTTACTCAGGTGATCAATATGGAAAAATCGGATTATATACTTAAATTGGTGACCTGCTAGGAACAATATTGCTTTCAGTATTGTTTCCAATGCGTCACCTGACCAGGTACAAGGAAATTATTGCATAATGAAAAGGAAGTATTAACAAGCCGAACGCTGCAGGAGTCCCCCGCTGCCTTTTGAAGAATTTGACTTCTGATCTTAAAAAGTGGGTCAAGGTCACCGGAAATGTGAATTTGTCCGAGATCTTTTATAGATACATTTTTGATATAAATTTGAGAAGCCTACGTGACTTCGTTTTTGAGTAAACGCGATCACAAGATTTTCACAAAAAATGGCCTGTGACCCTGACCTTGAGGTCAAGGTCACCAGAATCCAAACTCGTCCGAGATCATTCATAGATAAACCTTTGGTATAAATTTGAAGACCTACGTGACTTCCTTCTTGAGTTATCGCGATAACAAGATTTTCAGAAGAAGTGGCCTGTGACCTTGACCTTGAGGTGAAGGTCACCAGAATCCGACCTCGTCCGAGATCTTCTATAGATACACGCTTGGTATAAATTTGAGAAGCCTATGTGACTTCCCTATTGGGTTATCGCGATAACAAGATTTTCAGATGTGGCCTGTGACCTTGACCTTGAGGTGAAGGTCACCAGAATCCGAACTCGTCCGAGATCTTTAATAGATACACGCTTGGTATGAATTTGAGAAGCCTACGTGACTTCGTTCTTAATTTTCAGAAGAAATGGCCTGTGACAATGACCTTGAGGTCAAGGTCACCAGAATCCGAACTCGTCCGAGATCTTTAATAGATACACGCTTGGTATAAATTTGAGAAGCCTACGTGACTTCGTTCTTGAGTTGTCGTGGTAACAAGATTTTCAGAAGAAATGGCCTGTGACAATAACCTTGAGGACAAGGTCACCAGAATCCAAACTCGTCCGAGATCTTTTATAGATACACGCTTGGTATAAATTTGAGAAGCCTACGTGACTTCGTTCTTGAGTTATCGTGGTAACAAGATTTTCAGAAGAAATGGCCTGTGACCTTCAATTTGAGGTCAAGGTCACCAGAATCCGAACTCCTCCGAGATCTTTAAGAGATACACGCTTGGTATAAATCTGAGAAGCCTACGTGACTTCCTTCTTGAGTTATCGTGGAAACAAGATTTTCAGAAGAAATGGCCTGTGACCTTGACCTTGAGGTCAAGGTCACCAGAATCCGAGATCGTCCGAGATATTTTATCGATACACGCTTGGTATAAATTTAAGAAGCCTACGTGACTTCCTTCTTGAGTTATCGTGGTAACAAGATTTTCAGAAGAAATGGCCTGTGACCTTGACCTTAAACCAGAATCCGAACTCGTCCGAGATCTTTTATAGATACACGCTTGGTATAAATTTGGGAAGCCTACGTGACTTCCTTCTTGAGTTATCGTAGTAACAAGAATCTGGACGGACGGACGGAGGGCATTTCTATAGTCCCCCTTCGGGCGGGGGACTAATTAAAAGATTTATTTGGTACTGAGAATACTGAGAATAGCTGAGAACTCCTTTGTAATTCATTTCCGAGACTTAAGGTATGGGATGGGGTGGATTTGATTTGTAAATATAGGGTAGCTTTGATTTTCAATCATACTAAGAATTCTCATTGGTTGCTTAATTTCTGAATATAGGGTACTTTTGAGATATTAAAGGCTACACCCTTTGGTACCCCGGCCACATCATACTTACCTAACAAACTCATAGCTTAGTAGATTCCTACCTCAAATAAAAAAACAAGTGTTGTTCTAAAGTTGCTATAACCTGATCACAATTAAAGATGTGTGTTTAGTCTATGATGATAATATCCGACTAACTACTGTATAACTGGTTAATTTGGCGTGTAATTAAGTTAGCGCTTTTTTCAAAAAAAAAATTCCCTGTATTTATTTTTAACAGTCAGAACAACGCCATCTATATGTATCTAAAAAGAACACCGGTTTTGGCTGTTATTTAGTATAGATAGTCAGTAAAGACTGTCAGTAGAGTAGTGAATGTTATCGCATTGCTTATCAATCATTACCAATAGTTTTGCTATATTGTCTGCAACATCTAGGCATTCAGTAGCAATGTAGACACCATACATAGTCTCTATATTTTAGAGATATGAGATGAAATATGCTTCCATGGCTCTTTTTGATTTTACTATTTTGATTGTTTACGTACATGTATAATTGTTTATCTGATTATACAGTCATTGAATATACAGTACCATATTTGCAGGTCCAAATCATGAACTATGAAGAGATTTTCAAGTACATGGGAGACATCGGTCGCTACCAGGTACAGAAATGCATATTGCTCCATCTCCCGGCTGTCATAGCTTCGGCGCAGCTGGTCTCATTGACATACATCGCAGCAGAACCAAAACACAGGTAAATAATATTAAAGGCATAGTACAGTGTTCGATAGGGTAAACATGACATTTTTTTAATTTCTGATTTCCAAAGGGGATCTAACAATGATAGCTTTTGCAATGCTTCCTGGATTTCTAAGTGTGGGGTATTTTTTAAATGAATAAACTTTGAGCTTTGTATGTCACTTTCACCTTGTCGAATACTGTACTACATATCTTTAATACTCCAAGGCAACGATGTACATACAATTCAACCCTGTAGATATTAATGTTACTCACACTTAACTCTATATACATGTGTCTTTATTGGCCATATCTAGAAGAGCATGAAATATGCATCAGTGCAAAATGGTTTATATAAACAATCAACACCTTAAACGGTAACTAATAATGAAATACTCATATAATAGAACTATATATATATATATATATATATATATATATATATATATATATATATATATATATATATATATATATATATATATATATATATATATATGTGTGTATATATATATATATATATGTATATATATATATATATGTATATATATATATATATGTATATATATATATATATGTATATATATATATATATATATGTATATATATATATATATAATAATAATAATATTGTCATTTGATATTGCGCCCTTTCCATATAAACATGCTCAAAGGCGCATTACATTCATTGTCAGAGGATAGATGTTGATATCCACATAGTTATTTGATAAATACATCTTTGAACAGATGTGTTTTCAATTGTCGTTTGAAGATTGCCACACTCCCAGCTGCCCGAATACTATTTGGGAGCTGATTCCATAGTTTTGGGGCACAGGCACTAAATGATCTGTCACCGTAGGTTTTCATGTTGGTTCTCGGCTCGCAGAGTAAGTTCTTGGATGTTGATCTCAGTGTCCGTGGTGGGACATACTCTTTCAGCATTTCCCTCAGGTAAGATGGTGCAGTTCCATGCAAACACTTGTACGCCAGGAGAAGAATCTTGAATTCAATTCTCTTCCTGACTGGTAACCAGTGAAGTTCTTTTAGTACTGGAGTGATATGGTCATACTTCTTTGTGAGTGTGATCACCCTGGCGGCATTATTTTGTACTCTCTGGAGCTTACATATTAGCTCTTCAGGTATTCCACAGAGAAGTCCATTGCAGTAGTCGAATCTTGAGGTTACCAGGGATATGACAGCACCTTTAGTTGATTCTGCGGTCAAGTATTTTCTGATCCTTCCAATGTTTCGAAGGTGATAGTTTGCAGATTTGACTGCCTTTGACACATGTGCGGCCATATTCATGCTTGGATCAAAAACAGAGCCCAGATTGCCGATAGGTATATTGAGAATCTTAACAATCTCACCATTTACGGAGATGCTAGGCACAGATATTTTGGCTCGCTGCTTAGGGGTACCTAGCACTAGGACTTCCGTTTTGTCTGCATTCAGTTTTAGCTTGTTCTGTGACATCCATGTATATATGTCAGTGAGGCAGCCCTCCAGCCTAGCAACTCCTATGTCCACAGCTTGTTGAGTGATAGGTTTTATTGCCAG
>OZ012688.1:15556444-15561444 GCA_963942565.1 Maea johnstoni | reverse complement strand
TATTTTGTCAGTCTTTTTGGCAAGTTTGACAAGAATATTTCAAGGTTTTAACTCTATATTTATAAATGGATGGTTTTCTGATCATATTTGATGAATTAATATCATCAAACTATTTTTCCATATCATTTTCTTAGGCTTCAAAATTGAAAGAAGGTAATGAAACCGGTGCTGATTTCGCAAACTTTCACTAAATTATAACTGCTGAGCAAAAACAAGACACCTTATACACTAGTACCACTAGTTTACTAGATCCATGAAGATCTATGGTGAACTATCACCTTCTAATCTCTACCTAAATAAACATAATGTATGGCACAATTTACCTTGTTAACTTTATTTTTCATACATGCTTTCTTATTTTAGTGAAATGAAAGATTTTCAAGTGTATCAGGTATATCTGAAATGATTTTACCAAATTTTTGGGCATTTTTATACATTTTTTTCATTTGTTTCGAATTAACATTCATTATCAATCAGCATACATATCATCTTAATCTTAACAAATATTTGACAGTTTCCTGCCACATCGACTACTACTACTACTACTACTACTACTACTACTACTACTACTACTACTACTACTACTACTACTACTACAATATTACTGTGATCGTCATCTTCCTTGTAATAATAATAATAATAAAAATAATAATAATGAAAATGATGAATCATAACTAGCACTCAATTTACCATAAAAAGAAGCCAAATGTCATTAGACAGTGTCCCCGAAATGTGTCCAGCAAACATGTCAAAAATGACACACATGTTCGGTAATTTGGCCAAATCCCTTACGAATTTGGCGAAATCAATATATATATATATATATATATATATATATATATATAAATATATATATATATATATATATATATATATATATATATATATATATATATATATATATATTACTTTATTTCGCAATATTAACACAGTATACAGTATAAATATATATATATATATATATATATATATATATATATATATATATATATATATATATATATATATATATATATATATATATATATATATATATATATATATATATATATATATATATATATATATACCGTATACTGTGTTAATATTGCGAAATGAAATAATGCGCCCGGCAGATAACTGCCTTTGATGCGCAGTTTAATCATTGTGAATTGATAACCTCCAGATCAGGTTGTGTAAGGAAGCAAAGGGTGTGCAACCTACCTGGCTTTTGGGTAGGGTGGTGTTGCTATATTCAAACTGACCAGCCTCTTAGAGATGCCATATGCTGCCAGTATGATAGGCAAGCACAATCCTTATTTCGCCACCAGCCACGAACATTGTTATCTTGGTTGCTATCAGTAACTCTGATTAGTGGTTACCGGCATGTTTGATCACACTCAGGTGTGCAAGTTATCTTCTTCGTAATTGAACTCAGTACCAGCAGAGGCCACGAAGGGTCTCCATGTTGAATGACAAGCTATCATATCAGTGTGTTGAACGATTAAAGAATAAGAATCCAATATCCAAATGATAGTGTCCAGTTTAATAAATGCGGGCTCCATGGGTGCGCAGAGTATGCATTGATTAAACTGCCGCAATATTAACACGGTATACAGTATATATATTCATATATACATATACACACACCTATATATATATATATATATTATACAAATATGCCATGCCAGTGGGGGTAACATGATGGAATGTTACCCCCGAGGGAGGATGGTTTTCCCGAGGGCGGAGCCCGAGGGAAAACCATCCTCCCGAGGGGAAACATTCCATCATGTTACCCCCACTGGCATGGCATATTTGTTTTATTATACCGAACAAACCCCATTTGTAATCTAAACAAAGCAAGGTCACAGATGACTGGTGATTCACACATTCCCCGCTAGGTGTCGCTAGTGGCAACGGGCAACATGAAGCCCTCACTGATGGCATCAGGCAACATGATGATTGTTCACTGTTAAGTCAGCCAATCACGGCTTACGATCTTCAAGTGAGGTATAATAAATATATATATATATATATATACATATGTATATATACATACATATGTATACAAACATACATATGTATTTTGATACATTTGTACTTTGTTGTTTTAACAATAGAAATTATTTACAGGAACGGAAATGGTTGGTCCTTCTCGAAGAGTTGTGGTGGCATGTATAAGGGAAGTGGCGTGGTGTGCAGGTTACTGCTATGTGGCAGCGTTGGCATACTTCCTGCCTTACTGGCAAACACTACAGCTGGTCATCATTTCACCTTTAGCTATATTGTTTGTATTTGGAAGTGGTGAGTCATTTATACACATTCAAGCTATCTATATATAATGTTTTTTGCTTTAAGCAATATCATAGTCGTTTGTTATTACTTCTTTTTGTTTTTCTTAAATTAATATATGCATAGTTAATCTGAAGAAGGGCATGCCCTCATTGCCATGTGGTCTGAGGTGTTGCCTTTGATTGCTAGCTGGCTTTCACCACTAATAGGCCTATTCGAATTCCAGCTGGGGCATGTGAGAAAGTCTCCAGTGTTTAGGTGTTAGGCGGTGGTTTTGGTAGGGTACGCCAGATCAAATTTTCCTAAAGCAGAGTAGCTTCAAATATGATTTTTGGGTAACAAATGTTAAAGGATTTACTGGCGAAGTTGAGGCTAGGTTATCAAAATAACCACAATATATCGCAGATTATATTTGAAATTTCCCTTAAGATAATGTGCCCCTTCCACCTCGTTTAAACCAAGTAGGAGCACCAGTTACACCAGTGGGAGAATAATCACGTCCTTTCAGATCTTCAGGGTGCATACACGAAGAAGCAGCCTTTTGTACACTCTGCGATCCGGTTAAAGGAGACTGTGGCCACCTCATTGGAGGAGGGCAATAAATACTTTGTTGCCTACTTTGACATAGCCAAAGCCTTTGATTATGTTTGGTTACAAGGCCTTTTCTTCCAACTTTAGCACACACACACTCACACACACACACACACACACACACACACACACACACACATATATATATATATATATATATATATATATATATATATATATATATATATATATATGTATATATATATATATATATATACATATATATATGGTATACGTGGGTTTGTCTCGGAGGCAGTGAAAGTCGGACGTCCTGAGTTATCAGCCTGACCGTAGATCAGTCGCCAATGGAACTGATTTGAAGTGATAGTAGCGTCTTGGTTGCAATGGGAAAAAGAGTCGCGTGGTGCTATTGTTGCGTCACGTTGTTTACGGCGTGTTGTTATGATCCCGCTGTTACCATGGTGTGGCACGCGACTTTGACGTGCCATGCATAACTATGGTTGGAATATGGGCCTATTGTTGTATATAGGTCGTAAGTGTACGGTTTCAAACATCAAACGTGTTCTCATCAGAGGCGTGTAACGGCATCCTTGACTGGAAGTCTCGGATAAAATAAATAAAACCACATAGAATCCCATTTTTTGTAGGAAATCTTAGATACCCATTGATGCATTGGGAATTTTATGATATATGAGTAGGTGTATTGCCTAGCTGGAGTGGTCTAGGTATGCACTGGCTCAGTGGTCCGTCCCCACTGTATGGAGGGACGTCATCCTTGCTAATAAAGACATATGAGGGGCTATTTACCTCGGGCTACTATACTTCATAAATATGGACCGATGAAGTCCTGGATTCAGCATACTTGTTCGTATAGCTAGTCTGCACACCTCTGCGATCCAAGTACAATTCCGGAAAAATTGTAAATGGTACGAGGGAGGATTTGTAAATTGATCGTAAGGTTATATCAAAAGGTGTAAGTGTTGCTAAGACACGTATAGGGATAACTCGAAAGTCTTAGCTGTAAGAGTATCTGAAATTGTCTGGATTTGTAATATCTCAGGCATAAAGGGACATTTCGGCATTTATTTACTATTCAAATGTCATTTGTTGACTGCCAAGTTAACTGGTTCGTTGGTATATTAAATAGTGGTGATATTGGGAGTAATCGCCTGTGCATATACCACTATAGTCCAATATATGGCATCTAATGTGGACCAGATTTAGTGAATAGCGACCATGGAGTGAGTCGTATAGTAGAGGACAGTGTTTGTCGGGTTGTGTTATATACATTTATATATATATATATATATATATATATATATATATATATATATATATATATATATATATATATATATATATATATATATATATATATATATATATATATATACATACATATATTTATATACTAGTACATACATATATATACATACATATATATATATATATATATATATATATATATATATATATATATATATATATATATATATATATATATATATATATATATATATATATATATATATAAATATATAGGAATATATATACACATACCCTTGTATCACACACACACCCAACTATACATACATATATACATACACAAACATGCATACATACATACATACATACAGGGTGTCCCCAATTATACACTGTTGGAAAGCTACATATCTTAGCTAAGCACCATGATAAAATCACAATGAAATGATATTCCTCCGGGGAGGTATCCCCCCAAACATGTCACCCCCTCTGATGTGAAATCGCACGCGACCGGTACTGGCCTGTTAATACACAAGCTAGCACTGATGTACCTGCTTTCACCTGTTTAACCTGGTTCCACCATCTGTGAAACAAAGCCCTGGCTTGCCTGTCAAAATGCAAAGGGATGACCAGCCAATCACGAGCAAAATTACTTGGTCCGAATTCCCATTTTGAATAATTTGAGTGGGGCGAATGCCTGATCACTGGACAGTCCCTTCCTAAGCGTCATTTACAACTGTTATAAGTACATGCTGGGCCAGCAAGTTACACCTCATGAAGACTTTTTTTAAAATTTAATTGTGCCCAAAAAGATGTTTTAATATAATTTTGCCCTCAACTTATGGCAATATGCCTTTAGATTCATTGTTTTAGGGGTGTTCAGCTTTCCAGATATTTAGCTTTCCAATAATGTA
>OZ012688.1:15511405-15541405 GCA_963942565.1 Maea johnstoni | reverse complement strand
TAAAAAATCTTCCCTTGGCTGCTAATGTAAGGTTGTTCTCTCATAAAACCAAGATGCAGTGTATAGGACCGTGCTGTGCAGGGGTTGCAGCTAGTTATTATTATATCACAAGATTACTATTAATAGGCCTCTCTCAATATTTATGCAGGTCAGAGGTCAACGAGTTCAGAACGAGGATGAGTGTACACAGGCTAAGCTACTGATAGCATGTACATACATGGTGCAAAATGTCAGAATTTTCCTAATTTTCAATTGGTGTTGACCCACACCCTCCTCTATTCCATCCTAAAATGAAACTACTGATCGTACAACTACTCTATTTTGAAATGATTTTTTGATATTTTTGTTGCAGGGCATTCATTAACTGTGATACATTTCATTACTTATTTCCAATTGATTTTACTACTTTTTCTATGAAAATACAATATAGTTAGATATCCAATTAGAGACAGTAGGAACTATTTGTAAACACCTCCTTATTTTCTTTGTGCAGTGTATGTACATTGGAACCCGTGTCAACCTGAACTCTAAATTGAACACTTTTTCATTTACCTGTGAATTTCAAGTATACAGAGACATAAACAGATATGGTATGATCAGGATAAATTTCAAGTATAAAAACTCTCATGACAAAATGGCATTGTTTGCTAATGAGAATTATCCTAGGGGTAATTATCTTTGCTCATTGTAAATAGGGAAAGTGATTCTTTTCCACAGCTAAATACATCAGCCTAGCTATCAATCTGACAGCATATAACTATGAAATGGCAATTGAACAGATCTTTAAAATATAACCAAGTTTGTTCATCTTAACTCTTAGTCAAAAAACAAGCTGAGTACATGTTGAACAAATGCTAGTTGCGGACCGCACACGAGAAATATAGGATAATTAAGGAAATGAGGTCCTAAAACAGTCCTAAATGATAATATGGTAGGGGTGAATGCGTTTTGTAGGGACACCAGTAAACCTGTGGTGGAACTGTTTTGTGTACATTTGTCAATTAATTTCACATAAATGTACAATATCAAGCAGTGAAATAGATAATATTGCATTTGAATTTGTTTTTGTTATCTATATTAAGTGAATCATTGAGGTAGACCATTTGTAGCAAAGAAATATTCCGCCACTACTTGATGTTCTTGCTTTTATAAAATCTCCCCTATATATTCCATTTAATAACAATGATGAAGTAGGATGTTGCATAAACCTCGTTAATGCTGTGAAGCAGGGAATTTGAAAAGGTCTATATCTGCTTAAGCATTACCTAAATAAGATTGGGGGAACAACATGTAGCAGTCTTAGCCAGTCTATACATATTTCCTAGAGGATAGATACCAGAACTCTGTAGTTAGTCAGCAGTCTTTTACACAATCCTCATGAAGATATGTACAGCCTGCAAATATATGGACACCACAAAATGACTGGGATTTATTTGTTTTCAAGTTATCTATCAAGTTATCTATTAAGCAGTGGGTAAGCAGCCCATCTGGATCAATTGACAAGTCAATGGGGCTGAACATACCATTGTACTTGTAGTTGCATGCCGCTACAGGCACATGCTGTGTTATCATTCATGCCCGGTTAGCCTCGGTTTGGTTTTATGGCCTAGCTAATTTAGGAAAGGCCTATCAGATCACAATAAACGTCTACTTCAGGGAAAAGGCCCCGCCAGTGACTGCACGCTGTCTCTCTCTGTATATATATATATACATACATATATATATATATATATATATATATATATATATATATATATATATATATATATATATATATATATATATATATATATATATATATATATATATATATATATATATATATATAGAGAGAGAGATTAACGCTGAGCAAATATCATGAACTAAATATTGATGTTGTTGCTAAATACTGAATAGTCCAATCCAGATAATGCCATATACTACATAAAATACACAAGTGTAATAATAATAATAATAATAATAACAATAATAATAATAATAATAATAATAATAATAATAAAAATTAATAGTATATGCAGAATGAGCGTTCAACCAATATACCTAACCATATCTTTCAGTTCGATAATTTCCAAATGCCTTATAAGCAAAATGTTTGCATATCTGTGAAACTATTTGGAAACTACATATGCTAAAGTAAATCGAACTATTTCTCCACGTTATGTCTATAAGGACGCAACTACTACTACTGTTGTTCATGCTACCACTACGGCTTCTGCTAATGCTACTACTACTACTACTACTACTACTACTACTACTACTACTACTGCTGCTGCTGCTGCTACTACCTCTGCTACTACTACTACTACTACTACTACTACTACTACTACTACTAATGCTGCTGCTGCTGCTACTACTACTACTACTACTACTACTAATACTACTACTACTACTACTACTACTACTACTTCTCCTGCTACTACTTCTACTACTGCTATTACTACAACTACTGCTACTACTTCTACTACTGCTATTACTACAACTACTGCTACTACTGCTAGCGCTACTACTACTACTACTACTACTACTACTACTACTACTACTACTGCTGCTGCTGCTGCTACTACTACTACAGCAAATGAAATAATGTGACAGGTGAAATTGCGCGAAAATGTGAGATAAGATGGTCAGTCTAATGATATAGTTTCCCAATAACGATACGTGTTCGAGAAAATAAGCCTCTCTTAAGACTAATCCCTCTAATACGATATTGCCTCTATTACGTAACCTGTCCCGGCACGTAGAACAATACATGAGAAGGTTAATCTCTAAATACTGTACGCACATCAATCGTATTTGTATATGCTTGGTACTACAGGTTTCTACGCAAACTAAGATATCAGTCCGCCAAATGTGAATTTTTTTATAGTATATATATATCTATATATATATATATATATATCTATATATATCTATATATATATATATATATATATATATATATATATATATATATATATATATATATATATATATATATATATATATATATTTCATACGACTCAGAAATCGCATTCTATTTTCCCCAAATTGCATGCAGTGGTCACATCAACCACAGTCGTTCGACTGCTTGCATGATATAGTTACACGACAATTGTGCAATAGTTGCAAGCCCTTGACATAGTTGCACGACTGTTGTGCAATTATTGCACCTATTGGAGATTCTACAAATCTACAAACACACACTTCAAAAAGAAATTAGTCTTTCTTACCTTTATGTTTCCACGGCCTCACCTGACCCATGTAAAGATGGCCGACACGAGAACATGGTAGGAGTTCAACAACGCCACCCCATAGCCAACTCTTAAAGGCAAAAAAGTGAATATCAACCAGTATATCAACAGGAATATTAACAAGTCTTATGCCGCAGACATAATAATCATTAGATATATTGCAAACCATCACATTTACATCAGGTGCATCAGCGATTAACCTAATTTATTTCACAAGAACTGAAAACAACAAAATGGCCTATGGCACACATATCCATGAAATACACACACACACACACACCATACATACATACATACATACATACATACATACATACATATATATATATATATATATATATATATATATATATATATATATATATATATATATATATATATATATATATATAAATATATATATATATATATATATATATATATATATATATAAAGAGAGAGAGAGAGAGAGAGAGAGAGAGAGAGAGAGAGAGAGAGAGAGAGAGAGAGAGAGACACAGTGGACAATGCCATGCTTATTAACAATAGGTGAAGTGAATGAAATGTGATTGCCAATTAGGCATTTCCGTGCCGATGCTTCAATTAACACCCATGGTGCGTTTAATTAGTGAGTGTGTATATATGAGACAAGCTGGGATCTCATGCCATTCACCGAAAAATATCTATATACTTAGTAACGGAGAACATTGATTAATGTAATGCATTACGTAATGGTAAAACTTGTTATAACATTCTATTAATCAAAAACTACATTCAGTTGTATCACACACGTAACGTAAATATAATACACTATTTGTATTTGCATCAATATGTATAATTTCTATTTTACACTATCCTTCTTGTACATGTTTACCTTCTGTATAACTTATTTTCGTTTCGTTCTCGTACCTAGATAGCGTTGTATGGTGATATTTGGATCATTGAAGTACGTCCTGCATACATGCATATATACACTTATTAAATATCCCACACATATAGAGAAAACTACGTAATTAACTTGTGTGTGTGTATTCATATATTCTGCATATACATATTGTAATGTTAAACTAAACAATATTTCCGAAGTTTCAGATATCTGTGGTGGAAACTGTCATAAACCGTGTGCCATATATATATATATATATATATATATATATATATATATATATATATATATATATATATATATATATATATATATATATATATATATATATATTTATATATATAAGATATACTGTGTATTGTATTGTTTTCCTTATTGACAAAATCATTATTATTTGAAGTTACAAGTATAAAAATATATAAACACGAAGAGAATCATAATTAACAAAAAAACAAGAAAGACACTTAGCACTGATTCTAGACGCCTCACATGGTATGAGATCCATTGATGCATTCGATAACCATGCACAAATCGAAAACAAAGATGATATGATTTACAGATATACACGTATCTTTTGCAAGAGAGTCTTGTCCTGATATTTGTTAGACACCCCACCCTTAAGTGTCATGTATAGCAAGCCATACACAAATCTCAACATATGGCAAGCCCTAACCGACTCCTGTCGGGCCTTTTGTCACTCCTCCTACAACATTTTTTAGTTTTTATTTTTAAAACATTTTTATTCATATCAACACTGGCCAGACCAGAACCTCATGTAAATTATGCAATGATACATTTGCAATACAAAAACATGATAACATTATTATTTTCATGTAAAGATTAATTATAATAAGAGTTGCTTTGAAACTTTATATTGTACAATAAGATATCAAAATATGGATGTTATTGATGTCTGTCTTGGTTTAACCAATTCCTTGTTAAGTAAGGACCATTTTTTCTCAATATTGTCAGATCTGCCTCTAATTCTTGCCATATTTTTCGTTGAAGAATATTTGTTTGACACAATTTTGACTTGATAAATCAAAGGTACATTACCCTCAACTATTGTAAATGATTTTGGTGGCAAGAATGGTGATGTTGAAAAGCAGTTATTTTCCAAATCTCAAACGATTTTCCTTAGATAAGTTAAATTATAATCTGGGTTTCCAACATCACTCATCCACTGGCAAAGTTGACCCCTTAGATGAATCGGAATTATACATTCTAGTAGCATATGGACATTGCTGTCTTTTTCTACATTACAAATAGTAAATCTAACCAATATATCATCTGTAAAAAAATGGGTTTAGAATATATACAGTCCATATTATAAATACATCTGCATTATCATAAGTCCTTAAGACCATTCACAACATCCACCCAAAAAAGGAAATAGATCCGTTTCACCAGCTCTTTGAGTATAATCATCACCAAAACTAAAAGCCAAGTCCAAATTCTCGTTATTTGGATAACTCTAAACTTCCCCCTGGATCTTAAAAACCTGATACATGCCATATTTCGTCATGATATCAAAGTCTATGCTATGATATCGCGATGAATTCTTATTAATCGCTCTAACACCACAATGGATTTGTTTAAGTGTTCCGTACGTCGTTATGGAATCGTAAGCGTCGTAAGTTCATCTTGAAGATCGTGATAAAATCACACAATTGAGTTTGGGAACGGCTTTAGCGATGCAATAACGATACAATAACGAAGGATAAGCGACTGAATAGAGATGATGTCGCAACTTCATCGTCCCTGTCGCTATGTATATGTGTTGTCATCGTTTCTCGCTCGTGATGAACGTTATCACTTCCTAACCGTGGCAGTGAAATCGCAACATCATCTTCTACATTTGTCATTAACATCGCTGCCACATCGCATTTCAGTCCTTCGCAGCGCAACTTATTCGTTTATCAAACGTAAGGAAATCGCTATTCACACTAATTTGGGTTAAATTTTTACATATTTTTGCGATGTAATAGCGATCGCAACATAAGATCGCTGATGTGGGAAACATCCTTAATTACTGATGTTATCAAATTCTGGAAGAATCTATTTAATCTACATAAAACCTCTAGTTCTAGATGTTGCCAGGGCTTGACATTGCATTACAATATGCTAAACATCTTACAGTGCATATAGACCACAGTTAATGCAAGTTCAATTGCTGAAAGGGGTATCATTTAGTATAAAGTCATCACACTCTGACAGATTACCTCGACATGGTCTCACAAATCTTCATATCGGTCAGTCTGTTATCAGAGAGTATCCACCAATTGAGGTATCTGGCATTACCTATTGTTTTGTATAAGAGTGTACCATCAGGGTTTAGAATACAGATAGATTTCCAGTAAGAGTCATCCAGCCTCCTGGCTCGTTCCCATACCAGGTTTGACCAACTCTTCTTAGTGGGGAGGCTAAGAGCCCAAAATTGGGCTAATCGTTCACTTTTTTGACAAAAGTGTGAAAATTGGCACAGTTGTACTTTGGACAATGTAGAATCATTTAAAGCTGGGTACCCACCCAGGTTGCCATGGTAACCAGCGCCATATTGGATTTCAAAATGGCCGCCACTAAAATCTGTTTTTCTTAATTTCTCAGCCTTTAAGTATGATAGAAACAAGATCTAAGTGTCTAAAACCATGTTTTATGGGTTGTAGAATTGATTTATGACATATTTAGGACCCTAAGATGTCAGCCATCTTGAATTTCAAGATGGCCGACAGGATAAATCTGAATTTTTTCCTAATATTTTTTATTTGATTCTTGCCAAATATGATTTTATTTCTCTGTTTATTCTTTGAAATGCTATTTTTATTTCAAAATTTATTATTTGGGAAAATAAGTGTCTTCTGAGGATGTCAATCCTGACTTTGTACAACAAATTAATCAGTTTTATGAGGTTATTATGTGTTGTGTTTTGGTAATGCTCTGATGCAAAAAATGGCATAAAAATGAGGTAACTCACCACTGCTGTAAGCTTGACCAGCAACATGTAAAGATTTACCGGCATTGCTAGTTTTTAGTTAAAAAAAAGTTGTAAAAGTTGGCACAGTTGTACTTTGGACCATCTAGAATCATTTAAAGCCAGGTACCCACCCAGGTTGCCATGGTAACCAGCGCCATATTGGATTTCAAAATGGCCGCCACAAAATCTGTTTTTCTTCATATCTCAGCCTTAAAGTATGGTAGAAACAAGATCTAAGTGTCTAAAACCATGTTTCATGGGTTGTAGAATTGATTTATGACATTTTTAAGACCCTAAGATGTCAGCAATCTTGAATTCCAAGATGGCCGACAGCAAAAATATTTATTACTCAGTAAAAATCAAACCAGTGTCTTCTCTGCACTTTGATGGGATTAATGAAGTAGTATATGTTGTGTTTTGGAAAATGATCAGATGCACTGTTGAAAGCTTGACCAGCAACATTTAAAGATTGACTGCCATTCATATTTTTTGAGGGAGGAAAGTTGGCGCAGTTGTATGTTTCACCATGTAGAATCAAAGTATGGTATAAACAAGACCTAAGTGTCTAAAAATGTTTTAGGGGTTGGAGAATCCATTTCTGGCACAATAAGGGAATTAAAATGTCAGCCATCTTGGATTTCAATATGGCCAGTAGCTACACAGTATATTTTTGTGTTTATGTAGGCGTGCAAATCATATTCAATAAATCTATGACTGGTTTTGAAAGTATAATCTTTAACCTAATACATAAGTTCCATATACCTAGGTGTATGATACTTTTTATAGCTTAGGCAATTCTTGGTACTGGTCTGACAATAACACAAAGAAAATATTAACTTTTCCTGTTCTTTATGGAGGTTATACTTTACCTTTCTTAAGGCAGTATTTATAGTATCTTACCTGCATTTGTACCACTGACACAATACATTTATGGGAAAATTGGAGTTACACCCCCCCCCCCTCCATTTTATTCATATAGTTCAACATTCCAGTTCTTCATAGCCACAGTTTATTTTATATCCAATAGTATTATAATTCCTCACACATATGATTTAAAGTCTCATGAATTTCTTTTTCATTCTGTTCACTATCCTGTTTCTTAACAGCCACAGTTCATTCTATGTCCACTTTCGTAGTTCCTCACAATTACGGGATATATAATCCAGTCTTAAGTAAACCTGATTGCTTTTGTTATTGCACTAGTATGAAACGAACTTGAATTTGAAGATGGCAGCTCAGTCAATCATGTATATGCTAGATATGAGAATGTAGTTGAGGTTAGCGATGGGTATATCACCCACCTCACATACATTTCTAGGACTGGCTCACAAAGAGTACTCTGGTTCATTATACCTGCAACTGTCAAATAATTGAATTGTTTTATAACCACACAAAGTTGTAACTTTGGGTAGGTGATCAAGAAATACTCTAATATCATATTTCTATGGATGAGAAGACACATCTTTGTTCCTGAGTAAGTGGTGGGAAACACTTGTTTGTATGAGACAATGGAGATAGCAGGTTGGCACACCAATCATGTTGTTGCCATATGTGAGAATGTAGTTGAGGTTAGCGACCAATATTTCAACCACCTCACATACAAATTGTAGGAAAATGTCATTCATTGTAGAATATCTGGTACCTGGTCACATCCATGGCACCCGCAGAGTGTTGTGCAGCGAAGACCTTCTTTCACACATTTACATTTTCCTTTGCAACCCTTTGTGCAACCACACTTTATTATTGCTCGACAGGCCATACCTGCAGGGGGCAAGGTCATCCAATTAATCTGCCAACCATCTGTGGCATGCATCCACCCATAATCTGCTGGGTTTGGAAGTGTTGGAGATTGTACAAGGGCTTGGCCCCACACATGGCCGGCCTGATATCCTACACGTAGAAGGTGCTGAAGTAGTGCATCTTGTGTGGGTGGAAGGTTCTCAATTTCTCTGCCTTTCTGTGTGAACAACTCCTGCCTGGCTTCATTTACAGAGCTATCTGTACTGCCACGATCATACATCTGTACTATAAACCTTTCAATTGTTGGTAAGCATTCTGCAATTTCCTCTGTGGTTGGAATATGTGACAGAGTGCACAAGGATGGAGTGACATCACTGAATGCATTCCAGGTTGTCCAAGCAACAAGCTTTCCTCTCCCTGCAAAGCTTGATGTGGTATCACACCCAGTAAGTGCATGAAATGCAGGGAGGGCAGCAGATTTGTTATCACCTAAGTGCTGAGCGATAGCACTTGCATCCAAGTACCTGAAGTTATTTCCTGTTCCAAATGCTACCCACAGATTGTCACATGCTAATTTGTTGGCAAGACTGACAGCTAAAACTACAACATCGGTGTCAACTGTTCTTAGCATGATCCTTGTGTAGCCTTCTCTTGCCCCATTTGCAGCATGTAGCAGCATCCTCGTGTCAGCCTCCTCATGTGTTGAGGGTGACAAGCCATCAGTAACAGTTCCCTGGGCACTTTTCACTTCTTGCCCACAGGTTATCACAACCTGGCCAGGGAAGGTTGTTTCAGTGACTTTTTCACTGATAAGCTGAAATAGCTCAGATTTATTTCCGTTCTCTCTCCCTTATGTAAGCCATCAACTTCATAGCATAGTCAGCATAAGTATCACCTACTCCTGGCTTGATCATATTCACAACTGCAGCACCATCAATTATTATCATGTCCACCTCTGGAAGGCCTGTGTGAGATTCATCGCGTGTTTGCAAATCCTCTAAGCACTGAAGAAGATCAGACTATTTGCCAGATCTTAAATTGTCATAGGTGGACAGAGATGGAGGGAAGGTTTGGTTTTCATGTTGAAAGAAATCTTCAGGGTCTGTGTCACGTACTTGGCAGGCAATATAGAGCGTAGAAAACAAATTGCGGTCACGTTTCAAAGACATCAGCTGCTCTTGTTTTTGGGACTTTCCCTTCTCAGGATGGTAGCGGAGGAGATGCAATTTGTTTTTTGTAACTGTTTCCTTGAGGTTTGTTGAACGATCCACCAGGCGTTTCTGGAAGAATTCATTGCATTGATCCTCTCCAAGTTTCTGTAGCTGTTTCACAGATTCAACGATAGATGCATCTGCTACCTCTCTTGTATCGAGAACCAAAAGGTCTCCACTGGTATCTGAGAAAGGGTTACCCATCTCTTTCATGGTGGTGATGATGGAGTTAGCCTGTTTCAGATATATTTTCTGTGCCCCTGAAAGATTGAAATACCTAATCAGATAAAATGATATTTGATTGGAAATCTCAGATGTTTTAGGGCAAAACTTAATGAGCTTTGAAATGGCAACCAAATAAACTGATACATAAGCTCGAAATATGAAAACATGAAATATGAGTGTCTCAAATTAGAAATATAGGCAAATTTTAAGTTATGGAGTTCATATTGATGATTTGCTATTGAACAAGAATTCTCAGAGGGTGGCAATCAGTGCCCTTTTAATGGTTGCACAAATCATATAGTTGGTAGTTGAAATAGGTCTTGGTATAAACATTTTGCATATATATCATTAATTTAACATATGATGTCATTTTTGAGAATAACCAATGGAGTTTCTTTCAAATTAAACTCATAGTCAATTAATACCGAAATATGAAAGGAATATGTATGAATGCCATGTTGAAATGCTAATTATAAAAGCTTTATAAGATAATGTATAGATCCTAGATTGTTGGACCTAGTCATATACTGCCCTCTTACACATTGGAACTGCTAAACCAAATGAGATGAGTACATGGGACCTGCTATCCTCCTTCCATATAGTATGTATGAATCTGAAAGAACATTAATAATAGATATGATACACATTTTAATAAGTGCAAATGATTTCCTATTGAAAAGGAATGAATTCTCAGAGGTTGGCATTCAGTGCCCTTTTAATGGTTGCACAAAACATATAGTTGGTAGTTGAAATAGGTCTTGGTATAAACGTTTTGCACATATCATTAATTTAACATATGCTGTCATTTTTGATAGAAAAACAATGGAGTTTCTTTCAAATTAAACTCAAAATCAATCAATACCCAGGTATGAAAGGAATTAGTATGTATGCCATGTTGAAACGCTAATTATCAAAGCTTTAAAAGATAATATATTGACCACAGTTTTCAAATCATTTATGACACGTCTGATAAAACAATCTAGAGAGAGCACTGATTGTATATAGTACTATTATTAGCATTAACATGTTGATTTGTATTGCTTTCTATCTCTCTAAATACATTTAATAGGGGGTAATATAGATAGAATGACTAATATCTTTAAAATCTATAGCTTTAGACCTTTCAAATGATATGTCAGGCATGGCTATTGTTGGAAAATTCATTCAGCTACATCAGATACAAATTAAGAAAAATGTGTATATTTCACCCACTCTCATCTATCTTGAACATAGGTAAAATGTAATTCTCAAAAGTAAACAACAACAAATTTAATCCATGAATTATATCCTCTAACATTTTTCTTCCACTGGGATGCTTAACTATTTATATTTAATACTTCAAACAAGGTAGATAACATGTTTTGCCAATTGCTAAAACAAACTTACCACTAAAACTCCCAACTCTGGATTCCAATATGGCTGCCTCCAAATAGATTGTTGTATGTGTTGTCAAGGAGAAATGAACTATGGGTAAGGGGACAGTGCATTATGGGTAATAATGTCATTGGATTTCAGTCAACCTGTTCTGATCAACTCGAGCTATAGCTGTTGTAGTAAAATGTACATAACTTACTCATTTCTCAACCAATTTTAACATACAAGGTACCAATGTATAGGAAATTGAGAATTGCATCTAGCCACATTATTTTTGATTCAAGGTCATTTGAAGGTCACACAATGATCATTTTAATAATTTCCTGTTAAGTACGCATTGTAGGTGACTCAGTGCTACTGTTTCTAAACACCTCTTTTTACTATAGTTAGTTGGTGCCAGAAACATCATTCTGAGTTTAGTTATTTGAAGCTAAACAGCATCTTTACCTGTCCCAAGGCATCCACTTGTGAAAGAAGTCCTTGGGTGGTCAAAATATGGTACAATGAAGCCTCTATTGATACTGAAAATGTCATAAATGATTTTCTGGTCCCTGGAAATGTTGGTTTAGACACTAACATTGTTTTGTTAGGTTATTCAGAACTAAAGTTATGCGATAAAACATAATTTCGCATGGCGGCCATCTTGAAATCCAAAATGGCCGCCTTCTTGATGCTATTTTCCATATCAGAAATAGCAAATAATTTGCGCTTCCGAAAAGCGCAAAGGCCGAGCGGCAGCTTTACTAAATATTTTTACTTTTCTTTGAATGATATTGGCATGGCAAGGAAGAGTGCGCATAGATTCGGAATTCATGATTTTCACAATTTCAAAGCTTTAAATGCTTTCGCAGCTCGATATTTCTGCCTTAATAGGCGGATCCAGGAGGGAGGACTCACCCCGTGCGCCCCTATAGTCTATCTAACTTGAGTTGGCTAACCGCTTTTTTCCTCTTTTTCCCCACAAAAAGTTTGTTTTTGCCTTCCAAACTAGGCAAACCTCTTTGCAGCACTACCGCGTGTATAAACATACTTTTTGTCTCAAATTTTGTCTGTTGATTTTGCTCATTAGGTCCCATGGTAAAGTTTGCCCATTGCCTACTATTGACAAGAGTACAAACACACGAGATCGTCATTGTTGGCAATGAGCTAAAAAGTTGACTTGCAATTGGGGTCGTTAAAACAAATAGTTCAGAATTGGTGAAGGGTGGTCCTGGGTAATCTGAATTGGGGGGGGGGGCGAAAATTTCTTTTGATCACTATTTTGAGGGGCGGAAGGGAAATGAGGCAGAGGGAGGGGGCATATTCAGAATTTAGGGGGGCCGAGGCAATTTTCTCCCCAATACCATGCATCGCACGGGGAGATTGATGGTATATATAAAATTGGGACGAGACCTACAATTTTTAAAATGAGATTTAGAAAGGACACTATCTAAGGATTATTTAAGTAAAGTTTGAAAAAAATGGTAGTAAACTTGGAAATTAATGAGCAAGTATGCGAAACAATAGCCTACGATGGTGCAGGCGTGATAGGCCGCAATATTTTTTTCTTCCGCAGCTTTTCTAGAATACAACCTATTTTTTCCTGCCGGGATTACTGGGATTACTTCCCATAAGGGTCAAATAAAAGGTCCAAATTGCACACCCCCGTACCCTGAAATCCAAGATCCGCCGCTGGCATTGCCCTTCAAATGCAGTCAAAAAGTTACGTGACGTCAATATTTACTTGTTCTTCGCGAAAATTTATCAGGAGCTCCATGATCTAAACTTTATATTTGTGCAATAACCACACAGAAGGAGTAGCGATTGACCGAAAATATGGCATGAAATTACAATGATTTCAATCTCTTGCAAAATCGTCATTTCGCAACATATTTCAACTTGAATTAATTGACAAGTAGAATTAATTGTGGCGGTTCTAAAAACTTAAACCGCATTGAAATTGACCCACGGAAAGACCAGTAATTCATTTTAACAGTGTATCAGCATAACTGGTGCTAGTGTCGACATTTTCCCCTAGATGTCGCCACTCGTCATTTGGCGGGATTCGATGACGTCATTTTCGTGCCATATTCCGCCGATAGAGAGCGCTATTTGTTGCTTGGTCATCTACGCTCAAAACGGTATATAATTTGCCCTTTCGAAAAGGGCAAAGTCATGGGCGGGAAGTTTTTTAAATGCATATGTCTAAGTTGCAATATGTCTAATGACTAAATCTAAGTTTGCCTTTTGCTCTTACCACATGTTATAGTTTTGAAAATTACTCCACATTCGTTTTTTCCCGATTTTCAGTTCTCTGCCTTTGTTGCATGAAATATTCCCTATTGTAGCTGATTTTTCACAAGTTTTATTTTTTCCAATTTCATTTCACATCTTTCATTTTTTAAATTTCACAAGGCCAAAACGTGAGAACACATACATAGTTTCGTCCCAGGAAAGGCTGATGAGTTGGCAGGCTCTCCTGATCCATCTTTCCCAGATACGCATACAGCCGGCAATGTACGTTCACAATAAAAAATAAATTGCTCGCCATTCCGTGGGTCAATTTTAATGAAATTTAGATCGTTAGAATCGCAACAATTTATTCCATTTGGCTATCAATTCGCTTTAAAAGCGGTTGCAAAATGTAGATTTTGCGACAGTTTGAAATTGTAATAATGAGTATGCCATTTAGTTAAAAGGTCAATCTCTTGGTCAGAACGGAAAAAATGAAATCATCCAAAGCTTCGCGCTCGCTTCTTGGCTAAATTGCCAGCATTATATTATTGCCGCTCAGGGTCATGGTCAAAGTAATACTGCACGTTGTGATCCTTGACCCAATTACGGCCAGCTGTGACAAGTTCACGTGATGTGATTGTTGCACGTCCAGAAACACGCAACAATCACATTACGTGGGAGCGTCTTCTGAACTCGCGATTCTTAGCGAGACCGGAAGCTCAGATACGCCCATGAAATTGATACAATTTATATAATTTACAGGAATCAATCGTTACATTACGGCACGAATGGTCTAGTAGCGATCTCTTTTTAGTATTCCCGCACACTCCAGGTGTGCTTGCTAAAAGGTCTCGCGAGATCGTGCATTCTCCGCCATTTTAAAATGGCGGCGACTGTAGCAGATGCGGCAATGTAATTCCGAGCTCATGACTTCGCTCGGAAACATGGTTTTAGACACTGAGACTGTATTTCTGTATGCACTGTAGGTAGCTCAGTGCTGCTGTTTCTAACCACCTCTTTTCATTATTGTCACCTGGAGCCAAATACAGTTGTTTGAAGCTGAACAGCATCTTTGCCTGTCCAACGGCCTCGATGTGTAAAAAAAAGCCATTGTGTGGTCAAATATGGTAAAATAAAATCTCTAGTGATACTGAAGATGTCATAGATGAATTCCTTGTCCCTAAAAATGTTGGTATAGACACCAACATTGTTTTGCTAGGCTATTTAGAACTTAAGTTATGCGGAAAATCATAATTTCACATGGCGGACATCTTGAAATCCAAGATGGCTGCCTTCTTGATGCTATTTTCCATATCAGAAATAGAATCCTTACCCCATAAAACATAGTTTTAGACACTGAGACTGTATTTCTGTTACATTTTAAGGCAGAAATATGGCCATAAAGAGAATTCAATGGTGGCCATTTTGAAATTCAAGATGGCCGCCGGTTACCATGGCAACCGAGATGGGTACCCGGCTTTAAAAAATTCCCCATCCTTCAAACTACACCTGTGCCAATTTTCACGCTTTTGTCAAAAAAGTGAACGATTTTCGCCCTTAGCCTCCCCACTATCTAGCCTTTCAATGGTTTATTCCCCTCAACCATAGAGGTAACTGTGTCAAGTAGGCCAAGCTTTGTGCAGGCATTCAATAAATCAAAAAAGTTGTTTCTGCCAATACCAATATTAGAGATATAGGCATTGGCTCTGCTGTTGAAGATCGTTCTTATCACACTCGAGATATCCAGTTTTAGTATTGTCATTGATATGAATAATAACTTTTTGATAGGATAACTGGTGAAATAAAAGCAGAGCAGAGGAAATGCCGAGTCATAACCCCACAAGCTACCCTAATGCAAAACACCATTTTCGATAAAATTAATCAATAACTGCTGATCCTGATGACAGTCCATTTGAAATTAAGTCCAGTTCTAGGTATAGTACAGCACTCAGTAGATAAATTGCCCCATGTCACTTAAATGTTTATCATAGGGATTTCACACAAATTTGAATATCAGTAAAAATAACATATCAAACCACTAGAATGGTTTGAGACACAAAATAAAAGTTTATCTTATCACCAAATTATGTTTATCAACACATTATTCTCACTATTGATACCCCCCACTCTCAGCCTAGCAGTAGTAGCTTGGTACATAGCATCAGCAGGCGTCTCCACCAAGGCTAAAATATGGCAGCTCCCAGAAACCCCACTTTCGGTGTCAAAACAAAGTTTTGAACAGCAATAAACTTCTAATTTGGAGGTGGGGTCTTGGAGTTGAATAGGGTATACCCTAAGACAATATTTAGGCCCATGTTTTATTCATGGTGTAATTGTCCTTTAACGTAGAGAGTCAATGACATGTTTCAAAGTACAATTACTTATAACATAATACATCTTATTTGTCCATACCTGATACTATTAATAAGTTATCCTTGATGTGAAAATGGTATATGGCAAGATGTCTGCGATACAGCCTCATGCGATACGTGCTGGATTCTTGCCGTATACCAATTTCACAACAAGCAAAGGATAACGGATTTCTCATCAGCTCCTCCCTACCCTGCATACATTTTGAATTAGGATAAGCACAAGCTCTAAGTTCTAGGTCCGAGAAACCTCTTCGTCAGATTCGACTCCAGCACAGCAAACAGCATAGTTTCCCGACATCCTATTTCCAGAAATACACCATGTTTTGCAGATTATTTAATCGGAAATAGTGTTTTAAACATCAAAAAACAATTTCTAGCGGTGGAGCAGACACCTAAAAACAAACCTCGTCAGACCTGACATACCCAGGACGAACATCGAGGATTTCTTACTTGAACTAGGGATTTACATACCTAAATCCATTTTAATTTCTTCATGCCATCTTATTTTGAAGACATTCACCATGTTGGTAGACTATACTTCGCAAATAGTGTTAAAACACCCAAAGGAATTTCTAGGGGTGGTGTCACTAGCAGTGGCCGCCATTATGTTGCTAAGAAACGGTTGCCATGGCACCACGGGAAATAGTGGGCTCCGTACAATAAACATGGCGAAAAGCACTGTCAGAATCGCGATACGGGATTAATATCGGGCTCCTATATCCCTAACTAGTATGTCCCTGATGTTTTTAGGGCGTCTAAAACCTTGGATTTCTTTCCAGGTTAGTACATCCCTTGTACATGCAGAACGGTCTAAGATGTCCCAGTTCTGTCTGATAATCTCACCTAAAATCCTGCCACTCGGATGGTAGGTAGTGATAAGAAAGATGTCGTTGTCTTTGGATTCTTTAATATCCACTTCACCGGTCGGTGGCGTGATTAGTGCTAGTCTGTCCCTGTGGTAGGCTTTACTAAAGCCTTCTTGGACGACTTTGGGTGGATACTTCGCATAGAGGAAATGTTTGGCCATACTCCTGGAGTGGCGAATAAAATCAGTGTCATTGGTGAAGATCCTGCGAATGCGTAGGAAATGACTGTGTTATTATTATTATTATCAATAATAATATTTTATTTATTTGTTATTTATTCACTTTAACATTTTAAATATATATATTTGATTATTACAATTTTTATTCATTTGTTTATCTATTCATTTTATAATTTTATTTATTCATCTTATTCTTTTCCGGGGAAATTCAACCATTCCACAGGACCAATGTTAATCATTCTAATAATTAAAATGTCACATACCATAAAGGATAATTTATTTACACCTTTGATAGAGCGACAGAGTTATGTACATGTCACACATGTTTTTATTGTGGGTGTGGGTGTGAAATATTACACCTTTCTCTAATTAGGATTTGATATATATCTATGTCAGCAGAATTATTTAAGATGTATAGGTGTGATATTTTGCACACACACACACACACAAATACATACATATTTAGCAGTTGTCTATAGTTGACTTTTAGTGGTCCATGTAATAGTTGACACCCAGTTGACTATGGAAACTCATGTTACCTCCTCTATTCGTCACATGACACCTGCGCATTTCTGCTGACTTAATTTGCAGCTAGTTATTCACCACTGACAGCGTCCACGGTACTTGACACGTGGTAACCATGGATGAGGGTATTTGTAAGATCGCTGTAACATTGCAACTAACATATGTGATGGTGCTATAAGTGGAACAGATACATCAATCATGCAATTTAATCTATAGACGTAGTGGAAAAACTAAAGTATTTTCTTGTTCGTTGATTGCACCAAGAGGCCATGTACTATAAGTCATGCATTCTCTAATGGATTGAATTTATCAGGAAATTTCATAAGAAATATAAATATATATCTATATCTATATACCTATATATCTATATATATATCGATATATATATATATATATATATCTATATCTATCTATCTATCTATCTATCTATCTATCTATCTATCTATCTATCTATCTATCTATCTATCTATATATATATATATATATATATATATATATATATATATATATATATATATATATATCTATCTATCTATCTATCTATATATATATATATATATATATATATATATATGGGTCATATCACAGTATCCGTTTTGGGTCTGGATAGGACATTTTGAATAGAAAAACTTATTTTATCCGAAATATGGTAGAATTTCAAAAATGGTTCTGAACCTGTGTGAATCTTTAGTTAGAAATACATCTTTCACAAAAAAGTTTGTTTGAAAATACTTTAGTTTGACTGAAATAATAGCAAATTTAAATAGGGTCTGGACAGGACATCATTCAGACATGGTTTTCTGGTACCAACACATAAGTGAAAATTCCTTCTTGTCTGAAACCTTCTTCTTATAAACACATAATGCAGTTATTTAGAGACGGTTTTAAAGTCAACTTCAATACGTTGAAAAAAATAAAATTCCTACGCACTCATAGAATTTTGCCACATTTTGTAACTCTCTTTAGGGGTCTGGACAGGACATGAGGTCTGGATCTGGACAGGACATATTTGTCTGGAGCCGATAGTTATCCAATAACAAATGAAGAGAAGCTTTTTTCCTAATAAAATTACTCTATTCAACATTCCACTTAGGTTATTAGTACATATAAAGATAAAAATCTGCTATTAATTTACTGGAATAATCAAGTAACAAGAATATGTTTCATTAGGCAATCATTTAAGTTAAGAAATAAGCTTAGTCAGTTCCTTTACCTAACATATTTCAAAATAATGCCATCTAATTAACAACATCTGAATCAAAATTAAACATAGTAGCTGGCTATGAGAGCTGAATAAAGTGTAATGTACTAACTCACTACCATATCATTCAGCCCTCATGATCTACTTCAGACTGCTTTATGAGTGGTTCATCTGGTTAATCCTGCTGGTAGGAAATAATGATTTAAAACTCCCTCATGGGAATTGAGTCAAGATAGGATACTGAAATACACACAACTTCCTAAGAGGAAGTCAGTCAGGACAGGAAATACACTTCAGTCTAGACACTAGTAGACAGGATTAATACTGCCGTCACAGGGAAATTTGTGACTTATCAAGGGGTCTTTAGCGCTCACCTATACAGGTGTTATGGTGGGTATAGGTCAGAGAGTACACTTGACTAATTATATGTAGTTTTACATATTGAATCAAGTCCATAGCCTAAACCATCATCACAAAACTCCAGCTCTGTCTATTCTCTGTCTCCCTGTCTGCTTGCTCATTCCATGTTCAGGTATTTATGTACAACATAGAGGATTGGTCAATTGTAATTAACAAGTATTCACAAAGGGTTGCACCCCTTCAATTAGGATGGTCAATACATGTTACTCACAAAGGAATGGTAGATCGCAATAACAGGTAATTGACAAATAATCATTTAAGGTGGTGAGCTGTCACTCTAACAGCTAAAACTTTAAAAACAAAATTAAGGAACATTTAATGAACTATTTGTCTGATGCAAGGGGTTTTAAAAAGTAGTTACTTTCTAGAAACCAATATGTTCCCTAAGTACTACACACAAACTGCTTAATTACCTCCTTGGTTTCCTTAATTCTGTGTGAGGAACCCAATTAACCATTCTAGAATTAACAGGATCCTTTTAGCGAAACCAGGTTAGAACTCCAGTAATGAGATATTATATACATTGCTATTATATTTTGGATCTGAGTAATGCTTCAAACAATTCCAAGTGTTCAGTTGATTCCCAAATTTGAAATTGAACCATTTTGCCATAATTAGTACTATACAAACAATAACTATTTAAACCTTAACATTACAAAGTGCATTAGTCATTCTTGACTATCAAGATCAGATATTTATGCTGCACTGATATAAAGTTTTCCCCTCTCTTCTCGCTGCTCAGTTGTCATAGTTGCCTCTTCAAATCTCTTTGTTGCTTCTTCCTAATTCTATCTTTTTGTCTAGTGTTTTTTAAAATCTTTTTTCTTGTTTTTCGCTACTCTTCTCGATATTAGATGCTTTGATGATGATAAAATAAATGGCTTCTTGCAGGACATGGTTCGACATTCCCAGGGGCCCGGGGGCATATGCCCATAGATTTTGCTGTGGGCCCCTAGATTTTCTAGACTAGGGGCCCGAAATAGTATGTAAATTAACGAGAAATCCTCTTTTTGACCACTGATTTTCATCAAAAGACCTTTTCGGGCCCCTACCCTGAAATCTAAGTATCAGCCCCTGCAGGATGTTACCAGCCTATTAATAAATTGAGTCAAATAATTTCAATAAGCACCTATTCAATTAATCTGTATATTGAAACTGGGTGTAACTGAATAACTTATCCCACCTGGCAGTTACTAGGGATTGGGTGTATGGAAAATCCAATTTCCTAAATTTCATTTAGCAACTTTTTTGGTATGGTTTGTATCAGGTTATCTGCAAACTTTGTCATATTTCAAAGAATAAGATCACCTTAATAGTACAACATATATGTTAATCCCATTCAGTAGTGCAGTGTTCTTGCGTCAATTATGGGAAAGGAATTTCTACATTTGCTATTTATTTCCAAACATATATGCATATCATTGTCCTGTCCAGACCCCATTTTTCCTGTCCGCACCCCAGCAGGGTCTGGACAGGACAAATGTCTAGGGGGGTGGAGATACCCCCCATCATGGCTTTGGTCAAAATAATTCATGCCACATGGAAGATACTGGTATAGAGAGGGTAGGTTGTGAAAATTATGATTTTATCATGTGAAATAAGAAAATTAATGAAAAAATAGCATCTCAAATGTAGGAGACAGGATTTTTACAATCAAAAATGAACAATAAATCATTTTTTTTATGATTGTAGGACACACTCTAACAGATCAAATTTTACTACTGGTATAACTATTTCTAATTCGTAGAAAAAAAGTTTAATTAAAATTACTAGATAAAAATTAGAGGCATTTTTCTTATTGTCCTGTCCAGACCCCAGGTGAACATAAATTGCAGGTAATTGGCTAGTCCCCGGGGGGTTGGCATGACAAAATGAAAAAAATTCCAACTTTTTCACACATTTTGAAAGGTCTATTTTCAGAATATATAAAGTTTTCTAGTCAAATACAATATTTTATTTTGAACTTCCATGTCCTGTAATACCCTGATATGACCCATATATATATATATATTCATATGTATGCACACACACACATATTGAATACAAATATGACATCCCGTTGGGGATGCCCTGATGGAATGTCTTCCATTAGGGCTTGACGGTCCCCAGAAGGACCAGGTAGGCTGGCGGGGCTACCTGAACCCAAAATCAGGTAGTCCCGCCACCATAGGTGGTCCCACCACTTTCTTTTCGCTACCATTTTGTAATGTTTTAGTGGGAAACTTCCCCAGGATTCGGGACTACCTGAATCCAACTTTAGGTAGCCTTTAGGTAGCCTGTTTTGGAATTGAGATCCCCCGGGAGATGGGACTATGCTATTTGTTGAGCGCTGATGTGGCGTGGAACAATCGCTAATTGCAGTGGATGACCACTGATCATGTTGTGACTTCTGCTCAACTATGTACCACTTCAGATTACATCGCCGTTGATCTATTTCTGGACTGGTCTCTAGACTGGTTATAGTCCCATCGCCACGTGCGTTGCTGCAATTAAGGCCCTGCATGTGCAGGTACCCATTAATATTTACTCTCTGGTATACTAAAATTAAAAGTCTCTTTTCGGAAATATTAGAAACGCGAACACCCAAAAATGAGAAATTAGGGAAATTTGTCACACGGAATAATTAGCCATTCTACAGTATATATATATATATATATATATATATATATATATATATATATATATATATATATATATATATATATATATATATATATAGATAGATAGATAGATAGATAGATAGATAGATAGATAGATAGATAGATAGATAGATAGATATAGATAGATAGATAGATATAGATATGTCGTGAGTTCGAAACCCGGTAGAATCTATGTAGGTTTAGTAATTGTTTTCTTTTACTCGTTTTGGCAGTATTTTATTTGAATCTACTTTCGATAACAACGTGGGGTCAGGGGGGATCACCTTTTGTCTCTAGAGTGTAATCGAATTTGTGAGATCGATTTATTACTTCCCATCTGACGTGCGGTCGCGGGCGCCGTCTCCACACAAATTCGCGTGTCCTTCCAAAACATTACACATCCAATCCTCAATTTAACTACTTGAATTGAGTCTTTCTGGTGTATGCCGCCAGTTCCCCACTCTTATATGTCATATAGCACTGGTTGACTGTTCTCACTGCGTTTCCTCTACATATGTACAGCGGGCGGGAGGACATTCATGGTCATGGGTTGAATCCTATTTCGACTAATCCATACTACACACTTAGTCGGGAGAAAGCCAGCGAGAACTCTCCTATGGTGCTTGCTCTTCCAGATGTATATGTAGGGGTTGAGCGCGCTTTGCAGGAACATGACCATGTTGGAGGAAAGGAGCGTCAGGAGGCGGGCGGTCTTGTTCTGATTGTAGGAGAGGACGGCAGGCAGGATGGTGACAGGTAGAAAACAGAGCATGAATAAGCCAGTTATGAGACTCGCCAGGGTAGCCATCTGCAGTCCGTGGCTCTCCGAGTCCGGTGTTGCAATCAACAAGTTCCGGTTGCAGCAGAATTTTGAGAATATGGCGGCGTAGCAGACGATGACTGTGCCAATACAGCAGACGACCATCCCACACTGTACCAGGTAGATGTCGTAGAAGTAGCCTGAGTCGTCGTCAATGGTCTGCAGGTAGGTCTGCGTGGAGGAACAGGCCAAGAGGGAGGGAGAGGGGTTGCCGCTGTCCATGGTGTACAGGGCCGAGAGAGCCATGCCAGACGAGTAGCCCACTATAATGAGCAGGCCGATAGCCACGGGGTGCACCTGGTAGACGTTGTTGGAGTAGCAGGCCCGCACCCGTATGAGCGCCATGCCCGCGATGGAGGCCAGGGTGAAGGTGACTGAGGTGATGCCAACCCAAATGTAGACTACGCAGACACCTGGTGGTAAGCCCAGCTCAAAGTTTAGGAAGAGAGCCATGAGAATCGGTGCCCCCACCTGCGTGGCGGAAAGATCCGCCACCGCCATCGCTGCCAGCAACCACGAGAACGGCTTGCGACGGAGTTCCTTGTCCTTTGCAGCGCAGATAAAGACAGAAACATTCGCCAGTCCTATAAGAGTGATTATTGCACAAAGTGCGCTCGCCGCTGAAGCGTATCTTTTCCCGCCAAAATCCAAACTAGCAACGAGTTCGCTTGAATTGCACATTCGGTCCATAGTTCCGTGTGTGATTTTTAGTTAGAAGACTTCAAAACAAGCTAAGTCTTTGCAAAGCTTAAGGCAGTGAGATAGAAGTCCTTTCCGTACATCCGGTGATACTAGTAAATATTGCAACTATGTACCTTTAATAGATACTACAGCTCTCGGTATCATCACCTGACAGAGATATGAGCCTCCATCGTAGACTGGATGTGATATACTGACGTGTGAGAGGTATCTAATTGGTGCCGCGCATGATAGGTATATCATTGTTCTATTGGTTGGCTCATCGCCACCGGCTCCATCTCCTGTGCGTCATGAGGCCTTAATTAGATCGCATATATGCTCTTTCAAGAACGACAGCAGGCTAGCCACTGGAGGTGGAAGATGAGGTACATTTTGTACTAAAATGTCCTATTTATGACGATTCGAGAAACCCCATATTTCAAATAGCCAATTCGCAATGTCTTAATTTTACAGAACTCACTGGTTTGGAGCAACTTATCTTTCAATCAGAGGATTTGTTAAAAACTGCATCATTTTGCCTCAATAGGATGTACAACAGGGGGTCACAAATGTTAACTTTCAACTGATTCTTATCAAACCATAGTCCATACTAGTCATGTCAGCCTATTCGACATAAACTCGGCTAGCTAGACCCACCCCGACATCCGACGTGCGATAGCACGTAACCTTCCGTAGGAAGTTAATAGGTTCAGCATTCTGCCATTCGCCAAGTTGGCAGTATTCTAGGTAATAGGGAGAATCGACTGTAACAAATTCGTCGTAAATAACGGTTGGCAGCGAGTTTATTGATGAAACTTAGCGGCCAAAAAATCAAGTCATGCGTGCGATTGAAAGATTGTCTAAAGCTTATATATGGGAAAAATTTTGGGATATTTTTGCGGCTGTGTACTTTTAGCTAATATGTCGAAAAAGGGGAACGACTTTACGGTAAGTCATTGAATAGCAAAACAGCGAAATATGTATAGGACGTACACCTACGGTATACTATACTCGTCTACGCGGCGGAGATGCCTCATTCTGAGAATATCGCTAAACTGGCCATAAGTTCGTAAACCATGGTACGTGTGTGTTATGAATTGTTCAATTGATATTGTGCACGTACGTTCGCATACCCGTCAGCATTCAACAATCCAAAATCAGAATATATCACTTATCAGGCAGTTTACTATACTGCGGCGTCTTTTGGTTTCATTTTGTTTAGTTCCAATTCTGGGAGGGGCCAGGTTAGCACTTTGCTTAAGGAGCGGGCCTTTAGAGTTGATAATCATGGAAACATATGTTAATAGGATAACTTTAATTTCAGTTTATGTAGCAGATCACAATTGCTGCATGATAATATACACACAGTTTTCAAAAACACGCAGATAGCTTTGGAACTGAAAATGTCGTCATCAACAACATTTACATTGTGTGATCTTTCCAGACATTGTGTGATCTTTCAAGATCAAATACTTACTATGTTCAGCATATTATGAAATGCTTGGCTCTTGGCTAGAAAATAAATTTATTCTTGAGGAATGGTGGATGATTTTTGAAAGTTGGCAAATCAGTAGCTAATCTGAAGATTTCTGACCAAGTTATATAATTCATACCTGTTAACATTCAACCATCCAAAATCAGGAGATTTTATGCGGTTCCAATCCTGGCCACCAGGGGTCAGATTAGTTTATTAGTTTAGGAGTGGGCTATAATATTTCACAGGTGTTGGCAAATTGATAACCATACAAGTATGATTATGAAATAACTTTAATTTTATGTAGCAGATCACACTTGCAGCATGATGACAAATTCCCAGTTATGAGAAACACACAGAGATTGCTTTTGAACTGAATACATCATAATAGTCCATGACCCAGAGGGTTGGTCACTAACATATTGGGGGGGGGGGGGGCAAATTCTGATTAATGTTTTTGAATTCCCCATATTCTCAGCTTCATGGTATTTCAGTAACAAATATTTTCCAAATCAGACCTTTTTTTCTTTTCCCAGGTGAACTTAGCTTTATATATTTACACGATCACTACTTTGCTTTTACTCATTACCCATATTCCTCATATTTCATAACTATTACATCTCTATCCATTCCCCTTGAGACATGGATTCTTGCGCCGGCCTACATATTTTGGCGCACGGATCCATTCCTCTACCATACCTGCCTAACCTTTGCGCTGTGTTGCGCCCAGCGCCACTAGCTTCATACTAGCTTCATACTACTTTCTATTCCTTTCATTTCCACTCCTATCACCTTGTATCGGACTTTCTCTTGATTTTAGATGGGTATTAGAAAATTGTGTGTAAAAGAAGTGACTCCATATATACAAGACTCACTTTAAGAATTTTATGAGTGATAAGATAATATATTGTACAATGTATATAATGAATATTTATGATTTTATTTGGTAATTTATAAACCTTTGTGGCTGGTCGGATTTTTAACACTTGTGTATTGCATGTAATAACTGTCATTATCTGGATTGGACAATGATAATAATAATTAATAATTGGAATTTATATAGCGCCATTTCCATTCATAAAATGTTTAAAAGCGCTGCACATTGTCATAGTTTGAGTCATAGTCAACGACGCATCAATGGGCGAGCCTGAAAAGGTGTGTTTTGAGACCCTTCTTGAAGGCCTGACACGATGTAGAGTCCTTCTTGTGTTGTGGAAGCGCATTCCATAATCTCGGTGCACTAATGGAGAAAGCACGATCTCCAAATTTGAGTCTTGTCCGAGGCTCATCCAGAAGGCCCTTTGTTTCTGATCGTAGATGGCGTCTGGGTTTATAAGGCCCGAGCAGCTCCTCGATGTACTTAGGTGCAAGTCCGTTTAGACCATCGATCAACAACAGCAACTGACACAGAGCAGGACCAGTCAATACAACTTGTCAACGATTGCAATTAGTGTGATTGATAATCGATGTCGTCACCATAGCATGAGAAGGGATCGGTCAATTATACTATTGTCAGACGGGCTGTCGGTTAGCATACGTGCAGCACAATTACAATTGTAATTATCCGGTCATTGTTTCAGTGTTGGACCAGTTTTACTCAAAGGACGAGATATTTCCGTGTATGCATATAGGTGGCGACACCATGCGGTTTATTTCACAATAACGCAGATGGCGCAGGCAGATTTTAATCCGAATTTAATTATACCTTAGATAAGTAAAAACATCAAGGTTATACAGAGATTTTCTAATTCGGTAAATACGGATAAATTACATACTCTGTATCATTTCCTATTCTACAGTATCTATTAATGTTTCATGAGTTATGAATATCAATATGACAGTGCAGGAATCAATCGGTATATCGACAATATTAGTATCCAGAAAGACTCAATTCAAGAGGTGAAATTTTGGATTGAGGTGCACTTTTTCGGTAGGACACGCGAAGTTGTGCGGAGACAGGGCGCCCGCGACCGCATGTCAGGTAAATGGACAGGCCACTTAGAACAAGTCCTGATTGCAAATTGGATATGGAACAATACTAATGTTTGTTTATTGACAGCGATATGAAATCAAAACTGCATAATCATACAGATGGGCTACATATGCTAGCGAAGATTATGCAACATATTAAAAAAAACGAGTTGAAACAACGCAGAATTTTTGTTTCAAAACAAACACCCAACCTATGACGTTGAGAACTTTAGACACATTGAATAAAGCGATATTGAACCAAATGAACAAGGGGAACGTACTTTACACGTTTCTGTATTAAGTAAAATGGCAAATTGCAATAATATTTATAGAGAGCTGCATTATTCTGGAAGCATTGTTTTAAGACAAGTCCGTCTTCTATTAATATCAGGACTTTGTGTATTCTGTTGCCTTCAAGAGATTGAATTAAAATTTAATATAATGCATAAAAGATTACGATATGACATATCCAAACTAAATGTACAACGAGAAAAAAATGAAATGTGTGGCCCATATATACCCATTCTGTTATTCAAAATAGGCTTTAATGCAAAAGGTTGCTCGCAAACTTACAACTTGTTGATGAATACAAACCAAAACATAGTCATTGAAACACAACACAAGTGGGAAACAACTTTAAACGAAGAAATACCATATTTTATAGTTGAGAGATCTTTTAAGCAAATACAAAAAATGAAAGAAGGTTCGTTCACAAAATATATACAATTCAAATTATTACATAACAGGATAGTGACCAATAAGAAATTACAAGCAATGGGTCTGTCTGATACTGGTAATTGTCCATATTGTGGGGATATTGAAGAAACAATTGAACATGCTTTTTTACAATGCAGAACAGTAAAAAACTTCTGGAAGGAAATAGAACATTGGTTAAGACAAGTTCTAGACGGTGGAATAAAAATTTCAGATATTGACAAAATTATGGGAACTGGAATTTTGGAAAACACAATAGATAAGACCATTATCGCCGCAAAAAAAGTTATTTATCAAAATAGACAACAGGGTAGACCATACCGACTTGCAGAGGTAAAAGCATGTTTGAAAAGTCAAATGGTAATAGAAGAATATCAATCACATATTGATGGTGAGGATAGAAATTTTATGCAAACATGGGAGAATATATACCAATTTATTACTTACATATTGAAACTTATGTATATAATGTATATGCCATGTCATGCCAGATGAGGCATTATGATATGGGAAAATGAAACAAAAGAAGTATCAATGGTTAAAAAGATATAATTTATTGACCTGAATTGTATAATGTAAACATTTATGACATATTTCAAAGAAATAAAAAACAGCAGTTGCGAATTATAAAAAAAATGAATTAAATACTTTGAAATCGCAAGTCAGTATAACATTGATAGTGTACGATGCAGGCGCAGTCTTCTACCAAGCGATTATATCGAGGACTGTAGCGACATTTATCGCCGGATAAAAAGAAGAGGCCTTCGTTTCTCTGACATTGATACTTTGCAGACTTATATATAAAGTCTTCTAACTGAAAAGACTCACAGGAAATCATGGACAAAATGAATAATTCAAGAGAAGTCATAGCACGCGTGGATTTGTTGGGAAAAGATACGCTTCAGCGGCGAGCGCACTTTGTGCAATAATCACTCTTATAGGACTGGCCAATGTTTCTGTCTTTATCTGCGCTGCAAAGGATAAGGAACTCCGTCGCAAGCCGTTCTCGTGGTTGCTGGCAACGATGGCGGTGGCTGATCTTTCCGCCACGCAGGTGGGGGCACCGATTCTCATGGCGCTCTTCCTAAACTTTGAGCTGGGCTTACCATCAGGTGTGTGCGTAGTCTACATTTGGGTTGGCATCACCTCAGTCACCTTCACCCTGGCCTCCATCGCGGGCATGGCGCTCATACGGGTGCGGGCCTGCTACTCCAACAACGTCTACCAGGTGCACCCCGTGGCTATCTGCCTGCTCATCATAGTGGGCTACTCGTCTGGCATGGCTGTCTCGGCCCTGTACACCCTGGACAGCGGCCACCCCTCTCCCTCCCTCTTGGCCTGTTCCTCCACGCAGACCTACCTGCAGACCATTGACGACGACTCGGGCTACTTCAACGACATCTACCTGGTGCAGTGTGGGATGGTCGTCGGCTGTATTGGCACAGTCATCGTCTGCTACGCCGCCATATTCTCAAAATTCTGCTGCAACCGGAACTTGTTGATTGCAACAACGGACTCGGAGAGCCACGGAATGCAGATGGCTACCCTGGCGAGTCTCATAACTGGCTTATTCATGCTCTGTTTTCTACCGGTCAACATCCTGCCTGCCCTGCTGTCCTACAATACGAGCAAGACCGCCCGCCTCCTGACGTTCCTTTCCTCAAACATGGTCATGTTCCTGCAAAGCGCGCTCAACCCCTACATATACATCTGGAAGAGCAAGCACCATAGGAGAGTTCTCGCTGGCTTTCTCCCGACTAAGTGTGTGGTATGGATTAGTTGAAATAGGATTCAACTAATGACCATGAATGTCCTCCCGCCCGCTGTACATATGTAGAGGAACCGCAGTGAGAACAGTCAACCAGTGCTATATGACATATAAGAGTGGGGAACTGGCGGCATACACCAGAAAGACTCAATTCAAGTAGTTAAATTTAGGATTGAGTGTGTAATGTTATGGAAGGACACGCGAATTTGTGTGGAGACGGCGCCCGCGACCGCACGTCAGATGGGAAGTAATAAATCGATCTCACAAATTTGATTAAACTCTAGAGACAAAAGGTGATCCCCCCTCAGACCCCACGTTGTTATCGAAAGTAGATTCAAATAAAATACTGCCAAAACGAGTAAAAGAAAACAATTACTAAACCTACATAGATTTTACTGGGTTTCGAACTCACGACCTAAATATATATCTTTATCATCAGTTCCACAGTGATACTCGCAGCTGATTGGTCAATTGCTGTTGGGTACTGGATTGTATTTCATTGCCTCTCAATAAATGGCAATGTTAAGATCCGGATAAATGT
>OZ012688.1:15461524-15508705 GCA_963942565.1 Maea johnstoni | reverse complement strand
TTCTGCCAATCAGGGACTGGGCAGCCATATGGGCCCACCTTCACTACGGGGGACGTGATTGGCTGCTGCATCAACCTCATCGACAGTACTTGCTTTTATACAAAGAATGGCGTCAATCTAGGTATAGCTTTCACAGACTTAGCGGTGAGTTTTGAAGATTTTCGTATTTAACCCTGGTCTGGTCCTGCTTAATCCAGAAATAACTGGTCGACACTAGCTAACTTGATGTGCCAGCAAATGTCCACATGAACTTGCTCACCTGCTAATGGTCATTCGGCTGAGTTAGTCTATAGGACCCCCCATAGTTGACCAAAGCAGCTACATTTTGAAGACCCCCCTAGATAAGACCTTCATTACATGGCTAGTTGAGGGTAACTCCTCAAAAAATATATAAGTAACGTTTCCTTTCGAAACTATCTGTTGTTTCCATTATACATGTTTGAGGTAACGTAAGGCATTAGCAACATTTTCAATCATTTTATGATACTTCACTTGGATAAATAAAGATAACAAATTTATGGTATGTTTCTCTTGGATTAAACATCCAAACAACACACTGTTATCATTGGCCATGTTTCTTATCTAAAATCATGGCTGTTGTGGAAATTCTTACCATTATATATGTTGTGAAGTTGTGTATCATATCTATAGGCTGTGTTTTGAGGAATAATGTTATATATGAAGGTAAGAAATGTGATAAATACAAAGGTGAACACCCTCCCAAGGGTTGAATAGACTACATGAATTCTTAGGTCGTAAAAAAAGAAATTGTTTGTTTTCAAGTTGTGTATCATATCTGTAGGCTGTGTTTTGAGGATTAACTTATGTTTTCGTTGTATCTTTCAGCCAAATCTATATCCTACAGTGGGCCTGCAGACCCCAGGCGAAGTAGTGGAAGCTAATTTTGGCCAAAACCCATTTGTCTTTGATATAGAGGATTATATGAAGGTAAGAAATGTGATAAATACACAGGTGAACCCCCTCCTATGATTTGAATACTGTAAAACCCATTATTATCACGCTCCTTTTAAATTCACGCATTTCGCGCTAGATGATGATTACGCATACATTACTGGTGCTGATATATGTTCAAAATAGCAAAACAATGCCCCATCTATCGGTGATACAGTTGATGCGTGTAATTAAATGGCCGCGATCATATTCAGACGGCAGATGCGTGAATAAAAATGTGCGTGGTAATAAAGGGTTTTACAGTAGGCTACGTTAATTCTTAGGCCAAAAGAAATTGTTTGTTTCCTGTAATCCTACCTATTGTGGTTTGGAGTGGCCTACAGGCCAAGTTTTTTTAGGTTTTGCCTCCCACAACACAAAACTGATACCCTTTCCCTCCATATTGATCTTTTCAACACTTCTATGAAATCCCTTCCTACCATCTCTGTTATTTTGGGACTGTTAACTACAGGAAACAAACAATTATTTTTTTAGGCCTTAGGATACTATACTAGAGTAAGATTCCAGAAAGCCCTAAGAAATGCTTAGAACACCATGACCACAGGGAATGACTTCCAATATTTACATGGCAGGGGAATCTATTATTATTGCCTCAAGAATATTGTCCAATCAGATCCATGCATTCATACCATGTGATTGGAGGTTATATTTCTGTGCTGTGTGCCTGAGAGGTCAGCTGGAAAAGTTATATTTAGCATGCTGTGGAGTGTGGACAAGCCGAAACTGTCAAGCCTCTGTCTAATACTTCTAACATCATGTGGATCAGTGGGCAAGACTTCAGGAATACACCCAGAACCCACACTCTGTTAGAAATGACCCACTGGAGTAGATAATAGAGTCCACCTTCCTGGCAAAAAATTGAACAAGCCCAGCAAGATTGTAATTTTGGTTAAGTTTCTCTAAAATTTGATGAAATATTAAGGCATTTTCAGTTTCAATATTCAAAGAGCTTGGTAGTGTAAATAAGTTGCATATGATAATATGTATTTCTTTTATTAGATTATTCACCATAAATATTTCAACTTACCATATAAGGCAATAATTAGAAATAAGGTATTGATTTCTCCTTTTCCAGCAGCAATTCCCACTTGCCATGGCAGGTGGGCAAACGCTTATGTTGGTGCCTGATGCTGGTGATCAATTCACCTTAAAGATAACTTAATTTGTAATCATGATATAAGAACTGCCAAAATATGAGTGACTGACTATGATAAAACTGGATATTTAAGCATGTAATCTACTCTTGGAAAGTTGTCAAAAAAGTTTGCCCTTTGGTGCTGAGTTTGATCTCTGCTTATGTTATGTGCTGATTTGGTGAAAAGTATTTTTGAGTTATTCCTTAACAAAAAATCATCAAAAATGTTTAAAACACATTTATTTCTTTTTCATGATACTTTTGATGTGCACATACCTCTATAAGTGTACTGATTTCAGTGTGACTTCCTCATTAACTCATTAACTAGTCAGTCACTTGATCTCCTTTTGAAGTCCCTAAATAGCATAATAACTTGTCACTTATGCATCATCATTTGATCATCTCATACCATCCATTTCAATTCTCTGCCCCTAATAAAGGTCCAGCTGCTGCTGTGGCTGAGGCCTAAATGATAAAATTGTTTGTTTCCTGTAACCCTACCATAACAAGTTTTTACTCAAAAAACTTACCCTGAAGTTTTTCTGCCCATCCAACTCCCAATCAACATAAAACACATATCATTAAACAAAAAATATACTCCTCAAAAATATTTCACTGACCTGGCTAGCCTATTTTTTGTTTGGATTGTACGGAAACAGACAATTTTTTTCCTAGGCCTGAGCCATGTGTTACATGAGGAATAGCACTTGCTGCGTGGCTGTGGCATGTACTACTGGCAGGCTCAGGATAATAAAGAACCATGTTGAGCTACGGCCTATATTGCTCGGGTTGATATATATAAAGGGGGCATACTTATATTAGAGGGAATGAAAGGGGGACCTTTCAGCAAAAATCACATCATGACATTTTGATTACAAAGATATTGATTTTGCTGTAAGTAGTAAATTAAGTTTAATCGCCTAGTAGGGCTAGTATTATTACACTAAAACAAACCCAAAACAATCCATAAAGCTTAACGGCACCCATGAAGTCTCCAAGCCTAGGAGGGCTAGGACTATAGCTTTCAAATTGAGCCCTATCATTTAAATATAGCTGATCCATACCTTAAAGGTCCACTAATAGTAGTGTTTGTTTTATAAAATCTAAACTAGCCCCATTATCGCCATTAAGCCTTTCCATGCCCCTTAAGTTAACTAGCTAGTATTTTATTATTCAAACTAGCCCTACCATCTGTAGTTTGCTTATCCCCACACCCTTGAAATATACTAGCCCAGCAAGGCTTTATCTACTTATTCATAAATAGCTGTGTCATATCTCAGTACCTTACCACTTCCTTGAAGTCCACTGGCTTGAAAGGGTTAATATTAAAACAACTTAACTGGCTCTAACATCTCCCTATAGCTTACTATACCCTTGAAGTTTAGTAGCCTAGTAGAGCTAGTATTATAACATTTCACCTCTTGTCTCCATAAAGTTGCCACCCATTGAAATCTACTGTCCTAGAAGAGCTAGTATTTTAACATGTAAATATCATTCCTTTGGGCCTCTGAGGGGTGGATAGGTTCATCACATGTCATACATGCCTCTTCATTACACAGTTTTTACAGCCAACCCATATCCCAGTTGTTATTTCAGGAGTGGAGAATGAAGACGCGCTCCACCATAGAGAGGTTCCCCATCACAGACAAGAAGGGGGAGTGGCAGACTGCCTTACAAAAGTGAGTAAAACACAACAATCAGTTTAACTCCCATATCATGGCATATGGTTTTAGGAAACTTTAAAATCTTCACGGTACAATACAATGTCAATATTTCCTTGATGATTCAATACCTTAATGATATATTCGGCCTCCCATGGACTTAATATTGTTAAGTTAAGCACTGAGGGCTTCAGAAATTTCAGCCTAGCCCTAAGTCACTTTTATCTGTCTCACATGCCCTGAGGAGGATGTGCTAGTGGTCAAGAATGCATGACCAACTGTGTGTTTGAATTGACCTCAAATTGTTGTGTGTTTTTCTCCAGAATTGTTTCTACTTTTTCTGACTTGTTTGATTTAATTTCCCTTAAATTTCTTTCCAGAATTGTTTCTACTTATCTGGTCTGTGTGATTTAATTTCCCTTAAGTTGTGTTTTATTTTTTCCAGAATTGTTTCTACTTATCTGGTCCACCATGGCTACTGCGCCACCGCCGAGTCTTTCGCCCGCAATACAGGACAAGCATTCGAGGAGGAGCTAGCTTCAATTAAGAACAGACAAAGTATCTACTTCTTTTCTCTTCACCTGCTGCACTATTGTTGGCTATCTAGCCACTATTTTATAGTTGGCTATCTTACCACTATTTTCTATTTTATTTATCAACTAGGCTCTAAAAGAGTTATTTATAACTTCTATTTACAACAAGTAGAATGTGAAAATGAATAAAACAACCATCAACATCAATTCAAGTATAGATAAGGAGGATTTATTTACCTAAACAATACAGGCAGTGCCCCTTATTAAAGACATAGTAAAAACCATTTAACATTTAAATATGCTACTGTAATTGATTTTGAATCATCCATGTTTAGATTTCACTTGAAAAAATGATCTGCATGCTTTGGCAATTTTACATAGAATTTGCATATAAATCTCAAATTAGCAAACTAGTTTGTTGTTCGGTTAACCTCCTCATTTGTTTGAGTTTGGTCTGCTACTGACATAGATGTTTAGCTTACTCATGTCCCGAATCAACCTTGACAAATATCTGGATCTCTAATACTTTTTAAAACATTACTATCTCAAGGTATTGTAAGGAGAGTTGAAAGATGTGCTTTCTTTGCATATTGGTGTTGAATAACATGCTTTCATGGAGTGTGTTGTACTATACAAGCATCGGGATCGATTGTTCAAATTTTGGTGCACACTGGAGCGCTAAGTACACATTTATGAAACTGCTTTAATATTAACAGGGTATACAAAAGTCAGGAATACATGCCATTGTGCAACTTTGCCAAAAGATATAAAAAATATGGTGACATGCTGTAATGAGGTACATTCTTGTTTGCTACACTCATCTACAGTGCCATGTGCAGTAATAAACATACACCCCATTATTTGTCTTTGCCAAGAAATATTATTCCCCCCAAAATATTTCTGACATACTCTATACTGACTATACTGTAATAGTTACCAGAAAAGAAATACTCCAAAAAGTTTTCACATACTGTATTCTGACTGTACTGTGATGGTTACCAAAAAACTAATACTCCAAAAGAAATTGTGACTGTACCTTAATTTTGTCTTATATTCTTGTTGTCTTGACTTTCCCCCTTTGTTGTTTTCAGGAATACAAAGGCTGGTGCTAGCAGGCCGCATGGGAGAGGCCATCGACACCACACAGCAGCTCTACCCAGGCTTACTAGAGCGCAACGCCAACCTACTCTTCATGTTAAAGTGCAGACAATTCATAGAGATGGTGAACGGCACGGACAGTGAGGTGCGGGGCCCTGCCATCCGCAGCCCCAAGTCTCGGCACGGCAGCGGCAGCAGCAGGTCCAGCCCCAGCATGAGCCCCATCCACCACAGTGTGCATTCACAGCAACAACAACAACAACAACAGCAATCACGCAGCGCTGGTGGCTCCAGCCCCAATAGGATAATCTCTAGTACCAGTAGTAGCAGTAGCAGTAGTAGTGGGAGTAGTAGTAATAGCAGTAACAGTAACAAGTCCCACCACACTGGTGGAGGGCAACAACAACAACAACAACAACAACAACAACAACAGGACCTACAGACTATCACGGAGGCTCACATGAACGCTGCCAATGCGGCCAATAATGCCATGAACGGCACAACAACAACAACAACAACGATGACAACTTCTAGCAGATTGACTGATACCGATATGGATGTAGAACATTCAGACTCCAGCAACGGAGTCGTGAGTAACGGGACATCCACAAACGGCACATGTATGAACGGCAATAGTCAGCCGGACCCAGACAGGGAGGACATGGGTAAGTTTCCTGCAAGAGGGGGGCAGAGGGATTTTCGAATAGGGCAGGAAGATATTTTTTAGGCTTCAGAACAGTCATTTCTTCTTCCTGTATACCACCAAACTTCATAGAAGACTCCAGGTGGATAGCTTATTTGTGGAAGCCGGTTTTGATAAGAATTAAGAGGCAGAATGATTTTAAAGGGGGAAGGCAGGTTTTATTCACTGATTCCAATTATCATGGGTGAATGGGCCTCAGCCAGGAATTTCGAGGCTGATAGTCCAACATGGGCATCCTAGAAATCATCCTATAAACATGTATTTACTTGCATCTAGAAAGAGTTTCCATACAGATCCATTGACAAGAAATTTTAATTGCTTGATATTTCTTAATAAAACATTTGGGTGTATTCAGGTTGGGGTTAAAATTAGGCCCACATGCCCTGTGCAGGCAAAGACCCTTTTTTGGCAATACAAGTTAAGGTCACTGAGACTTCGGTATTGGCAGCTGGAGAATCTGATAATCAAGAAACTCCCAAGCAGTGAGTCAACAACTCACATGAGAATATTGTAAATAAAAAAAGCTTTGCTGGTAAGTATGTGACTGCGCTGCACATGAGTCCTGTTAACTCTATAACCTTGCAAAAAAACTCTTTAAACCATGGGTGACACTTTTTCATAACTGGACTTGTGGAAGAAAAAGGTTTACCGTATGTCTCAATTTCCATAGTAAAGCCTTGGCAGATACAGATCGACGAGATTGTTAGTTATAAAACAATCTGATCTGATAATGATATTTAAAACAACAACAAAAAAATTCTGATGTGTATTTTCCGCTGTAGAAATAGTATTACATAAGGACAAAATGCGATTTTTTGGGCTATAGGAAACCAAATAATTTTATAGCCTAAGCACTGGATTGATGCTGTGTTGTGTTATTCTGAGATGTAGATGGTAGGGATGTTATCGATAGTCGACAAATCGATAAATCGACATTTTCACTTTGTCAATTAAATGGAATCAAAATGGTTGGGTATCGAATCGAAATAAAGCGATTTTTTTCTGTACCCCAATAATGGCGTATGATTATCAATAAGAAATACACTTTTCCCAGACATTTTCCTGTTAAACTAACGCAAAGTGAAACTCTGACTAAATATTGAAGTATTTTCTATGACATTTGTAAGAGAAATTGGAAGGAATGGTGTACTTTACTCAGGCATATGGCCAAGACACAGGGTATCGAACCAAATCGAATTGAATCGATATCGGAAAGGGTATAGCAATTAATCAAATCAAAAAAAAGATATATCAATAACATCCCTATCACTAATTATGCCCTACAAGCACATTACGGCGTATCAAATCGAATCGAAAAATATATCAATTAATCTAATCGATAAAATTTCATATCAATGTCATCACTAGTAGATGGATTGATGCTGTTTTGTGTTATATTCAGATGTAGATCCGCCGACACAGAGGCGGCAGCTCTGTGGTGGTAACCAAGCAGCCATAGAGAAGATGCTACAGTTCGGCAAGGACCTGCAGGCAATGAGTCAACAACTTAGGCGAGAATACGGCAAAAATCCTGCCAACAAGAAAGCTTTACAGGTTAGTGTATGATTGTAAATAGACAAGGCAAAAATCCTGCCAACAAGAAAGCTTTACAGGTGAGTGTATGATTGTAAATAGACAAGGCAAAAATCCTGCCAACGAGAAAACTTTACAGGTGAGTGTATGATTGTAAATAGACAAGGCAAAAATATTGCCTACAAGAAAGCTTTACAGGGGAGTCTATGAATGTTAATAGATAAGGCAAAAATCCTGCCATCAAGAAAGCTTTACAGGGGAGTGTATGAATGCAAACAGATCAGGCAAAAACCCTGCCAACAAAAAAAGCTTTTACTGTCAGGGCTCGACATTAAGGGCTGCCTTACTGCCACGGGCAGATAAAAAAAATTTAAATGGCTGAAGGGCAGGTAAAATTCAGAGTGTGCCTGCCCTACATTGCAGGTAAGATTTCATCATGTAACTTCAGAGATACTATAACACAAGGGAAATCCAATATTCTTTCAACAGTACAGATAAATCTATAGCAGGAAAGCAGTTCATTGGTGCTAGTATAATACATATAGAAAAGTTACTTTGATGTTCATTCTTTCACACCTTTTGCAGGGCAGGTCAAAATTGTGTCGGGCAGGTTGAAATTAAAGTTCACATGCCGCACTTGGCAAGTGCCTTCAAAAGTTAATGTTGAGCCCTGACTGTGAGTATATGAATGCAAATAGAGGAAAAAAATCCTACCATGGACATACGTGGCAATGGCCTATCTTCTTCAAATATATTTAAGGATGTTGATATTGATGTTTTCTTTGTGGATGTCTTTGGCCTAACAGCCTATTCAGACTCTGAGGGATGAATACCTATAAGAATGAAATTGTATGGTATGGTATCCGTACTAATAAAACAGTACAGTATATAAACAGTACTGGTAACTGTTGCATTATTACCTAATACATTTTCTTGTGAATATTCATGTTTAGGATCCTGAACAATCTTGAAGAAATGATAACTTCATATTGGTTAGAATTGATAAGAACACCTTTAACCCTCATTCTGATAATGGCTAATTAGTCCATTACAAAATTATGCAAAAAACCTGAAAAAACACTGAAACCCTGGCACATTGGTACTCATTTGATAGTTCTCAGCGTGAGCTATCCAATGAATACCAACATGACAGGGATTATGTGGTTTTCAAAAAATAGCCTCAGCATTGGAAGAGTTATGGAATGAAACGCTATGATACAATACTTTTTGAAACGATACTGGTACCTCTTAACAGTATACAAACAGACCACTGCGGCAGATGTTTTGGTGTTGTTTATATACTATATTTTTGTTGTTGTTTTTCAGGATGCCTTTAGCCTATTAGCCTATTCAGACCCGTGGAGCAGTCCTGTGGGCTGCCAGCTGGACCCAGTGCAAAGAGAGCCTGTCTGCGCTGCCTTAAATAGTGCTATTTTAGGTGAGCACCTTTATCTCACATTCAGTCTTATCCTCAAGGCTCTTGTTCTATCTTAAGTCATTCATGCCGGTGACAGCCAAACCACCAGACAATTTTGGTGAAATCTCTCTAAAAAATGCAATATTTCAAAAATATTTGATGGATCAGAGCTCTATCTACAACTCTTGTTAAACTATTTTGCAAAGTTAAGTTATTTTCTGAAGTATGACAGGTCCAGATGACACAGGTCAAGTAGATTCCTGGCATGAATGAGATGAAAAAAAATGGCTGTTGGGCAAGTAGAAATTATCACTAGATATCGCGAAGTTCAATAAAATGCTGTTGACCCCAGATGTTGTTTTGGCATTAATCTTGATTCATTGTATACTGGGTTAATTTTTCAGAATGGTAAATCTTTTGTACAATAGAGTAATAGCTTACTTTTTTCACCGTTTCCAATTTCTTAGGCAGTATATCTGTCCGGCCGTGTATGTATTCATCCTAAATGGTATTTTATAATGCCATGTATTGATTGCATGTTAATAGTTTTGTCTTTTCTTTTTTTCTTCAGAATCCCATGGGCTACCAAAACAACCTCCTCTAGAACTGGCCATCGGCCAGGCCACGCAGTGTATGAAACTTATGTCCAAAGTTGGGGTTGGCTCTTGTGCCTTCGCCAGTGTGACCGACTATCTACACTGATTCTGGGTCATCTACCTAGCTAAAACACCACAATCACTATGCTTACATCCAGCTCAGCCCAGCCTGACCAGCCCTTTCTGGAGCCAGCGTGCCTGCCAGCAGAGTGCCTCTCCTCACCAGCTCTCTGTTGCCTGATGGGGCATCTCTTTAGAAGTACCTTCTTGTGGCATGGCACATCTTCCAAGGAGCGCTACACTTTACATCTCCTTAGGAGTACATTGCGGCCCATCCATGCCTGCCTGCAGAGTGCCTCTCTCCAGAAGCTCTCTGTCGCCTGATGGGGCGTCTCTTTAGAACCGCCCTGTTGTGGCATGGCACATCTTTCAAGGAGTGCTACACCATTTAGGAGTGCATTGTGGCCCTGATGGTGCATTTCTTTAGAATCGCTCTGTGGCCAAGCATCTTTCAAGGAGGGCTACGCTGTACGTCTCCATAGGAGTGCATTATGGCCTACATGGCATATTTCCTTGGAATCGCTGTTGCCAAGCATATACTAAGGAGTGCTTCGGTACTCAATGGTGTCCTTAGGAATGCATCCTGGTCCAGATTGCGTATTTTCTTAGAATCGCCCTGATGCTATGCATCTTCCAAGGAATGCTATGCTACTTCAGTCTCCTTAGGAGTGCATTGTGGCCTACATGGTGCATTTCCTTAGAATTGCTCTGTGACCAAGCATCTTCCAAGGAGTGCTACACTGTACGTCTCCTTAGGAATTAAGCTCCATTCTAAGTGACCTCTAGAGTGACCTTGAGAGGGCCCTCTGGTGGCAGGAGGCGAAGGTGAAGAAGGGGGCTGGTCGGCGGCGAACTCTTTGATGCGCACTCGCTGCTGATGCTGCGTTATTTTACCAGATCGAATGAATTTTTCAGGGAACATAATTAGGTTTATTGCAGATGAATTAATTAGCTCTCTATAGGAACACTGTGTTGACTTGGCTGCTCAGGATTCTACTGTTAACAAAGGAAGAATGGAATCGCCACTGGGTTTATATGACAAAATGACAAGGTTGGAGAGCTTCCTGACCATCAAGGTGGTTGATATTCTATCTGAACCTGCTCACTCATCAAAACATGGGGGCCGTCAAGTGTCCTTGAACATATGTCCAGAAGAGCAGTATGACAACTTTTCCGAGATTTCTATCTTAGAAACGAAGCCACAATTTAGTTCAGTTACTGTATAACCTCTTGGAGGCAAACATGAGGAACCATGGCTAAATAGTTCACAGGGCTCGAAATTAGGGGTACCGAGGGCTCCCTTGAATTCTCCTGCGGCTCCCTCAAATTTCTGCAGGGAGCCCAAAGATGTACTGGATTCTATACGCAAAGTCTCTTGGTAGCTTAAAAAGATTGGGCTCCCTGGATAAAATTTTAATTTCGAGCCCTGCTTCATATTAAAAAGAGATAACAGAGGTGCTCCCAACTCAGAGGTTCCCACAATATCTTTTCAGAGAATAGGTCCGGGAAACCATGTTTACATTTGAAAGATTAGTGATATTTGTGATTTTCACAGGCCTTTAAAGTTGTGATCATATGTTGCGTATTATTTGATTTAAAAGCAAATGGAGTTTGACCTTACAGATCATTTGGTTGCTTTTAGCTAAACAACTAAACAAGTGTGTCAGCTTTTCAATATTTTGAGAAAACAAGTACAAATACACTTGTTAAATTGTTTTTCGAAAAACTGAATTCATAACTTACAACATATCCTGTTCATTTTGGCAATATGGGCCTCAAAGTGATGAACATTTAATAGCAACCCAAGGTCATTCAAGGCCAAACCCTAGTTGTGAATATTCAATTGTGTATCCAATATTCAAGCGATAATATCTCACAGAGTGGTAACTGTCAAATTTTCGACATTCAGATACTTCCATGATTTGCTTTCCGAGATTCTGTGAAGAATTTGTCCCTTATTTTATTTTGATGGCATTCGCAACTGTTTTTTGTAAGTTTCTGTTTGTTCACCACTGAACTCATTTGTGCCTAGAATTCTGCTTGGATTTGCCTTAGGGTAGGTAAAGGAGAGAGAACCTGTGGTCTGTACATTTCCAGATTGCATTTACATCTGGATTTAAAAATTGAAAATCTGAATAAATTGAGAAAAGATAGTGCTACAAGACTGTTAAGTATACTATTTTTGGTAGGCTTCATTTCCAAGTTAAATATTTTTGAAATATCACCCATCCTGATGAATGAGTGATTTTTTAAATGAACTCCAAGAGTGATTGCGCAATATGTTTGTGACGAGCAATATGTTTTTCTTCGGGATGAAAAAACTTGAACCAAACCAAACATCGTTAAAACCCTTTTTAGAAACCATTCTTTTTGAGCTGTGTGGAATATGCAATTGTAAAGGAGCCCAAGCACACTTTTAAGGTGCCCCTGGATGAGTGGCAAGAAGCTTGAAATGGAATCGCTGCGTTCAAATTAAATAGCTTACTAAAAAGTGGTGTTTGGTAATGAAAGGGTTAGCTGTATAGTGATTGTCTGAGCATAGCCATGTAAGCAGGTACAGCAAAAGAAAAACCTCTTTGGTATTGTATAGTGTATATAGGAGAAATATAAGGGCTTAATGGAGAGAGAGAGAGAGAGAGAGAGAGAGAGAGAGAGAGAGAGAGAGAGAGAGAGAGAGAGAGAGAGAGAGAGAGAGAGAGAGAGAGAGAAACAGAGAGGTAGAGAGGTTTTATTCTTAGTGAAATTGCTATGGTGATAGCGAGTTGGTTTTGCGTTACAATATTTTCTTTATCTTTGAGGTCCAGTGCTCAGTTACAATAATAGTCACCAGAGAGACATAGACTAAGAATGTGTGATAAGACAGTATTAAACCCAGAGAGAATTTTCCATCCACAGGGTTTGTAAGATTAAAATATCACTATTGGTTTTATCCATTTGATTATATTTGTGTTGGTCAGACCACTATGTATGTATTTGATTTACGCAATGGAATATACATGAGCATGAGGCAGTGATGAGCCACTGAATTTGTGACACCATCTTATTTTAGCTAGGATTTGCCCCACTTCCAAAACTAGGCTTGTTGTTCATGTTCTTTCAACCCATTTGTACCCCCACCCTCCCCTCAATTTGGCAGAAAAGTGATGATAAATGAAATGTGTTATACTAGAACGAGGGGGTTTCTGTGGTCCCATTTGCATCTTGAGTCCTCACATGCTCTGACAAATTTGAACAATTTTCACACATCTTTAACCCTTATGCTGCTGGTTGCTAATTGTACAATACAAAATAATGCAAAAAAGCTAAAAATGACAGGAACTCTGGCACATAGGTACACATCTGAGAGTAACCAGTAAGAGCTTTCTAATGAATACCTACATGACAGGGTTTAGATGGTTTTCAAAAATCGTTGCATTCTTGTGCTTTAGATGCAATAAGCCTTTGCATTTGAAGGGTTAAAGTTATTTTTGAAGAATATCTGAAGACAGATTGTTCATCAAACAAAAATGACCTCAGGTCAAATATTTCTCAAAATATGGCATTGTTACAAGATGCAATTGGAGACTTTCTTTTTGACTTAACTCTACTTTGAACATTCATTACCAACCCTACCTCCCAGTATCCAACTGTCCAGTCAAGTCTACCTCCCAGGCAACAAATCTTATCTATAATTTAACTAATATTTGCAAATTGAAGCCATATAAAGCTGAATTATGCAGTTGATAGTTCAGAAAATAATGGTACGATTTTCAAATTACTTGGACCAAACAAAATGATCCATAGAATGATCAACGAAGACAATACAATTTTAAATAAAATCATCCATCAGGTTTAAGAGTTAGTGACACTATTTAAACTCAAGACATGTCTGTGCTTGGAAAGCTTTGTGAAATAAGCCCCAGATATCCAAAGGCTACTCATACCCGATTCTTTCAGAACCTATATGTAAACAGCCCCCCCCCCCCCCCCTCCTTCCTTCACCCTGTCCCCTAACCCTGTCTTAACCACTGTTGACAGCTTGGAATGTTTGCAATAAAATGGCCACAAGTCCTTTGTTGCTGTTGACTGATAAACAATGTATTCTGTTAGCTGATCCATTGCCTTGTATTATTCAACTGGAGACTGTAGAGCCCTGTATGGTGTGCTTAACCTGTTCATGCTTAAGAGTTCCTCCAAAATATATTTTGTAAAATTATTCTTAACCCTTATGCGGCTGGTGGCTTATTTGGCCAATACAAAATGATGCAAAAAAACTCTGAAAAATGATTGAAAGCCGGCCACATGGGTACTCATCTGAGAGTACTCGGCAAGAGCTTTCCAATGAATACCAACATGACAGGGTTTAAATGGTTTTCAATAAGCGTTGCATTCTTGTGCCTTGAACGAAAATAGCCTCAGCATTGGAAGGGTTAAAAGTTCCTCCAGACATTGGATCTACACTTCAAATATTTTGTAAAAGCATTCTTAATTCCCAAGTTATTATCAAAACTATCACACCTCCATATGATTATTTCTAGAAGAACTTCCAAGCATTAATGGGTCAGATATTTCTCAAAAATTGCTCTTATGGATGAGTATTATTTAGAATTATCAGGTGAGTTGTGCACTTTAGAAGCTGAAGGGTTAACGGCCAGGATGGACCTAGGATGGCTAAATGTGTACAGTACCAGTATTTTATAAAACTTGCACACTGTTGAGGAATGGTATTGCGCTGATGCATGCGTAACTGTGGTTTCCTCCTTTGCCAGAAGAGGGCGCCCCAAGAGGAGAATGTGTGTGTAGTGGGCGTCGGCGGCAGATGACACTGCTATTTTCTTGCTGTTTTTCATGGTTACGGTTCCATAGAGACGTCCTTTTTAATTTTATAAATTATTACGATATGTACAGAGAGTCAAACTATATCCAGGCAATATTGCATTGTGTTGTTATTGAACGAGTTGTACATGTGTGTTGAAGCTTATGAGGTACTCTGCTTGTGAGGAAAGATTCGGCACGAGAGGAGGAAGGCAAGATTCGACATACCCCAGTCACGCCCCCTTTCTGACATGTTTGCAACGACTGAGTTCTACTGTGCCCAGTCATAGAGCATCATGACCCACTACTACTACTACTACTTCAACACCATGCAGGTACTTCCAAGTATCAATTTTGCAAAATAAAAAAAAGGTTTATAGTAGAAAATCTATTGTTATTTATATTTTATACCACATCGGTGTTACAACCTTTTTACCTTTAAGCTTCCTAGGGATTGCTTGTTTTAATCTATTCATGCCTTTAAATATGTTAACAGCATCTAATATACATGTGATAATAAAGTTGCATCAATTTATAAAATATTTCAACAAGAGATGCTTGGTTGGTTCTAATCGACAATTTCCCAACAAATATTTTTCAATAAATGCTGTGAAAAAATAGCTCCAAAATAATTAGGACATGTTTGCTAGCTACAGGCCTTGATGGGTGAAAGGGGTTCATGCAGGGTCTCTTTCAACAGGGTGGGTGTCTGGCATTCAAATGGGCACCCCAACCTTCAAAAAAATTACTCATCAGATTTTCAGAATATACAAGGATTTGGTCAGGAGGTCCTGAACCTAGAATTTGCATTAAGGTAAAACTCAAGTTTTTTGGCAAATAGAATAAATCGCACTATTTATAAAAGAAAGTGATGTTGGTTGTTTTCTGGTCAACAGTTCTCCTTCAGTTACATTACAAAAATGCTATGGTGAGAGATATTACGTAAAGTGGCCCTTTTACTATGAATGGATTATAATCTAAATCTAAAGCAAATAGATGAAAATTCTCACGTCAAAATAAATGCCTGAAAATTGGTTAAAGATAAGTATTTTCTCAACAATTAAATGAAATTGAAAAATAGGATTCAAAATTTTCTTGCTGACTTATTTGGAAAATCCTGGCTAAGGCAATATTGCAGGATGTTTATTGTTTGGTAGTCTAGAAAACAAACTACCAGTAATGAGCTGAATAAATCCCAATAACAACCTTAAAGGGCAAATGCACCTTCATGATGATTTAGGTTCAAAATGGAAGTGACTGCCACTGATATCTCTCAACCAATCAGAAGCAGGGCTGGCAGTCACTTCATTAGCACCACTTCTGATAATGGCAGCCTCTATACCCAGACTCAGGCTAGTTTTTTACTAACTTTCATAAGCCATATCTGAGGAGTGCTGAGGAGGACAGACTTGCGGGTGGTCTTTTTTGAAAGGTGACACATATAGGCACATTTTGAACCTAAATCATCATGATGGTGCATTTGCCCTTTAAGCATTAACCCACTTGCTGCTAGGACAACGTATGGTACTATATGGGCACTGGCTACACTATAGCATGTCATGAGAGAGAGAGAGAGAAATTGAAACAACTGAAAAGCCCATGTACCATGTTATCTAAGTACTGCTTCCGCAAAAGAAATAAACATCCGGCCATATAAAATTTACATTGCTAGCATAATCAGAACCCCCTCAATCACCACATGTAATTTTATAATTTATAACCACCATTTTGTGCCGAAAATCATCAACTTAACACAAAAAATACAGTTAAGAACTGTGGTGGCCATTTTAGATAATGAAGCCATTTCCCATCGAAATAAACAACCTTATATTCGGGTGTATTTATCGTGTACGGCCAACCGAAAGTTGATCAGCCGTAACGATAATGGCGGGCGTGGGGATACAGCGCTGTTGTCGTGATTTCTTGACAACCGCCACTGACCCTACCTAGAAGTCAGTTGAGAAATCTCGACAACCGCAGGCAGAGGGTTAAAAATCACCTCATAATCTATTGCTAATCAAATTACCCCCTATGCTGCTAGTGGCTAATTTTGGCAATACAAAAACTTTAAAATTGACTGAAACCTTGGCAAATGGGTACACTCATCTGAATGGTACTCAGTGAGAGCTTTCCTACGAATACCAACATGACGATTGCTTTAAAAAACCTTGGTGTTATTGTGATTTGGATGAAAACAGCCTCAGCATTGGAGGTGTTAAGTCAAGCACTGACATCAATTAATTAACTCTTTCTTAATTACTTGTTACTGATCAATGACAACTTATATAGGTACCCTTTCATGCATCCCAACTGCTTAGTCAGAATCAATGTAAAAGCAATTATTCTTGCAGTATAAAAATCTGAAATGATTAATATGCTGGTAGATAAAATATGAATTTTCAGAAGAAAAAATATTAAGTTGACTAAGATACAGGGCTATCTAATCACCCCTGGGTTGAGCAAACAGTCAAGAACTTTGAAGTAAATTAATAACAAAGCAATTATTTGAAAAATATTTGTTCTTCTTAGATTTGAAAATACTGCTTTAAATATTTTTTCAAATGTCCTAATTCATACAGATGTTTCAAGTTATCAGATCACATTTGGATTCTATGGGCAAATTGGTTAACAACCGAAGTGTACACAAACAAATATGACCAAATTATACACAGCACTTACAATTGTATGATTTTTCCATCATTTTATTTTACATATGTACATAGGTTTACATGTCACATATCTGCTAGTCTTCAAGCCACACCATCATGACAATTTTAATAGAAGACCAAAGGAAAAAAATCAGAAGAAACCCACCCATCACAACAGTACCTGTATTTGTATACCAAACAGCTAGTATTCTCATCCTTTCTGTGAAATCCTGTTTCTTACTGATGCCATAATCAAGATATTCTGTTCACCAACTTTTTTTATTTTATCCATTATCCATCATTTTGGACAAATCCAATGAAATGAATCCTGAACTTTTTGGACATGAATTAAAGTTAGATAAATAAGTCCTAGAACACCTCTAAATTATGCAGCAATCAAAAAGAAAAATCTGAATATGTCTTGGTTATGTTTTTTTTTGTCATTTTACTTTCATTTTGGTCGACCATCCTGTGGAAGGGTATCAAGAATATTTTATGATTTAAAAGGGATTAACCTGCAACAAAACGGTCAAATGTAACAGTAAACTTATAATTAATCAGCAATTAAAACCTTCTAATAAGGAGCACAAATGAGAATAAACCAGAAATAATGAATTATGAAACTATGAAAAGGTGTCAACAGTTCAAAAAGGTTTAAAAACTTTAAATGCTAAACAATAAAAATCAAACCCACTGCTGTATGCTCAACTCATTCGCATCTGACACATTTGTCCAACACCTTAATAGCAATGTTTTCAAGTAGAATCAGTTTTGCCACTCTACTCTAGATGCAAAAGATTTATGAGATCCAGCAGTAATTAACTTTCAATCTTAACTAAGTGTAAAGAGAAATGTTACAACCCTGAGGTGTTCAATAGTCACACACGGCTCGAAATTAAGTTTTTTCCTGGGAGCCCAATTGCATCTTCAAAAGCTACTGAAAGCTTTTCTGTATAGAAACCCGTCCATTTTTGGGCTCCCTTCAGAAATCTGAGGGAGCTGCATGAACATTTAAGGGATATTTCAGCCTGACAATGGAGCCTTAACTGTAACCACAGTAAGGAGTAGCCTCCCTTCGTTTATGAATTATCAAGACTTCCTCATAGCTTATTACCAATAATTATATACTAACATTTTTCTGTTTGCCTTCTTAGAAACATGGGAAAACTCCATATTCAAAATGGTACTTAGTCTTTCCCTTTCCTCTTCTTACCCTTTTCTACAAAACCATTACCTCACCTGTGAACAGGTATTGAAGAAAAGAAGTAATGAGCTTGTACTCAGTATGTTTATTCTTACACCTGTTATCAAGCATCACCCACACAGGATATTATGACATTATGTGGTGCCATTTTGTCATTATGTGGCCCACCTCAGAAATAATCATTGTTAAAGCAAAGCATGTGAAGATTTGACATGAAATGGTGACAAAACCAATGTATATACATCCTATGATTCACATTGGCTTTTTGTAACCGTCTTCGTTTCCTCAGACTCTTGAATGATTGCCATATGAGACCTACCTCCTTGAAGATCCCCCTGCTCTTCACCAGTATGTGGCTTCATTTGTTTTTCACATTTATACTGCACTACCACAACATTCCAACCACCACCACAACACATAGACCACATACTGGATAAGTGGTTTACACAACCCCACTAACTCTTTCAGAGGGTAATGTCCACAATAAGGAGAGACTTTTCAAAGTAAAAATAGATGAAACTACCTTCTCATGTCAAAAGGTGGGTTCAATGAGCTCATACAGAGTTGTTAATTTGATAGCATAATTTCCTTTGTTCCACATAGGAACTGAGCCACACAGATGCATTTCAGTACACATACACACTCTGAGAGCCCAGTTGCACCAACGTGACTCAGGCTCAATTTGATTGTCTACAACAATAGATGCTATTGTTGTAGACAATCAAATTGAGACTCGAGTCACATTGGTGCAACCGGCCCCTGAGCTGGCCAGCCATTATCACACAACCATCTTAATAAATTAATAAGTAAGAACCCTTTTGGAATGAGGCAGTCTGAAGAGAGAGAAATCAGTACTTTAGGTGGACATTTTTCTCAATTTCGGTTTAGTGTATAACAGCATTTGTGATGGTACCAGCCAACATGGAACCTCTGGGGACTACTGCGATAAACAGAATCATTCCAGTTTATATCAATTACATACAGAAAGTCAGGGACTTAGTCAGGCAATTTCCTGAAAACCTCCTTAAAGACTGACAATAATTTCCAGGAAAATTTTACTCTTATTAATTTCTGGGAATAATAACCATTTTCTAAGATATGGCTGAATTGCATATCGCCCTTGTTGAAACAATAACTATCAAATGTAGTTGGTATAATGATTTAAGGAAGCTGAGTAGCTAATATGGTTGGGCACACATTTTCAGAATGCTGTTTATTACAGGCACTTTTAAAATCTTGGCTAAGAACCTGCTCCTGGTTCAATCTTTTGGGAATATCATGAAGGCAAAGCAATTATTTGACAAGAGATTGAGCAGTTGATGCCTCTGATAAGTCTAACAGCTCCTCTTCTATTCTTTCTCTACTTGATGATGTATTTTCAAAACTGTTACACCAAGTGTGAACTCCAGATATAATAGGTATAAAGCTGCAGGTTTTTCCAACTCTATCCCCACATTTGTACTGCCTCATAATGCTTCCTTACTGCGCACATCCTTTTCATATTTCTCCAGGAGCAGCTTTTTGTATGCGGCCTGGTTAGACCACAGCTCAGCTGCTTGAGTGTTCAAAGGGCTTTCATTGTTAGGTTCTGAAACATAAAAGGTGAATGTATTTAGCATATGGTCTAAGGGTACATATATTCAGATTACAAACATAAAGATAAGTGGACTAAATTTTGGATGCAATGGCTATTATATACCACACCAATAGGTCTCTTTCGATTCAACAATATGACTGTTATCAGGTTTTCTGCCAAATATTGCCCTGGACCCTGAGACTATGTTACAGCCCAAGTAGACATCACAAGCTCCACCTCTATTAAGAACAATTCCCAGGTTGTCATTAAACATCTAATACAATATGTACAATGAAATGCAAATATATTTTCAGAAATATTGTAGAAAATAAATATAAATTAGTTTCAAAAAATCGTATTTGGAGATTGTCTTAATTCTCATAATTGTTACTATCACCCATTCTTGGGTGATAGCTAGAATTTAGAAACTGGGTGTCTGAATTTGACAAAAAATTTGGGCTTCCTATTTTTCAAGGGAGACCATATTAAATATACACAGATTACAATCATAAATAAATATTTGTCTATTGAAATAATACCATAACGTCCTCATACAATGTTGTGGAACCTGTTTTGAGGTGAAATAAAATTAATTATATGCATGCTTGGGGTGTCAAATGACACCCAGACACCCTGCTAGCTAAAACTATGAGCCATGGTCTTAGCCAGCAGGGCATCTGGGTGCCTTTTTGGATACCCAAACCCTTAAAAAGCCCCCCTCAGGACACCCATTTTTGCGAGAAATTTCTTAAAATGTCAATCTAAAGCATATAATTGATTTTTGTCATCTCCATGTGATTCCCATGATATTGTATATAAGGATATCATGCCTTATTTTGATAAATTTATACATGTATATGGTTGAAATCTGAGTATATTGTGGCCCCTCTTAAAAATTTGGACCCCCCCAAAATTTAACAATAGCCTATTTTGGGCACCCAGTTTCTAAAACCTGGCTAAGTCCCTGCTATGGGCCATTCCCTCACCTGCAAGCAAACTCTGTATGGAGAGTAGAATGGTCCTGACGTCATACAGAGCTGACCACTTCTCCTTGAGAATGTCCAGACATATGTTTCCATGTGTGTCAACGTTTGGATGGAAGCAGGGGGATTCAAACTTGACGGTGGGGGCTGAGTAGGGGTAGCTGCTTGGAAACTCCAGCGAGAGTTTATACTTCAGACCCTCATAAACCTGGAAAGAAGCAAACGTGTCACTCAGTTAAAGCAGGAGATCAAGACAAAACAAACAAAAACAATAGGTTTTGTATCTAACACCAAACTGAATCTTATCCTTATAACCATCAATAAGATTTCAGAACAAAATAGTTGCCAACATGCCATTTAATAAACTGAATTACAATGCCTTTTCAGGTGCTATGTTATTCAGAAAACCATAGTATCTTTTTCAATTTGTGTGTACCAGATTTTATGCAAAATCGAAAGATAGCTCAGATATTATGTGTTAACAAAATAAGAAGATGGTCTAAAGTCACAGGATGCAATATTTATATTTCTTTAAGGAAAGGTACCACCTCAGAACCAAGCAATCTTGTATTGGTCAGGATTAAATTTGTGTATATATCGGTTATGCAGACAAATGCCACTCACAGTTCCTTCTGCGCCCAGAATCGTACCAACCCACCGAAACAGGTTATCACCATCTGGGAAAGCGGAAATTCCCTTACTGCCAGACATCTACAGAAAACAAGAAAATGTTTAAAGAATAGCCATTATATCACAACCATATAACACGGCTAACAGTGAATGCAACTCACATATTTCGTTATTTATCATCTGAATTTGATAACAATATTCCAATGTTTAATGTATAAGTCATTTTGAGAAGTTGATCTTCCCCTTGAAGGAGCAATTAATGGCCACATAACAGGCCGTGCAATTTATGCTGGCCACAAGAGTTTGGACAATTGCAAAACCTTTTGTTAAAAAAAGAGTATCGCTTAAAGGTTGCACCACCTAGAGCTACAGTTCTAATTATAAGCAACTTTGTGCATGGAATGTTTTTCCCTTGTATATAAATTGAGTTTAACTTACCATGAGAGACATGAGTTCTTGTTGTAATCTGAAAAGAAAATAGAAACAAAATTGTTGAATGATGATCTCTAGTGAACATTCAGTTTGCCAAAAAAAAAAGTAAGCACATTATTTGAGGAAAAAAGGTACTTGTGATGCTGCTGAAACTTGGCCATCTTTCCAGTCAAAAAACAATTTCAGATTATTTACGGTGATCAGAGGCCATTTCTCACAAGCAGGGGTCTGTTTCACGAAAATCTGATAATCATTTAGCTAGCTTAAGTTTATCCTAGAATACCTAGATCTTTCTTATCCTGTGAATTCAGTTTCACAAAGAAAAGGTAAGTAAGCTAGCCAGAATGAGGCCGATCATTTGCTTGTTCATCACTGACAATCTGCACGTGCCGTGACCTGTCTGTTTTCCTGGAAACTGTTGACAGATCACGAATGTGACACTGCCAAGGTTCACAAACACCATTGTTGAGTGTACTGTTGGAGCGGCAGATGATCTTTCCTATCCACCAGGGTTGGGTTTACGCTGCCTGAAACCTATTTCTGGCAGGACAGTGCCAGAAACCTAGTTTCTGGCGCCTTTTACTAGTTTCTGGCGCCAGAAAATCTAGAGACGTGATTTAACATATCAATATGCTTGAAATGGAAGAATTAATGATAACTACTGGTGACAGAAAACAAAACAATGTATGTATATATATATATCTATTTATTATATAACTATACAACTTTAATAGGTCAAATGAACTCCATATGTACATTTGAATAGCTACATAGACATCTAGAAGATGAATTAGTATCCATATCAGATGGTATCTGCTAATTTACTGCTTCATTTGGAATTGCTTCATATCATACAATAGGTGGATAGTTAATGTCCTAATACTTGCAATACATATAACTTTGAACCTCATCTGAGCTTTAAACCACAACTGTCTTAGCACAAAGTCACATCAATATTTACATAGGAAATCTTAAGAGGCATACACTCTATGCTGCAATAGATAAAACAAAATCCCTAGGCTAGCTTTCCTAGCAAGAACTGCAATTAGGACCCTAAACAACAGCTGGCCTTATCAATCATGGTTTGCATTTCTCATTCAAAGAAATGCAATTAGGAACTTGAAGAAATGTAAGGTTAACATCCATATACCCTGTCCACCATTGTTAGGGTGTTCTCTCATAACATGAATTACACTGCCCAGTCAATTTGGCTTGTACAATTAACCCATTGAGACCTGACAAAACTGCTCACAAATTGCAATTATGTGAGTGGACATGAACATTATCCACACTCTCAGGCCACCATTGTTTAAGTTTTTCCTTTACCATGAATTACAGTGCTCAGGCACATCTGAATCAACAAGGCATTTCATGAATAGATTGAGATTACCACTGTGACCCTTACAAACATTAGTAACCATATATGACCTGTATGGAGTCATTGAGAGTTTTTGCACACATTTAGAAATCAAGTTCCTGTCTTCCCCGTAGCATCCTGTAGCAGAAGACTAGCTTAGTTGCTTTCTCCACCCCAAGTCTATTGCGTACTTTGTTGTGAATCAGTCCAAATGAAGAGAAAATCCTCTCAATAGATGCTGATGAAGCAGAAGCAGAGTGTAGCTGAAGCATTAGATCCAAGAATCCAGTTGGTAGAGCAATGCAAGACAGTAGCTAGGTGAGTGGATTAAGCTACTATGCATTTCCTAGCAGTATTTTGACTATTTTGATGGGGAAAGAAAACTAATTTTATGTTTTGTGCTTTAAGTCATTCAGTTTCTGGCGAATTAAGTGCCAGAATGGCCAGAAACCTATTTCTGGCAGGACGCCAGAAACCACTTTCTGGCAAGGTGTAAACCGTCCTTCGGCGGAAATTGCCAACCCTGCTATCCACCATAAAATACACTGAAAAAGGTCAGTTTTAAGATTAATAAATCGTTTCCATATTTTACAAATGCTCCCGCGACTTCATGATTACATTAGCGGGAAAAGCTGCCACGCTGTGGGCTCGTCTATAGCCTGTCTGACTCAAGCTTGGCAGACAGCTTTTTCCAATGTGCTCATTGCCAACAATACAATCGCGCGTGTTTGTATTGTTTGCAATAGACAAACACGCGAGATTGCATTGTTGGTAATGGGCAAATTTTATAATGGGACCCAATGAGCAAAATCAACATTTTGCAGAGTTGAGACAAAAGGTATGTTTATACGCACACACGATAGTGCTCGTTAGCCATGTTTGGACGCCAAACCTGAACGTTTTGTTACAAAAAAATGGAAAAAGCGGTCTGCCAAGCTTGAGTAATGAATACAGAATATAGGCCTAGATCCACTGTAAAACTAAATTACTTGCCTTGCGGTGGGTCAATTTTAATGCGGTTTAGACTGTAAGAACCGCCAGAATTCATTCATTCTACCAGCCTTTCAATTTTTAAACCTGTTGCAAAACGAAGATTTAGCGACAGGTTTGGGTCATAATAGTTTGTATGTCATCAAGTTTTAGTAGCGGGAAAAGCTGCCACAGCGACCCCTACTATATTCACATTAAAACTTAATTACTCGCCTTTCAGTAGGTCAATCTTAATACGGTTTAGATTGTTAGAACTGCCACAGAGCAACTCTAACTCTAGTACCGGCTGATGTTTACTATATGCTATCTGTGTTGGCCTCCACCGCATTAGAGATCTAAGCATTTAAAATATTTCACGCCAATATCATATGGACTGATTCAGTGTCAGTGATGGGCACAACTGTACTCCTTTACTTCAACTTAAGAACCCCCATTCTCTTCCTTACCAATAAGAGTTGATAACTTGGGTATATTGACCAAGAAATGTTCACCAAAAACTTTTTTTAAATGAACTTTAAATTTTAAGAAAGTGATCAAATGACTGACAGAGATCTTCATCATGTCAAACTCGATTCTTCTTGAAATTAACTTAAAATTTTGTCAATCAGCCATTCACCTCTTGCTAACAGAGTGATTATCCCTCGGTCCTACTTGAACATCATCAGATTTCTTGTTCCTGGATACTTGTGCAGCAGGATCAACATTTTGCGAAGCCATTTTTGAAAGATTTTTCACAGAAAGAAACCACAACTCTTCACTTGAACACTGCAAATTTTGAAATGACTGCGTGAGGCATTTAATTCATAAGAGCCAATGACAATCGAGTTAACAAAATTACATCCAATCAAAACATGTCTAACAAAATTCCATTGAAGCCTCACTTTCGCAATCACCGGACGTGACGTCAGGAATAAAATGGCTTCCGCCTTGCAGGTACTTCGGCGATCTCCCTCAATAATTCGTTCTTCGAGGGAGATTATTTCCAATACGGTTGCAAAAAACTCTTTGACTAGAAGTCCAATACTTTGTTCTGCACATCGGCCTTTTCCAGCCGGGTTTCTAGGTATGTATGCGTTTTTGACAGCACTGAACAGTATTGTTGTGTTGCGTCAGACGAAAAGTGTCGTCTGCTATAGAATACTGAATAGTGTGCAGAGCATTATGTCAGTGACAGAGCAGTGACAGTGTGTACTGCGTATTGTGATGTAGTGGTACACTGCTGTTTTAATTGTTATGTTTATTGAAATAATGAATTAACACAGTTTGTATGTGGGGTTTGATATATGTTGAGGGGTTTCTTTCTGTGGGGTTTGAATATATGTGTAGGACAGGAAAACAAGGAAGGGACAGACCAGAGACTCGATAGGTTATATGTACAGGACAGGAGGACATGGGAGGGTACGGACCTGATGCAGGATGCATGACAAAAGTACGGGGGGAGAGGGAACAGAAAGTGAGACGAGGCCCGGGGGTGACAAGTGGCCTGGGTGGTAGGGGTGATCTCCGTAGGTCCTCCCTCGGGAGTTGACCCCGCGGGAAAAATGCGGTTACGGATCTCAAACAAACAAACATGCATGGCCTGAGAGCTACAGCACAGAAACTTGCTCCAGTCAGAGACTGTCCAAATTTGAAAAATCGGATTTTATCATTGTAAGGAAAGTCAGTTTAGATTAATCATGATTTACCAGGTGACAGGTCACACAAGCCTTACACCTGACCTGTTAATTATTTCAAAAACAAAATATACCCCAATTTGGCCCAAAATAAAATAATTACAATTTAGAAAATATAATATATATATATATATATATACATAAACATACATCCCAATTACATGGGAAAAATTGCTTAGGAATCCCTCAATACCAATCTGTAGACATAATGAATTGGAAGTAAACAACTGTATGTAAGTTTCCAAGGAGTTACATTTTGCCTAGTAAGCTCTCTCTGTTTCACAACTTCCTTAGAAAATAAAGTATGCACCTAATGTTTTTTAAATCAATCATAAACAGCGTTTAAAACAGGGCTCAACAGTACTCGGCCACCCAGGTAGTCAGTAGTGCTTGGACCTGGCCTATTTTTTTCTATCGATATATCGTCCCATATGACAATAGATTATCGATAAAAAACGATATTTGGGTAACTTGAGGTGGCAGGGAACTTACCCACATTCCGCCCCTGATGGCTCGTGATACCGACGATGCTTTCTGGTAAACAACATCCGCCATTTTGAAATTGACCAAAATCACGTTAGTGGCGGGATCAGCAGCATGATTTTGATGTCCAAAATGGCGGTTTATTTACTGGAAGGCACCGCCGATATATCAAAGTACTAGAAGTGGCGTTGTGGTGAGTAGTTACCTTGCATTTTTAAAAATTTCATATCATTACATGTGCTTTTATTTTGGACGAGAATTATCGTTCATTATCGATAATTACTTGAGTTACCGATAGCGCTACTATCGTGGCGCAATGATCAATAAGGCGATATTTCGATTTATCGTCCGAGCACTAGTAGTCAGGCAGGGCAAGTTGGACCCAAGATCTGATTGTCCTTCCAGGTTGCACAGCAAATTTAATAGCAATTACCTTGTTTAACCTTGACAGAGAAACAATAAAAAAATCTTAATAGATCTATTAAACTTTAGGTTTGATGTTATTTCTGTTTATTTTTCTTGCCCATTTTAATTGCGCCTTTACCCTTTATGTCTTTTCAAGGTTGCTGTCAACTATATTGTTATTCAAAAGATCCTGTTATGAATTCAACAAATGTACCACACAATTTCCATTCTAATGATAGATAGTCAAGCGGGGCAAGTTGAGGGCTTATTCAGCTTGCCCCAAATGCCGTTTTACCATGATTAGATAGTCATGACTATGGGGATATCTGTTATGTCGAGCCCTGATAAACATTTCTAGGAATCAGGGAAGTATGCCACTAAATTATACCATTTATGGCATGAAATTGGAGAAAACAAATTAATTCAGTCTGGAACAGAGGTGAAGTAATATTACTTTATGTTGTGATTGGGTCTCCGACCGGCCACAACAGAGATGACAAACGATTGGAAAGTCTCCCACAACTCTGAAACAGAAAAACCCCACATATATAACTGAATAAATTGCTGTTAAAGTAACACACATATGTATATACAAACCAGTCCCCTTTACTCATTTGAAAACTGATCTAGCACATATTTATATTGATTGCAGTCCAAAGAAGGAACGCATATGAATCCCGCAATGTAGATGTCACAAAAGGAAGGTCCAGCTTTTACTTTGACACTCATCTATTGGTGAAGTCACTTGAAAGTCATGGTAAGTAAACAATTTTAATTCTGAAATTTGAACCAAGCACGCTTATGTTGTTGTATTGGCCAATAAAACGTAGTTTGCTGTCTTAGATACATCAAGTTTTAAGCCTGGTGGCTGTGGAACAATGATAGACCAAATATTTGACTTGCTTTTCAGTAGCTTGTTCTTTTTAATTTATAGTTGATCTTGATAGGATACAAGATCTCTTATTGCATCAAATCATGTTGAATTTCTTTTAGTAAAGTGGCAACATCATATTTCAGAAAATATATGATGAACTCAGTCCACTTACAACTTTGCAACAATTTTGAAATATTTTTTGGTTACATTTACCATACAGTGACAGTTTCAATGTTCAACAATTCCCATATTATAATAGGCTGCTTGCAGAGGTCGATGCACCATGGGGCACTCAGAAATTCTAGAGGGCAATTCCTCTTTTTCCCAAGGTGAAATATCAAAGGTCATACACCGCAGCTGATATTGATTGCTGCCAGTACCCTAGTGGTTGTCAAACTGATTTTTGGTGTCTAGGGTTTTCATTGTCCAGTTGCCATTTTAGGCAGATTCGGACCAAAAACAAGTCAGAGACTAACCCCCATTCCTAAATTCTTATTCATTAGGGTCTAAAATCAACTTAAAGAAGAGTTTTTTTCTTTCAGCTGTTGACTAAGATTCTTCCCAAGCTCCATAAGGGAAAAGAAACACAATTTTACATGTGCATTTTTTACTTCAGGTTTTTCCACAGATCAGGCAGAGGGTCTGGCTAAATCTTTCAACGATATACTGAACAGTTCACTGGATGCCCACACCAAGATCTCAGTAACAAAAGAACAGCAGGTAAGGTTTCGGCAGAGACATGGGGACTTCGGCATTAACTAGATAGATGATAAAAACGATAGTGATGATATTAAATGTCAATATTAATGATGATGATAATAGTAAACAATATTAATGATGATGATGATAATAATAATAATAATAATAATAATAATAATAATGATAATAAAAATGATAATAATGATAATAATAATAATAAAAATAATAATAATGATAATAATAATGATAATAATAATGATGATAATAGTATGATATAGTTATTAATATTATAACTGTTATCATTATTATTGTTGTTATTATTATTATTAAGTTGACATTTTCTTGTGCACAGCAATTTTTTGAGTGGTAGAGTGATTCAATTAAGCACCTTAGATGATCATTTACACAAATGAAAATACCATTCAGAATCTAATTGGATTATTAATTGGTGCTATATGGAAATACATTTTTTCATGTGTGTCACATTTTCAGGAGATAATGTTGCAACAAATCATGTCCCACATAGGATCGGTAAAGAAGGATATGGTCATCCTAGAAAAGAGCGAATTCTCCACGTTAAGAAATGAAAATGAGGTAAAGATCTATTTTCTCCATACTCAATAATTCATTATAGTTTTGTGTACTTCAACTACCTTTATTAGTTAGTCTTGTGGTATTTATATATTGTGTTTTCTGTAAATTACCATATTACACATTATATACATATACTATGTTAAGAAGTTTTTCTTTTTTGTTTTGTAAATGAAACATTTCTAACATACTCTTATGCAAGGCAGCCAAAGCTCAGGTTGCCTAGAGTGAGTTCTTGGTGGCATGTTCTGTATGATAATCTTGCATCATAGATAATGCGATTACTATGGGAAGCATGAAATATTGGTTCTGACCATAAAGATTCAGACTTCTTTTCTGTTGTAATTATTTTGCTACTGATCATCTTATTTGTGCCTAAAATCCTGTAATTGTTAGTGATTTTTGTTGTTCAAATAGAGCATCGATTTGCATCTAAGACAGCATTTTAAAGTTGTCATATTTGTGTGGAGCATATTTGATATTTTTGACTTTAAATAGACACATGATATCATGGTTTCAAATTTAATATACAGGGTGGACAGAGTAGTTTTCAAATGGTATGTAAACTTCTAAGAGTATATAACTTCATGCACTTATTTGGGGGAGAAAATATGCACACTTTACTTTTCCATGTCAATGACTAAACAGGCACTAAATAAACTTTCCAATCAAAATGAATGAATCTGTAATATGAGTGCATGTTATTGGTGGTGATTTATTTGTACATCCCTGTTGAAACTCTGTAAGGTGCAGATACAGCCCATACAGTACTTAAAAGAGAGTCCTTTGCTGTAGATAGTGTTTTAAAAACATTTTAGTATTTTTTTGTTTTACATATTTAGATCCAGGGACTCTGCCAGTACCCGCCCAGCCTGTCTTTTGGACAGTCAGTTTCTTGAAAAATTTGAGACAGTCAAAAAAATACCATATTTTTTTTTAATTTTGAGGTTTTTGGGGTGATAAACAAATCTTTCCCATACCCCCCTACTCACGCTCTGCACGCTCATGGCGCACTTCGAGACCGCACAGCAGTTTGAAGGTTACCATAAGATTGCCATATGATCGCGCCAAATTGCCATAGTCTAGTGCTAGGACTCGGCCCAAAAAATGTGTTGATACAAAAATATTGTCAGCTTGTAATTTCCAGCGACTGAAAGCTTGAGCTTCCGAGTACTCGTCCTACCACTATCATAGTCCATGCTTTTTAAAATTTGGGCGTGCTGCTTTTGCTTGTTTCCTAGAGCGTGCAGAGAGCAGCACAATCGCATACCTCTCCACGATTGTGTGATGCTCTGTGTGTGCTGAAAGTATGATCTTTGCACTTGTACGCAGCTTGCTTTAAGCTGTTGGTGATCACACAGTTGGTGATCTCACAATGCTTTAAAACCACCACGATTGCACTATGCTTATTTTGAACATGTCTAAAATGCTCATTACACTCATTGCCACCTCACAGAGATGTGATTACTCTCATCTGTGACCTTCTACCATTTGAACTACGATGTTCGGTGCTTTGTCAAAATTTAATCAGGTAGCCATGAGCATGCAGAGTGTGAGATGGTGGGGGTGGGGGGAGGGGGGCATTACTGACCATCTTTTAAGACATGGTTGAATTGAAAACTGTCCTTTTTAGCACAATAGGCTACTATACTAATTATAGTTGGTATACAGATTTGAAGTAGCTGTGTAGCAAAATCTAGACAGGCAGAAGTTTTATGGTTACTGTTTTGGACAGGCATTTTAAAAATCCTGGCTAAGACCCTGTTTAGGTCTTTTTTCAAAGCTAAATATAATGCCCAAAACATAGATGTGGGAATGCTTGCCTCTATGAGACTTAACTCATATATGCCTTAGCACCAAAAATGCTTTGGGGACAGTTTTACTATGGAACATATTATGGGATATTGTGGGAAATATTTGAAGGAGTCATTTTCATCAGAATCAAACTAACACAACTCTCATTCAAATGTTTTGCAACTTAATGCTTCATTCTAAATGTATTTAATTTTGTCTTACAGAAACAAAAGATTGAGATTACTCAATTGAAGAGGTCGAATGAAGAGGCGGTAGATAAATTACGAAGTCAGATGAAATTGGAAATCAACTTGGAAAGAGCAAGGGCAAAAGAAGCTGTGAGTTGGATGTAGTTTGGTTCATGCTTATAAAACCCATTATTACTAGCAGTCAACTGTAACAGACCATATGATGATCACTTCATTATTGTCTGAGTGTCTATAGATAATAGAATACTGCATTTAAGGCTTATTTGGTACTTTATAAATGTAAATGATTACATATTCCACAATCATTTTTTTTGCTAAAACCTGGTCAAGAGACCATTTTTTAAATGAAACCCTCCTTTTGTTTTATAAGTAATTCAGCAACACCTTACGAGAGGCCTTGAATTTATACATCCTTGGATGTCTTCCTGAACTGAGATTGACCCTATCAGACTGGAGCAATGTCCACTAAACCCTTTAATGCTCACGGCGGCCAGAATAGCCTGCCTATTTTGGTGATATCTGTCTAACAAAAGGAACTTTCTGAAAATATAAGGAGAAATCTTGATCAAAATCCAACGCACAACTCCCCTTCAAATCTCTTGTTAATTTATGTGTAATTACATACTTATATTGATAAGTGTCGAAAGTCCATACCACTCTGGTCAAGGAGATCAGCAAGCATGAATGGGTTAAAGTTCCTTGAAAATCAGCAGTCCAACATCTTGTTTTTTTCCAGCACGCTGACAGCGAGAAGTACCTGAGCACACTGGACAACAAGATAGAAACTCAAGTGGCCAACCTTAGGACGTTATTTGAACAGTACAGAAATGAGGTTCTCAAATACGCAGCGGGTGAGTGAAGACATCCACAGACAGCTGTTTTTGATGATAAGCATGTTGGATTGATTGATATGTGGCCTACTAGGGCTAGAAAAAATAGTGTTTTATGGCAGCAGTGTTCTAGGCAGATGTAGGTATACTGGAAGTAGATAAAATGCTTGGAAATTTTGAGTGGAAAAATGCTTTTAATTATTGCAATGACCTGCAATAAATACTTTCTTTTCTTTCTTTTCTTTTTTGGTAGCCTGTAAAATTGAGACATGCAACATGTTTTGTTAGACTTTATCTATTTGTTGATTAGATTCAGGATAGCTCTACAGAAACAGATGTTCCTATAATTGTTTATTTTTTTTATTTCAGGTACTGTGTTATCTTCGCTGGGTATATGTCTAGGATTCTACAGGATCTGGTCCTCATGATCAGGATGTACATTTATAACTTTTACACCTAATTACCATACCGGTGGAACTACTAAACCTTTAAGATGTGAACTCCTTGGGACCTAGGTATAGTGTTATCATCTCAGAGGTATTCTACATAGGATCAAGACAAAAAAAAAAATGGAAAATTGTAATCGTTATATCAGTGTTTGCACAAAAAGGTAGCACTTTTTCAATTGTGAAGCCCATACTGTTTGACTATAATTTTGGACTGCATAATGGATATAGAATGAGGTATAGGAATGCTCTTTAAGGTTCTCTTGAAAGTTTCATTGTATGTTTGTTTTTGCTTGCAGATTGCTATAAAGTAATAGCATGTCATTAAGTTATAGTGATTCCTAAACATGGAACACTTGTGCTTTCACTTTTATTTTACACTGTATCATATGTGTATTGATATTACATATGTGTGCAAAAGTCACGTGGGATATTCATGACAACAGTAAAATATCTGAGCATCTTTTGGGATGTATATTATACTAGTTGAAGTTAGAATGCATATGCAGGGTGAAAAAGAGATTCTCTAATAAGCAGAATATTCACCATTATTTGTGGTCAGGCACCAACATAATTTTCAGAACTAACTTGCCATGCCAGGCAAGTAGTTAATGGTGTTGACTTGCCCGAAATATTTTTTGACTTGCCCGAAATTAGTTATAACATATGCTAGAAAGGCATGTATTGTTTATCATGGATTTGAAGATTTGAAAACCATTTTCTTTTCAGTTTTGTTGAATTGTTTGAATATTCCTGGGTATTTGGGCTATTCACTATAAAACATATGTGTTTAGTGTTCAGAAAATCAGCTTGCCCATTCGGGCAAGTGAAAACTAAATTGTACTTGCCCGAAAGCCCTTTTTTCAAAAATTCACTTGCTAGAGCTAGTACTTATGTTGGTGCCTGGTGGTCTGCATATATTAGAGAGATTCTGGTGAAATATTGCAGTATTAAACATAACATGATTTTATATAACATTATAGCCTTTTATTTGTAACAAGTTTACAAACATGTTTTTCGTGGTAAATATATACCACAGCATTGTGTCCATGTCTGTCATATTACTGAACTGTTATCTTATTGTTGAAAAATGAAATGATTTAGCATCAAAATTTAAATACATAAGTATATGATAATTTATGAAGGGAATATACAAGGTTTCACTTGACCAGTTCTCCAGTGGAGGGAAAATCTGTCCTGGATCACTGCAAGATGCCAATCCCATCCTAGCCTTATGAAAATGTTTGGGCTGTTTTAAGATCCCTGTTACATCATGGTGGGACATTTCTTAACCCACTCATGCTTGTGGCTCCTCTTGAAATTGTGGTCTGGATCTCACATACTTTTGACAAAAACTTGGAAGTTAAGAATGATTTTACTAAAGATTTGAAGGAGAAGTTTTTGTTATGTTCTTAGTAACATTTCTCCCTCAAACACTCTCCCAACTCTGCTACTGCCTGTAAGATTTCACTCTATTTGTCAGGGTGTTTGGCAGCTACATGCATTAATTGGTTAACCATTCCATTCAAATGCCACACACGCAAATATGCATCTATGGTTACATAACTAAAAGAACCATGCATGTCAGATTCATTTTAGAAGTCAAATTCATTTAAAAAAGAGCCTGGCTTGCCAATCTAAAAAAAAAACTACTTAGCACAAAAATTAGTTCAAAAATCTCCATTACAATTTGGCATCGGACATTGTGGGGATATTTATAATTTGGACTCATAAGGGTTAATCTCCAAGGCTAGCAGTATCACACAACATGATCAAGGCATGACCGCATATTTCTTGTAGACAATCATGATATCATTTTCCCCCCAAAGTCATTGAATATACAAACCTTCCCTTCCTAGAATCAAAACAGGGTATGCTAATAATAGTGCTATGATGACCATTTTATGGTTACATATCCTAGAAGTCTGTGTCTTTATACCTGTTGTTTGACATATGTTTATACTCCTGGATAGACTAGGAGGAGACCCCTATATAATAATCCTGCATTTATTTATGAAAAGATCAGTATGCATTGTCAAAATAGATTGTTATTGCCATTCTCAAGTTGAAATAAAATTGAAATGAACATTAGTAACGTATTTTTGTTGTCTTTAACTTGTCTTGGCGATGTGGATCAATTTATATCATTCATCCCCTATCCTTTTAATATTCATGTTCATACATTTTGTGAGTTTTACTGCCACACCAACTGAAATAGGTTAGTTTTTTAGAGGTTGTTGTACAAACAACAACCTATATTCAGTTCGCTTTTGTTGTCTTGCATTCCCGGGGGGGGTCCTGGGAGCTGGTTGATGCATTTTCCCTATGTTGTCTTACATGGCATTTTTGGAAAATTCTAGGCGAATGATCTGGAGAGTGGGGTGTGGTGGGGTCGTTTTGTTTAATGTTTCTGTTAGAGTTGGGTGTGTAGTTTATAGAGTTTGTTTCATTGTTTCTGTGGGTTGCCTAGTTTTTTTTTGGTGGATTTTTACGTGTTTATACATTACGTTTTCTTCACTCCAATACGATTCTGTAGCGCGTCTGGTCTGGTGGGGCGGCCGTTGGATGCGCATGCGTGGGTGGATGCGCATGCGTGGGTTTTCTGCATATTTAATGCGATCGGCTAATCACGTGACAGCACCACGTGGTTTGTCTCTGGTGAATTATCCAATGAGCGGTCTCACTGCCTCACCGTCACACCACGTGGTACTCTTTCCCGCGGTTTATTAACCAATGAGCGGCTATTTGTATTTCTTTTTGTACTATTTTACTTACGTGTTCATTCACGTATTTCTTACATTGGCTAGGTTACCCTCCGCCATTTTGAATATCGGTTTTGCCGAAATTTGCACCCCGATTTCAAAGCTTTCGTTTGTGGCCATCTCTAACTCTAAAATTCTGAAACCAAAAGAATTAACAAGCCAAGTATCTATATTATTAAGATTAATTCTTTTGGTTTCGGAAAATCGAAAATATTTTGAGATATTTGTCAACACGCATCGATGGTGGCGTGAACATGGCGATGGGTCGGGTTTGACGAAATTTGCACCCCGATTTCAAAGCTTTCGTTTGTGGCCATCTCTAACTCTAAAATTCTGAAACCAAAAGAATTAACAAGCCAAGTATCTATATTATTAAGATTAATTCTTTTGGTTTCGGAAAATCGAAAATATTTTGAGATATTTGTCAACACGCATCGATGGTGGCGTGTTGACCACGGCGATTAGTACATTCTCAATGGTACCTCGCCGATTCCTGTCAATTTCATCAAGCTATCTCCCCCCGATCACAATATGACTACCTACCTGGATAGATGAGATCCTCATCTATCTGATTCAATCATTTTTTTAATTCAACTTCAGGTTGGAAGCGAAAAAATAGCTTTTCGCTACAACCGGAAGTTGATTTTTTTGATATAGCGAGATTAGGGCATTGATATGCATTGTGTGCATTTCACACAAAAAACATACTTTTCTGCGATCGGCTAATCACGTGACAGCACCACGTGGTTTGTCTCTGGTGAATTATCCAATGAGCGGTCTCACTGCCTCACCGTCACACCACGTGGTACTCTTTCCCGCGGTTTATTAACCAATGAGCGGCTATTTGTATTTCTCTTTGTACTATTTTACTTACGTGTTCATTCACGTATTTCTTACATTGGCTAGGTTACCCTCCGCCATTTTGAATATCGGTTTTGCCGAAATTTGCACCCCGATGTCAAAGCTTTCGTTTGTGGCCATCTCTAACTCTAAAATTCTGAAACCAAAAGAATTAACAAGCCAAGTATCTATATTATTAAGATTAATTCTTTTGGTTTCGGAAAATCGAAAATATTTTGAGATATTTGTCAACACGCATCGATGGTGGCGTGAACATGGCGATGGGTCGGGTTTGACGAAATTTGCACCCCGATTTCAAAGCTTTCGTTTGTGGCCATCTCTAACTCTAAAATTCTGAAACCAAAAGAATTAACAAGCCAAGTATCTATATTATTAAGATTAATTCTTTTGGTTTCGGAAAATCGAAAATATTTTGAGATATTTGTCAACACGCATCGATGGTGGCGTGTTGACCACGGCGATTAGTACATTCTCAATGGTACCTCGCCGATTCCTGTCAATTTCATCAAGCTATCTCCCCCCGATCACAATATGACTACCTACCTGGATAGATGAGATCCTCATCTATCTGATTCAATCATTTTTTTAATTCAACTTCAGGTTGGAAGCGAAAAAATAGCTTTTCGCTACAACCGGAAGTTGATTTTTTTGATATAGCGAGATTAGGGCATTGATATGCATTGTGTGCATTTCACACAAAAAACATACTTTTTTCAATAAATTGTCACGTCGCCGTTTCTGGGTCAAAATTTACAAATGGCCCATCAAAGTGTTCGCAACAAATAGGGCTTTTACCCTATTATCATAACTTGTTGCTTATATTTGTAATTTTTGAAAAAAAATGGCGACTTCGGAAAAAAACGGCAAAAACGGCTTTTTGGAATGTTGATTTAGGAACCCTGGCGAAATTCTAAATTTACTTATTAATTTCGCCACTAAAACCGGAAAAAAAGTTTCAACTTCAAGAAAACAGACTCTAAATAATCCATCCTGCCCATTTGTGGATTTTCTTTGATCCCCACAATCGTAAGAAAACAACTTTGAAAAAAACGGAAGTAGTAAATATTTTTATCGCGATTTCAGCAGTCAGTATATATACCCTTCTCACCATGAGTGTAGTATGCAGTCCTGAAGTTAGCAGACCTTTAATCCTGCCATCCCTTTCGTTCTCACTGTTGTTGTATTTTAGATAAAGATATGATTTTAATTGTTTTGGGTGACAGGAAAAGTGTGTACTGTTATAATTTATTGGTCACAAACTTATAAGCCCAAAGAGCATGTAATGCGAATGCATGGGATGGCAGGGTTAATGGTCTGCATACTTCAGGATTGCATTTTCACTCATGGTGAGAAGGGTGTCAAGGGACATAACTGCAGGCAGCACTCATAGAAACTGGCTTCGACATCATACTGCATCTACACCAAAGAGCATCATAGGAACTTGATTCACCTGACAACCCAAAATAGTAAGCATACATTAAATTGAAATAAATACAAAAGTATCAATACAAAACTATCACTCAATATACAATTTTATAAAAACACATCCACAAAATATAGAAACCATGCAAATCTTCACTGTCCCTCAAACAAAACAATTACTGTTTAAAGAAGATATTGTGTCGGTGTGATAATATAAGATTGCATTTGGTGAGATATGTTTTGTGTTGATATTTTTGTGTTGCTTTGATGGTATGTATGACTCTAAATAATCCATCCTGCCCATTTGTGGATTTTTTTTGTTCCCCACAATCGTAAAAAAACAACTTTGAAAAAAACGGAAGTAGTAAATATTTTTATCGCGATTTCAGCAGTCAGTATATATACCCTTCTCACCATGAGTGTAGTATGCAGTCCTGAAGTTAGCAGACCTTTAACCCTGCCATCCCTTCCGTTCTCACTGTTGTTGTATTTTAGATAAAGATATGATTTTAATTGTTTTGGGTGACAGGAAAAGTGTGTACTGTCATAGAAACTGGCTTCGACATCATACTGCATCTACACCAAAGAGCATCATAGGAACTTGATTTACCTGACAACCCAAAATAGTAAGCATACATTAAATTGAAATAAATACAAAAGTATCAATACAAAACTATCACTCAATATACAATTTTATAAAAACACATACACAAAATATAGAAACCATGCAAATCTTCACTGTCCCTCAAACAAAACAATTACTGTTTAAAGAAGATATTGTGTCGGTGTGATAATATAAGATTGCATTTGGTGAGATATGTTTTGTGTTGATATTTTTGTGTTGCTTTGATGGTATGTATGATTATTTTTTCAGGTTGCATGGTGTAGGTGAAGTAGCAGACCTGAAGTATGCAGGCTTCTACCCTTTGATGCCGATGCCGGTCCCATACCCCTTCAACCCAGTGCTCGGGCCCAAGCAGCATCTCCCTGCATTTGTATCGCCCAAGATGCAAAACAAACGAAAATACTGATCAAAATAAAGGGAAAATTACAAAGTTTGTGTTTCTGATGTATTTTTTAACACTATTAGGTATGATAGAAAGATAAAGAAGTTCAAAGAATGGGAATTTTTTTTGAAATTGTTCTAGACTGATATTTAATGTACATTCACAAACTGGCTCTTATAGTTGTATTTCTTGGCACTATTAGGTGTGATAAAAAGATAAAGAAATTCAAAAATAGGGAAGTTTTTTTAAATGCGGATTTAGATAGAAATCTTATGAAAAGTTTGGAAGATATGTGTTTCAGATGTATTTTTTGGCACTATTAGGTGTGATAAAAAGATAAAGAAGTTCAAATAAAAGGAAATTGTTTTAAATTGCTCCAAACTGATATTAATGTCTATTCACAAACTTGGTTTTTGATTAAAAAGTCTGTAAGTATCATCAGCAGCATTACAAGTGTGTATCAGTCTATTTTAGGTTTAAGTACAAAGTTATTGCATGCATATTGGGTTTCTGGTAGTGCTGGACCTGCTTTAGTGGCGGAAGATCATGGCCAGTGGCATATGTCCCTTAAGGGGCCATATGGTTGATATTTGTGCATGTTTGCATTCAGGCAGTGTTTGGCCATTTTCATGTAAAGGTAAGTCACGGACTAAAGTTCTTCAGGCAGCAGCATATTAGTTGTGGCAAGCATGCTGCTGGTGGGGTTTTGTTGGCTGTCATTTGCAGTGCTGGTTGTAGGCTTTTCCCATTCATGTTTGGTGATCTACTGGAATAGTGGTGGTGAGTTTGCCATAGTTTCTTGGATAGCTAGGAGTGGGTTATAGTTTTCGAAAATATTTGAGGGAGGGTTTTAGATAGAATTCTTTTGAAAAAATTGAGGGATATGTGTTTCAGTTGTATTTTTTGGCACTATTAGGTATGATAAAAAGATAAAGAATTTCAGTGGAAGGGAAATGTTTTAACTGTCCAGGTTTGGGGGTTTTGGAGCATTTTTCCAGGGAAAAAATTGAATAGTTTGTGTTTCTGATGTATTTATTGGCACTATTAGGTATGATAAAAAGATAAAGAAGTTCAAGAAAGTTGAATTTTTTTTAAAATGTTCTAAGCTGATATTTAATGTCCATTCACAAGCTTGGCTCTTATAGTTCATCATCAGGTAGCAAAATCACATAATCCAGGAACATATGCCCCTTAAGGGACCATAAGGTTGATCCTTGTGCATGTTTGCACTCAGGCAGTGTTTGGTCATTTTCATGTAAAGGTAAGTCACGGACTAATGTTCTTCAGGCAGCAGCAGGTAAGTTGTGGCAAGCATGCTATTGGTGGGGTTTTGTTGACTCTCATTTGCAGTGCAGGATGTGGGCTTTTCCCATTCATGTTTGGTGATCTACTGGATGAGTGATGGTGGGTTTGTCATAGTTTCTTGGATAGCTAGAAGTGGGTTATAATTTTGGGAAATATTTGGGGGAGGGTTTTAGATAGAATTCTTATGAAAAAATTGTAGGATATGTGTTTCAGATGTATTTTTTGGCACTATTAGGTATGATAGAAAGATAAAGAATTTAAGGAAAAAGGAAAATGTTTTAAAATGCTCCAAACATATATTTAATGTCCTTTCACAAAGTTGGCTCGTATATTTTTTCATCTGGTTGCAATATCACATGAACCAGGGGCATATGCCCCTAAAGGGTACATAAGGTTGATCCCTGTTCATGTTTGCTTTTAGGCAGTGTTTGGCCATCTTCATGTAAATGTTTTGTGTTACTTTGATGATATGTCAGATGTCAAATTTTTAACCCCGCCCCCCATCGCTCTCTTTTTCTGAAGTATGTGTGTTAAAATGTTCATGTTTATATTTGGCGGATAGGCTTAGTGATTAGTTTAGTTTGTCAAAAGTTGCATTTTATTTATGCGTGCTGAATTTTAGGTTATGATGAAATTTTTTATTCGCTGTTTAACTGTTGGTCTTTTTTAATATTTGAGAGCCGGCACTTATTTTAATGCATGGGCTTTGTTGTATATACTTAGCTTATGTGTTAACATTTTGTGTTGTGGGGGAGAGTCACAAGCCTCTGTTAAGGGGGAGTGGATTTTTGGCTGTTGGCAACATGTTTGATTTTGATGTGGTGTTATTTGCAGGCAGCCAGTCAGTTTGTTACATGCATCAGTGATTGACTTTAACATTTTCAGACAGGAGCAGATTTGGCTCCCAGGATTTTAAGTTTAGGGGCTATTAAATTCCTGTGCGGCCACCACGACGGTATGGTTTTGCCAGGGGTGCATTGTCCAGGTTTGGGGATCTTGGGGCATGCTCCCAGGGAAAAGTTTGAAAGGTTTGTGTTTCAGCTGTATTTTTTGGCACTATTAGGTATGATGAAAAGATAAAGAATTTCAAAAAAAGGAAAAGTTTTTAAAATGCTTTAAGCTGATATTTAATGTCCGTTCACAAACTTGGCTCCTATAATTCATCATCTGGTAGCAAAATCACATGGTTCAGGGGCATATGCCCTTTAAGGGACCATAAGGTTGATCCCTGTGCATGTTTGCATTCTGGCAGTGTTTGGCCATTTTCATGTAAGGGTAAGTCACGGACTAAAGTTCTTCAGGCAGCATTAAGTAAGTTGTGGCAAGCATGCTATTGGTGGGGTTTTGTTGACTGTCATTTGCAGTGCAGGATGTGGGCTTTTCCCGTTCATGTTTGGTGATCTACTGGATAGGTGATGGTGGGTGGTGAGTTTGTCAAAGTTTCTGGATAGCTAGAAGTGGGTTATAGTTTTGGAAAATATTTGAGGGAGGGTTTTAGATAGAAATCTTATGAAAAATTTGAAAGATATGTGTTTCAGATGTATTTTTTGGCACTATTAGGTATGATAAAAAGATAAAGAATTTCATAAAAAAGGAAAATGTTTTATAGTGCTCCAAACTGATATTAATGTCTATTCACAAACTTGGTTTTTGATTAAAAAGTCTGTAAGTATCATCAGCAGCATTACAAGTGTGTATCAGTCTGTAACCACTAACGAAAAAACACAAAAATCAGAAAAATTTCAAAATAGCAAAATATTAAAAAAACAAAAAATTGCAAATGATTAACTACAAAAAGACATACAAGGAATCAACCTCTTGACGCCACTGGCGTCTATCTTGTTTTAGATATTATGTATTTCTGAAGTGAAGAAAAGTCTGAAACATGCAGATGGTGATTGCAGAGAAATACATCCACTTGATCCGCAACCCCATATGCACAGGATGCTAGTACCTAGGGTATCTGCGCCTCTGGTTACGTGGTGTAGCCTGGGGAAGTATTGGTCACATGATTCAGAAAGAGGCTGGCAGGCAGCCAATCCTGGGGTACACAGGTTATCTAGGACTCATATAGTGGGAGGCAGCGAAATTTGATGACGCATGCAGAGTGCCCACTCCCTGTCTACTACACCCAGGTGATTGTAAACGTCAAGTCAGTTAGTGAAGTATGTTAGAAGATGATTTGGAAAAGATGCCTAAAAAAATGACTAGAAACATTTTTTTCTGAAAATTAACATCACGATAATGCTACATTTGTATGGTTGAATTCATGTTGCATATGTTTTTAGCTTAAGTTAACAATTCGTTCGAAAAAACATAGTTTCACTAATCGCCGATAGATGGCAGCACTTTCCAATAACGCCTTTCGTGAGAAGACGTTCAGTCAACAAGCGTTGTGAGATTAATTCTCATAGAAACATTGATATGATTCACACACAATATCTTGATTGTCTAGGTTCAATATTCCATGTACCTTGTACTGGCCATGCTCTTTTCTTGCTACTGAATATAGCTGATATGATATGTATTTCTTAAAAACACTGGTAATCTTAATGAACTCTTATACGTGTATCACTAAACCCGAAGTGTAGCTAATTTGTTACTTTTTAGGATATCGCATTTCGAACTTAGATAGCACTGATATATAGTAATCTAAAATGTTCGCGATACGAGACCACACTTATTTATGCCCATGGAACAAACATTTGTTTTAACAAACATGTCTTTTAGACAGTTTCGAAGAAAGAAACCCGTTGACCATTTTCCTACATTTTTGTTGTTTTTTTCTCATGAAATTAATAACGATCATAATGATAATATTTACCCGATACAAATCAGTTTAGGGGTGGCGATTTTCAAATTTGAATTAGTACAATTCTATTTTGTTTTTCATTAGACCACCTGCGTGGTCATTGTGCCACAAATGTAATTATATTTGTCTTCACCAAAGACACTCGGTTTGACTAAAAAGTGAATATTAAAAAAATCAAGCATTCAACAGTAATATTTACTCTCTCAATGCCAGTTGGTTCAATGTGCAAATATGAAATTTTGCCACTTCATAAGCCTAAAATGGCTATTGAAAGCCTTTTACTATTTCCTTTTAATCTGTTCGATGGAGTTCAAGTGAGTCCTTGCTCCAATCTCACAAAATAACACTACCTTTCGCTGAAATATGACAAAATAGCGCGTACGAAAACCCCTGAAGCTGTTCTATTCTTTAGCATACATGTAGCCCCACAGGCCCTTGTGAATTGATGAGTTATATTAGCATCAGAGGGAGGAGTGGAGAGCGGGTTTTGTTTACTATGCTACTATCTAAATATACGTGTTTATTTCTAGCATGTCAACAGCGTGTCTGCGACAGAAGACGGCAGCAGTCGCGATAAAATCTGCTGAGTTCGTCTTTCCTCGTTTAAACATCATCGACGGTAACATCAGGGTCTATGTGTTGTGTACAGCAAAGTCATATTTAAGTTTTTGCCCTACGCAACCATATTAGCCATAGACGAATAAAACGCCACATTTTTAATTAAGGTACATTACGGGGTATTTTCTTATACCCTGCTTTTATTTAACATTTACCCTATACAATGTGTATATTGCCAGAAAGTTTTTTTGGTGACGAGCATTTCGTATCACAAAATATACCCTCTCAGCAGGGCGTAAATTTCTTGGGGGTAAAACAAACAAACAAACAAACAAACAAACAAAAAACATGCATAGTGTGAGCTCAAATGGAGCTCCTTCCACAATTATAGAACGGGGACCATCACAATTCACCAATGAGGAGAAAAGAACAATACGGAGGGAAGGGTATCACACATTTTTTTTTTCGAATTTTCATTCCGTTCCTTATATACCTAAAATGTTTGTTTATAGCGAACATATTGTGGTGAAATTCAATATGGAGAAAAGAGCCAAGATCGTTTCCTGTCTGTGAGCAAGCCTGTGGGAGGTTATGTGATTGTTGGTGTCTTACTCTGTTCAGTGATGGCAAAGTTGGTCTTATTATGAGGATGAGGGTGTAGGCTTTAAAATATGTATAGAATCCCAAGATTACTCTATATTCAAAACCTATCCCATACGCCACACTAAACTCATTGACGTCTGTGACATACACATTGTCTGAGTCACATGGGATTCCCATGTGACAGGGAATATTTCCATTGTTATCCAACAAAGTTTTGGAAAAAATATTCAACTGAAATGTGATGCACCTGTCGGGTTTAAAGTACACTTTACATAACGATTAAAGCATTGCCATAAAAATAGTGTCTTATTAAATGCTGCCCGCGTCTAAGTAAGAATACTCCGTTGTTCAAACTCAGCCACAGCATAGAAGCAGAGTGGCTTGTGGGAGCGGCGCCTAGCAGCAGGTTGTCAATGTTGGTTGCACCCTGCTATCTAATGGCATCAGATACTAGTAGCAGGGTGAGACTAACTGTGAGGTTAAAATAAGTAGCAAGAATGGGGTGAGGATTTCCCTTTGCACAATTTTAACTGAAGGACGAACCCAGAAAACATGGATATAGATGCAGATCGCTCCACAATATTTGGACAGGAATGGACAGTCAACAACTTCACTTCTTTTTATGGCAAGATCATTGTCAGTCTTCCTGTCTTCCACTCTACTCACCATTCACTGCTCTTTTAAAACTATATCAATACAAACACCAACAATGATTTAGAATCATTGCAATATTTACTTAAACATTGTCTGAGGTGATAGGAAGGGTGAAGCCTTACAGTGACTGATACATGTTGTGTGCATAACAAATGTTGGGCAAATTAGTAGTGATTTGGAACTTATCAGCTTAGGATGGAAATGTTAAGATGGGTCAGGTGCAGGGGCTTAGCCGTAATGCGTCCAGCGTGTCATTTGGACACGCAGAACACTGTTTTTTGACCGTTTGGACACCCAAAGTTTTATGTCAGAATTTGCTGAAGATGACTTTTCTTAGAAGATAGAAGATGTAGAAGCTGTAGTGTCACTTTTATAAGACACACAATGCAGTATCTGGCCTAAAAAAGCAAAATCTGTAAAGGTATAGGGTCTATCTTATTAGTAGTATGTATTTTCTTAGAAGACCAACACAAGGTATTTTGTACCACACTTTGGACACGCAAAAGTCTATGAAACCTCTATTTGGACACCCTGTTTCCAAATATCGGCTAAGACCCTGGTCAGGTGGAATCCAGAATAGTTACTTTCTATTGTCTTGTACGTGTAATTTATATTTAATCCACAGCCACAATCATATTGGGGATATATAATCAAATATAATGGTAAATCATTACAGTGTACATGGCTTTGGTGAAAAAATGAAAGTGGGTAAAAAGGGGAAATATACGCGTTTTACCCACTCTCCGCACAGAGATACGCTACGCATAGATCGCGTACGTGATGCACGCGCGCCACTGTTTTTCAACGTCATCTACATAGGTCCCAATACATGCTGGCACCACGAGTAGAAGATTGCAGCTATGTTCAGAGCTTCGCTCGTCGTCGAAGCCATGCATCTGCCATCATCATATTATGAAATACTAGAAAAGTACCCGTCCTACGGACGGTAACCACGAAATTTCCTTTTACGTCAAAAATATCAGGGCACCCAGATATCCTTGCAACCACACACTTAGGGCTACCTTACCTATGGATCAATAATTCAAGAGGCTTGGTAAACATATATGCCATTGATAGATAAGTTGTCAAACCGGTATTGGAAAGGTGGTGGTGGGGTGGTGTCCATTTATCATATCACTCATGACGAATTCTAATCATTTTTTACTCAAAACGATTTTCGTTTAGTAAGATCAATATAAAATATGACATACGATATGTCATTTACACCCGTCCTAATTTGGTTCTTCCTGTTGAAAGATATCATTTATGAATTGTTGTCATTCGGTATGATTTACAGACTCGTTTACAACTTTTCAAAGCTAAGATTATTAATGGGGTAGGTTAGAGGAGGAAACACAGATGTATAAACCTCTTACACTTGAATGGTGGACACTAATGTATTCTACACGAACTGTGATATAACAATTCGTAGCTTTGCTTGCTTTCTCCTCTGCCACTTAGGGATACGTAGTGACGGGTGCCGTAGTAAACGGCGAACACCACCTACATACCCTTAGCCCCCATTGCCATTCTCATCACGCACCCCAACCTAATTGGAGTTGAAGAATGTCGTGAGAGAAAGCTCGCAATCGTTCACTGCGCCGGATTCTCTCTTGGCAAAAATGCAATTTCAATAAAAATGCAACACAGAAATCTGCTTAGCATAATTGGCCAACTAAACATTTGCAAGTTATTTGATTGAATAAATGTGGTCAGTTCATATATAAATTTGTCAAAATCGTAAATAGTTTAAAACATTTATTGAAAGAAATGTTCTTTATTTTACCAATTTGCGGAATTCAGTACTCTTTACACGTCTGTTGGTAACTTCCTATGTTGTTTTAAAGCTGCACATGAATATTAATTGACCTAAGTTCCGCAGGTTAGGTGCTAAATATAATCATATATATATATATATATATATATATATATATATATATATATATATATATATATATATATATATATATATATATATATATATATATATATATATATTGTTATATAAATATATATATATATATATATATATATATATATATATATATATATATATATATATATATATATATATATATATATATATATATATTATATATATATATATATATATATATATATATATATATGAATATATATATATATATATACTAGTATATATATATATATATATATATATATATATATATATATATATATATATATATATATACATATATATATATATATATATATATATATATATATATATATATATATATATATATATATATATATATATATATATATATATATATATATATATATATAAATGTATTCATATATATATATATATGTATATGCTATCAATGAAATATTTTGGGAATAAAGTCCAGATACGAAAAAAAAACGTGGAAAGAATGTGTATGAGTTGGCCAGTAAGCATATTGGTATGATTCTACCCACAAATTATTTCCAAATGATACTTTTATGTGGATATCCTCCCCCTCCCCCCAAAAAATGATAAATAGATAAAAAAAAATGGGCTTTTATTTGAGCTGCTACGCTATGATTGTTAAGGAAATGTAAAAACAATACTATTTCAATAATTGTTGAAGGAAAACATATTCCAAAGGAGGCACAATCTTCGTTCAAACACGGATTAATTCCAAGCATACCCAAAGTGAGGTATGGGCATGAGGTGGTTCTATAAAATATACATAGACATTAAGTTTCATCACAATTTATTTTGATAAAGATAACTTTCAAATTGTATCTATTTAGAGCCGGGTAGCTTATGTACTGGCTGTATGGTAAACATTTTTTGGAACTATAGAAAAGTCCGAATTTTTCGTAAGCTCAAATATGCATGTTACCTATGCACCACCGTAG
>OZ012688.1:15431524-15456524 GCA_963942565.1 Maea johnstoni | reverse complement strand
GTATTATGTAACTACGTGCAATGGAGAGCCCAAAGGTTCGAGCGGCAATATACACCCATTTTCTCTTTTCCTTTTCGTAATGTTTGACAGATTAAAAGGCTCTTCTAGTCTGTATGCATAGGTTTCACAAATAAAAAGCACATCATTTCACAACCGAGAATTACGGTTACGGTTATTATTATTATTATCATTATTATTGTTATTATTATCATTTTCTTGTTTACGTCTCCTTTACTATTAGCGTCAATCTCAATGCTGTTGTGTTCATAATCATTGTTTTATTACTATTATCATTATTATAATTATTATTATTGATACTATTATTGTTGTTGCTAACATTATTCTAATTGCTAATATTACAATTATTTTCATCATTTTCATCGTTCATCAATTTCATTATTATCATTATTGTTATAATTATTATTATTATTATTATTATTATTATTATTATTATTATTATTATTATTTCAGTCCTGATAATGCGTTTGACAAATCGATAAATATTGCCTTTGTCTTGCGACCTTGTTCTCGAGTCAAAGTGGGTATTAAAGTGCGTGTGGGATTTGTAGGGTGCGGTTTTCCTCAGCCTGATGTATTCCTCCCCCGCCTACACTGTAAAAAACTTCTGCTCCGCCGCCGCCGCTCTGACAGTAGACTGAGCACTGAGCAAGCCTAGCCTGACCAGCGAGGCGTGCGGCAGTGGAGTGAAGAGAGAGGGAAGAAACTACTCAAGCAGCCGAGCGGAGAAACACGCGTAAATAGACTCACCAACCAGTCTCTTACCACCTCGGAAATTTACATCGCAGAAAGCGTTCTTCACGTGCCAACGTGTTGGTGGTTTGAACTTAGGGGTTTCGATTATCGTAACATTTTCTGCCATACAACGGCTAATTAATGACTTCCCAGATGTTAATAATCGTAGAAGAGTGGTATCTGGGAAAAATACCGATTAACCCCATTTCTCACGCATTATTTTCTTCATCTAAGTTCACACGACTGGGGCCCGCTTTTACGCGGGATAATTGACAGTTATTAGAGTGTTATAAGAAGTCATCGCAATGCCTTTTGTCACGAGACTTTCAGGGCGTATTGGATCTTATTTTATTCTCCACCAGTCAAATGAATGATAACAACTTTAAGACTTAAAAATAGTAGTAATTTAAAGTAGTTTTCAAACTTATCGACCAAAATTGTCTACAAACTATCTTTCCATGACCTAATGTTTGGCACTTAAATTTTATTTACGAAAATTAACGAAACAATTTCTTGCTGCGAATACTGAAATAATAATGACCTCTGTTCAGGAATATCATTTAAGCGATTAATTACTTAATTATGCATGTGTATGTATGCATTTTATTGACTGTATTATCAAATACAAAAACACACAACACTTTCAATTACAATACAAACAGGGAAAAGTAAATATATATAAAAAAGACTAAACAAACAAATATAACATTCATACGGTATTGAAACATGCTTTGAGTTAGCGTAGAAGTGTCTCTTTATATTTTAGCCAAACAGCTTGAAATTCACCTTCAAGATGTAAAAAAACATGTATTGGTTCAATAGCAAAAACGACCTCTGATAAGTATACACCCAAGCAGCGTGGAAATCTCGAGCATCTTCATGCCGTCAGCTGTTTGTTTTTTCCAGAGGAATGTTGTTGACGCGTGTCTCTCTCTGGTAGCGGCCTCTAATCACCTTGATAACAAATTTAACACGATGGCGTCTGAGGATAGTTTCTCTGTTTGTCTTCCTAGCAACGAGAGGGCATGGCCTCCCACTATGAGATGCATGCACGTGTTAAATCGATCTTTATTCATTACTTGATTAGATTACGACCTATCAATCTGAGCACCTCTGTATATTTGACAACTCCATACGATTTACGTTATATTGGCCCACAATATTATCTTGGACTACAAAATCATATTGGCCATCAACATGAATTATTCAAAGAGTTTATTGAATACAGATTTCATTGCATTTCTGGTGATGGAACCTCTCTAAATCTTTCTGAAAGTGTGCCACCGTTTACACAGTCTCGAAGTGCCTGTGTAATACACTCAACATACATCACTAAAAGAGTTCAAAAATCTAATCTCAACCGGGTCTGGAACTAACTGTACCTGATCACCCTGCCGCTATGAGTAATACCAGTCAACGATCAGGAGTATCTGCATCTTTACTCCAAAATCATAAACATATGTCTCGAAAGACTGAAGATATTATTCAATGTAAATTAATATGTGCAAACTTATTTCCCCAGAGAAACCATTTACATGTAGATAGTGCAGATCTAGTCCATTTGCAAAATACCACTGCGGTTGCTCTACTTATCACTCATATTGCTGTTACACCCTCTTTTCGTAATTGTTATTTTGTAGTCGGCCTAGAGTTCTGGCAGCTGGTGTATTACCGACCTGAAATAAGGATTATCTATCTATCTATCTATCTATCTATCTATCTATCTATCTATCTATCTATCTATCTATCTATCTATCTATCTATCTATATATATATATATATATATATATATATATATATATATATATATATATATATATATATATATATATATATATATATATATATATATATATATATATATATATATATACATCACATACCAAAGATATTTTGATACCGATGTTATTCCACAAATTGTGTGTTGCTATCCTGCCATATGGTTATCCATATTGAATATTATTTAAGTAGACTTTGTGTCAGAATACTTTAAAACTTTGAATTGATATTGTATCAGATTAAATATGTTATCCTCTTTTGATGTTGATTACAATTTGTATTTATGTCGCATCAACCATACACCTTTAATTGACTCTACTCTGTGGTACAGTCATGAAAATACATACCTACCATACATACATTAGACGCAATTTACTTTTAATTCTTTTCGGACAAAAGATGAATTAGAGAGAACGTGTCACCATTGTGTTCAGAAATAAGCGTACTCAATATAGATGGATCAACCTAGTTTCATTAAACAATGGATGTACATTGCGAGGATTGGTTGAAAGGAATGAACCCACTGTGCATTACAACTCGCAATGATTTACTTGGAAGTTCACATGCACTTTGAGGTTTACGTTGGGATTCACCCAAATTTAGGCCAATGGGGCTATGTAGAGAATTCTTCAGATAAATGCTTGTATAAACTTTACAATGTATACATATTTCAAAACATTTCAAATTCAAAGCATATTTTATGGGTTATTCTGTTGTGGCGATGAAATTGCATGGCTACAATATGTCCTGGCAAAGAATTATATTTGATATATAATTAAATTCCTATTAGTCATCCGGTCAAAAGAATGGATTCAATAAGGTTTAATATTTTCAGATTAGCAAATTCAGAATTTTGATTTTTTCCTCACTTTCTCTGTCATATTAAGTCGTGGCTAGTCAGTTGTAAGTGCTGGACGAAAACGTATTTCCCGACGAAAACCACCGACTAACCGTGCGTTACTTGCAACTTTCTCACATGCTCCTGCTGGGATTCAAACTCGGCCAGTGGTGGCAATGCCACTCGACCATCACACACATCCTGAGATGTTTTAAAATTGGAATTAATCAATGAATCATATTTTCTATACAATGCTCGCCATCTATAAAAACAATGCTCAAGACCGGGATATAGTTACATTAAAAAATAACATTTGATAATCTTTGTTTACATATTTCCTTAGAATTTCTTAAGCTTACTGCATGCCTAATTATTATTCAATAATAATCATATTAATATTTGAAGGAATCATTTAGTTTTCCTTTCTAAAACAGGTTTAAGTATGAACCTTGGATATTTAGTGTATTTTGGGTAGTATATTTCTGGAATTACATGCAATATTGTCCACTGTAAATCCTGTTAATTCTCCAATGATTTTAATTTGCCTGTATTTACCGATCAGGCACTATCGGTAAATTAAGATTCGGAAAACACATTTAAATGAAATATATAATGTTCAATGTAATTTCTTGGAATATAAACAATTAGCTTTTTCTATAAGGAACAAACTCAGCGAGTGTAATCATAACAGGAAGCAAGCAATTGGTCCAGACTTGCCACTTTTATTATCAATGGTTCAATGTTCAAATAAAGGCTGTTCCAATATTCACAAGCGAATAAAAGGACGAAATGACAATCTTCTTCGAAATATTCAGGAGAAATGGTATTTAAAATTGAATGAATATATAAAGTTACATTATGTTGAAAACACTTTCTGGATGAGTTTTCGTGTTACATTGGATGCATTTTCAAGACTTGTACACTTTAAACTAATACATTATAGAGTGATGAGCAATATGAATCTTTTTAAAATGAATCTGGTTGATTCGTCCACATGTTTATTTTGTAACAGAGAAGAAATCGTTGCTTATGTTTTTCTTGAGTGCGAAAATGTTACTAGATCGTGGAGGAACATTGAATGTTGGATAAGAAGAGTGATTGAAAGACACTTCAGACTTTCAGATGCAGACAAGATATTTGGTACCCTCCCGATCAGCATTACTGTAAATAAGTAGCCTCTCAAGAAATAATCTATAGAAACAGGGAAATAGGTGGCACCCTTGCATTAGCGCAAGTGGGACTCAAGCTTTATAATCAGATGATTAAAGAAAATTTACCAGTCAAAATTTTATTAGACAAACAAAATGTCCATGAAACGTGAAGTTGATCTTTGTAATTATAGACTGCAAACTGTTTGAAATATGTCTGTATGGTTTTGTATGCTATAATTATGGATTATTGATGCACAATCTGGTATCGTCTTTGTTGATGTTTAATTGTCTATTTATCTATTTCTCTTGTTTATGTAATGCATTATTAATGGCATTACTCTCAATGTTACAACGGATTGGCCTAAATGAATGGAGACAATAAAAAACAGCTGTTTACAGCGAGTTAGAAAAAGAAATTCTGAAAATTCTGTAAAGCTTTAGGTTGGCAAAATGATGGCATTAACAGGTAAACCAGATGTCTGTCCTGTGTGGGCGAGACAATGACAAGTAAACAAGACACAATTATTACATTCTGTATGAGGGATTGCAAGGGTAAATGGTAATTGATATTGTCAAGTGGCTGGCTGTTGATTCCCCTCATCAAGAGCCGAGATGAGAGCAGACACCAATTATAGTGTATACCTAGTATAGTGTCATCTCGCCCTCCATGGTTTATCATTATCAAAAACCAGGCCGGCGTGTCGCCATGTCCTCCCAGCATAATAATATCAATGTGTAACAGGCCACTGCTGTTTTTGATTTGCCAATCTCATGTAATTATGATCGGTAAACAAAGATTCAGAAAATTCTGAAAAAGGCTAGATCGTCAAATTCTGGACACGGCCCCAGCGGGGGCACTCAGGTACAGAGGGGGGGGGGGGGGGGGGGGCGCATCTGCGTTATGTATTTCGCGGAAGAAGGGGTCTTTTTTTAAGACCTCCGCATGTCCGCGATTTTGTAAAAGAAGGGTACTTTTTTGTACTCAGGTACGAAGTATGGGGGTCAAAATCCCCTTACAATCCACGAAATATACGCGGCTCTGACGCCGAGTGACTCCCGAAGTGACTGGGCTTCCGAGTTTGCTGCCGCCACTTGCTGCCGCTCAACAAGCAGAGGATTATTAAATCTTAAGTTAGAATACGTGTTCCCGTTTATCCAATGTCAGAGTTTTGACAAAAGAAGGGGTGTTTATTTAGTGGAAAAAATCAGCGTTTTATTAAAATAAGGGTGCTTTTTTGACCAGAAATCAGTGCTTTAGGGGTATTTTTTAATTTTGATAACGAATGTATGCACCCACTAAATACCCAAGTGCCCCCCCCCCCCCGTGACACCGCAAATTAACCTGACCTATAATATATGATTGAGTGAGCTAAGGTTATCTATACATGAAGCATGCCCTCACAGCCCTGAACCAGCATTACAGTATGTTACATTTCAGAGCATTATTAACACTTATTCTGCTGATGGCTAAATTGTCCAATGCAAAACGATGCAAAACGATGCAAAACCCTGAAAAATTGCTAAAACCCTGACACATGGGTAATCATCTGAGAGTGGTCAGCGAGAGCTAATCAATGATTACCAATATGACAGGGTTTAGTTGGTTTTCAATTTTTTTTGTGTCTTTGTGCTTTGGACGAAAGTAGCCTCAGCATTGGAAGGGTTAACCTACTGTCATTTTAGGGCAACTATACCTGTGAAATGACCTATTTTAAAGTGTTTACCTGCTTGCGGAAGTAACTGCTGTTATATGACATGCTCATCACCTAAATCCAGATTCCTAGAACCATGTCTGCCAGAAAAGGATTACATAGATCTGATCTAAATTGGGAATTTTTCTCGGCTGTTGCCAGAGGAATGGGTGTGGATCTTATAACATGGAAGGAAGAAGAGATGCCAAACACCGGCGGTGTAGCCAGCGCACTAGAAAAAGAGGCATCGGCCAATACTGCTTTGAAAGGTTTATTTAAATTCAACATACTGGGTAAATATGGTGATGGTGCAGAGCGATGGCAGCCAGTGGTCGTGAAGTCAAAGGGAACGAGCAAGGACTGTACTGACAGTTGGTCAGTAATATATAAATCTCAAGGGGAAGAAATATATTCCCTGGCGAAACAATTCCATGGCCTTGTAATGGGTAACACTCATGCTGTCGAATTAATGGTTCAAGCCGCTCGACTTGTTTCTAAAGATGCATTTTTCGCCAGGTACAGACCAAAAGTTTATCACACTATATTGGATGCGGATGCAGAAATATCTGTGGTGGTCATGGACTACATACCAAGTGAATGTGCCATTATTGGGGGAGGAGTAGAGTACAAGGATTGGACAAGAGAATTGCGTTACACTGCCCTGAAAGAAATTGCCTGCTTTCATGCACACTACATGAATAAAGACAACATGGCCAAGGTGGTTGAACAATTTCAAGGTATCTTAGAGCAACATCCACAGCGCCATCTACAGACACTTCCATTTATCAGAGAAGCACTTAAGGTTCACGAAGTTAAAGATTCTCAATACACGGCAGAACGCTGCAACATCCTTTGGGCTTATGTTGACCAGCTGGAAGAAATAACAAAAGAAGTCGAATCCTATCCAATGACCTTTGTCCACAATGATTTTCACAATGGTAGGTGCATTCTTTTCAAGAGAGTATTAGAGAAGTGTTGCTGAATGGCATGTACATCCACGAGTTTAAATATATCCTGTTAATGTTGATTTATTAACTTAAGGTGGCTGTAAACGTTTCTGGTGGAGAGCAGACTTTTCCTCAAATAATGGCGGATTTCTCATTATCTGTACACTTAACCCTAGCAAACTATATATTTTTAGAAAGCTGAGATTCTAAGGAATACATAGGATATGGATAGGTTGTATGTGCTCCAAATATTTTGAAGAAATTGGGGTCAAAACTTTGACTAATCAATTTTCGTTACATATGTCACGGCTGACGCAAATCTAAGAGCAGGATCTAAGATAATAACCTGATTTTTTTAATATGTTGAAAAAAAACCTTTGTCTCTAGAAATCTAGACGGGAGTTTTGTAAAATATGGCCCTTAACTTTTTTATGGCCATTTATCTAACAACAATTTAGGAAAAAAATGCTTTTTTGGTTTCTTGATTTTTGACTCACTATAACAAATTAACCAGATAAGATATTGCAATATCCCCCTCTAGATCTCTAGAGAACATGTTTTAGAATCTATGTACAAAGTTTGAAGCTAATTGATTAAGATTTGTGTCTAAATTCACGTCAGCCGTGAGAGTAAAACTATAGAAATCTAAGCTGAGAAAATGGCAGTTTTGCGTTTTACACAATTATTGTAACTATGCAATAACTTGCTACTACTTTAATGTGTTTATTTTAGTCCAAGTGGAAAGATAAAGTAACCTTCCATTGTATTTCACAACTGTCAAAAAAAGATTCTTCTGAGTTACCTCAAAAATAAGTATAAATAAGCACATTTCTGCAACTGCCTGTAGCCTGTCAACATAGTTGGTATGCTAATTTTGAGAGCCTTCCATATATGGGCATCATGTGACCTCACCCTGGAATCTTGTTTGCATGCTAATGTAATCCATCATAGTTCTAGATTTCTTAATCATTCAAAGAACTGTGCCATCAAAATCAATTTTCGGCTATCTAGTTTGTTATGCTAGCAGCCTATTTGACTGCAAGTTTACTGATTTTGCAAATAAAAGCTTGGAATACTTTATCATTTATCTAAAATAAGCGTGTTGCAGGACCAAAAGCTTAATACTTTGAAGCTATCACAAGCATAGTTTTCTAACAAAGTGGCTTGTTTTTGTTCATATTTTTGGGCCTTATTCGTTGAAGGGGATATGTACCTCTTTCAATATTCCACTTGGTACCTGAGTAAATCAATCTATCTGTTTATGTGGGTGCTGCTATTTAGAATAACTTAATGCTATGGAGTCATGAAGTAAAATAATTTCACAAACCTATTTTGCTGTATCTGCTTCTACTCTAGAGACAATCCAGTGATCCAAGTTAAATACTCCTGAATCAGATAGCTGCATAGTTTCTTAGATGAGCAACTTATGATCCAAGATAGTTTACAGCAGAATGGGCACTTTCCTTAAGGTCCAACACAATATATTCCTTTGTCTTTACTGCTTGAAGTGCTCAGGGCAAATGACCTTTTCTACCCAGACAGCAGTAAGCCTATGTTTGGCACTTCCTCTCAACTCCCAAAATCCTTGAGGATTATGTGTGACACTACACACTGAGCGGAGACCTGAGGGGATTATGTCCAATTGACACAACACAGATACCTGTATCTATTTCCACAGAACTGAAGCCACAGTGCTAATCAATCACCTAACCCAATTGTTCACTAGTAATTCCAATCTTTTTTGTTTCTCTAACTGACTGACAACATTGTTGTGAAAAATACAATCCAGGCTTCAATTAGTTGATAGCTGAATTATATGGATGTAATTGTACTTATATATGGGTGTGATTGTCCCATTTTAGTATGGTTAATTACCCAAAGAGCATGGAGTGTCTGTTCAAGCTGGAGGTATGAGAAGGAATGACTCAACATGCAAAGCCCAAGTTTTCCCATCAAATACACACATTGTATTACCTGTTGCCCAAAAACTGGTAGGTTTCCTGTTTTTCTCAGACAGCCGGAGCCACATTTTGATAAAGACTAACCCCCAATACACTATTTTTGAATTAATCAAAACATCATTATCTGTGGTGCCACTCCATTTCCTGCCTCATCTTCACTTGGCAGGTGGGAGGAGCTTATCAGCTAATTGGTCACATGACCAAAACATTGCAGCATGGCTTGAGCCTTCTTTCAGCTGTCACACAAACAAATTTCACAATTCATGGAGTTTGGAGTGGGGTAGAGGTATGGAGTTTTTTCATATGTAGGGTAAGACCCGGTTCATTAACATAATAGATATATCTCAAAACAGGCCTTCCCTGAGGACGAAATGTTTACGGCCACCTTAATACCTCTATTTGGATTCTAGTAGTTCAATGCCTCAATTCATAGTCTCTGATTAGAATGATTTCAATGTAATCATTATTGCATCGCAATGACTTTAACTGAATTTGTTCTATTATGCATACTTCATTGAATAGTTTGGCAAATACGCTTTCAGGGTTTACTTTTATTCTTCCAAGTACATGTCCAGCAGACCTAGATATAGCGAAATAGCAAATCAATTTTAAAGGTCATTTCTGACTATTAGCTTATGTTTAAATGTTTTTTATATTTGCTGTGCAAATTGCACTATATTTAAGAATGTGTTGAATAAATGCAAGGTATGACTTCATTCATATTCCAGCTTGCTTTCTATTCTACCTTAATGCCTGACTTACAGTCATATTTTGTCATTTTAGGAAACCAATGGGTACGAAAAACTCCACTAGAAGACCAGAGTGACATAGTTCTGGTTGACTGGGAGATGTGTTGTGTCCATGTGCCTCAGAGAGATCCAGCCAACTTCCTCTTATTCACTCTACCACTTGTCAAGACTCCAGCAGAAATGCTAAACATGTTCACAGAATATGCTGAGTTCTATCGTAACGAGCTCGTGAAGAATCTCCTCACCAATCAACATCCTTCTGCATCTATATTTACGGACAAGCAGAGGTTTCACCGTATATTCAAGTACATGGTGTTTGAATGCGTGGTTAATCGTGGTTTCAATTGTATTTGTTTTCCTCCTGCAGTTCAACTAGGGCCAATTACGGAATTTACAGAAAAGTTATTTTTGTACCTAGAGGCAGTCACTTGAGAACAAGATGTTCTCATTGCTCAACAGTTAATGTTGCAATTATATGAAAATATTTTACCTGCTTCAAATATTTTTGAAATGAAAATAATAATTCCTAATGCACCTTGCTTTAATAGGATAAGTATACAATTGCATGCTGCATTTGTGATCAAGTGACACACTATTTAATGCATGATTTTTTGATTGATTGAGTATTTTTTACAAACTCTTCTGTCACAGGTATCAGTACTTCCCCTATCTATACATTCCTCTATGCTACACTATTAAACAGTTTTAAGATAACATATATGATGGTGGAGAAGTAAACGATTTACTGCCGGCACAATGTAAGTATATGTTATGTTATTATTTTTATCTGAGACATGTGCAAACTTGCCAAAACCTATACTTTTATATTTTGAAAATTTCACCTTGCCAAAGTGCCAATCTCCAAACACTACCCAGGAACTAAAATGGCAGCAGGTAACCACTTATGCTAGTTTTCTTGGGAAATGTTTGTTTTCATATAATAAATCAATCCATGATTGTAATCGGAATCAATTTCGACCAAATTACTAACTGACAGGAATAGCATGTGTCTGATGACTACTCTTGATATGTGCTAAAGTTGAAAGTAATTGTAAATGTAAATCTAACATTGACCTTCCTCAACATGTTTTTGTTGTCAGATCGCTTATAACCTAATTAGGTCATGTGACTGTTGTCTAGAAATGCTAACGTAGAATTAATACCCGAGTTGAGAAGAGCCCTTCCAGTCAAAGGACACTTCAAGAGTCAATGTGGTAATGGTTTTAATGTTGCTTTCAACATCTTAGGTCACTGTAGTTGCCAGAAATGATAAAGTGTAAAAAGTGAAAAAATGTACATGAAAGTATCTTATGATAAGTTCGTTATACTTTCCTTCTTCAGTAAAATTGAAGTAAACCTTTATGACAAGTATGTACATATTTTTCACATTGATAAACTTTATATGAAACTTTCCAATTATATACCAGTTTTGTCATGTTGTAGTTAGTGTATGCTTTTGTAAACATGGTTTGCAGTAAATAAACATACTACTAGTGCCTCTATGGACTAGGACCTTTAAAGGGGCCCTAGAGGTTCACAAATATATCAGCTTTATATGAAAATAATAAACTTCAAGAACAGGATACTGTCTTTCTGTGTGCCTTTAGTTGACATTATACATAGTTGACACAGGGTTTTAAAAAGGCCGAGAAACTAAATCCGGAGCGGCAGAATCTTTGTGATTAATGTCTCACATATGTATTTTTCAAATTCTGCGGTCAAGTCTAGAAAAATATATCCCACTATTCGCGAGAAACGAGTCAGTCCGTGTGTGCATTAGCTTAACGCTTAGTGCCTTTAAATATGGCTGCAAGCCGTTCCCTTATTAGCAAACTCTGAAACTGGCACCCTCAGCATATGGGTTAGACTAGTTGGAAAAATCGCATCATTTCTAGCCAGGTCACGTGGCTAACTTTATCTGCCCTGAAAGAAAGCGGACACCAGAAAACACAAATTTTTTACATGTAGTATTAGATAACCAGGGCTTGCAGTTTTTTTCAATGGAAAGGTTCCCATCTCCGTGTCCGGCGCGCCTTTTCTTCCGTGCACTATTTCTTTCAAATGCCTGCTCACCATATGCTGCGAACGGCAACCCGTCCTCACAGCGTACTAGTACAAAGTAGTGCATTCGAGACAAGATATAGCGGCACAAATATGTCCGACCTTCAAGCACATGTGGGGGGAGTATAGTAAAACATTGGAATCTATTGAATCACACCTAATCACTTTGACCTGAGCCCGTGTCCCATAGGAATGTCTATTGCCGCGAAGTCGGCAACTCACGCTGACCTGATTGGTGACGTCATCGACCGCGTAGTATTGGCGCCAAATTCAAATACTGTACCAAGCCTTAACACTCGTCTCGTAATTGCATGTACTTTATCCCGGAATCGTGCAGTCATGACACGCTACTGACTGCCTTTCACGGATTTATAAGGGTTTTTAAGTATGGAGTAGGAACATTAACTTGTAGTAATGTATTAAATCAGAACTTATCATTAGAAAAGATTTATACTATTGGCGTGGATGGCTAATTTATCTAATCAGATTTGGCTCTCTTTTAAGTTGTGTCAGATGTATTAAATGTAAATCTAGCCAGTATACTAGTATCAAACTACTTAAATATCTGAATCAAGGTAATTTACTTAATATGATAATTTACTTAAGTTATGGTGATGAGAACCATTGTAAGCTAGTTAAATGCACCTGTGCAAGTAGTGAGATTATGTCATTTGAGTGAAAAGTTGTAATTATTGAAATGACATAGAATATGGGACTAAGGACGCTTGGTTATGATATTTTCTACCTGCTACCACTCAGGAGTAGGGTTAAGATGGTGTTTCTTGAATTCCTGGTTTAAACCCCATGTGCTACTTTAATGAAAAAAAATCAGAATTGCTGTAAGACATACAAAGTGATTTCAAACTGTTTACGTCCACAATTATGGAGTGTGCAACCAGTGATGCCCTGTATTTGGGCCTTGGATCCGTGCGCCGGCCATCAGTTTCGGCGCACGGATCCCCACAACCACACTACAACAAGCCATATTTTTGCAACCGCGGGCGCCCCATGCAAAACAGCGCGATTTCCCTCCTGAACAGTTAATATAAACACCTATCTCACAACCTCTTGCATTGGGTTATTTCACTGGATATATTTTAAGTTTTACTAGTATTTGAAGTTCAGTTTATCACAACCATTAAAAGGATAAGTCTGAATGAAATTGTATTCAATCGTTATGAGTAGATTCTATAATTGTTTATGTATACCATGCATGTATATGAGTATGCTATGCAATTAGAGCATTTCCTAACATATGCTCCTATAATAATAATAATAATAATAATTGGAATTTATATAGCGCCTTTTCCATTCATAAAATGTTCAAAAGCGCTGCACATTGTCATAGTTTGAGTTATAGTCCACAACCCCTCAATGGGCGAGCCTGAAAAGGTGTGTTTTGAGACACTTCTTGAAGGCCTGACACGATGTAGAATTCTTCAGGTGTTGTGGAAGCGCATTCCATAATCTCGGTGCACTAATGGAGAAAGCGCGATCTCCAAATTTGAGTCTAGTCCGAGGCTCATTCAGAAGGCCCTTTGCTTCTGATCGTAGATGGCGTCTGGGTTTATAAGGCACGAGCAGCTCCTTGATGTACTTAGGTGCAAGTCCGTTTAGCGCCTTGTATACCAGCAGTAGGACCTTAAATTGGATGCGGAATTTGATTGGTAGCCAGTGAAGCTTGATGAGAACAGGTGTGATATGTTCATACTTCCTGGTTCTCGATACTATCCTTGCTGCACTGTTTTGTAGTCGCTGCAGCTTTGCAATCAAATCCTGTTGTATTCCAATTAGGAGAGCATTGCAGTAATCCAAGTGAGACATCACCAGTGACTGCATCACTGTTTTTGTGGCATCTTCTGTTAACACACGTCTCGCTTTTCCAATATTTCTCAGGTGAAAGCTAGATTTTTTGACAACACTTTTGACATGGGGTGCCATGATCAGTTGAGAGTCAAACATAGCTCCCAGATTCCGCACAGGCTCAGATGCAACAGACACATCAGTCCCCGCTACAGAGAGTGACTTAATGTTCAGTTCAGCTAGGTGTTTCTTAGAGCCGAATAGAATGATTTCAGTCTTGTCATTGTTGAGTTTCAGCTTGTTCTGAGACATCCAGACACTAATGTCACACAAACATTTCTCAAGATTTAGGATTTCACGTTTGACTATTGCGTTATCACTTGTCTTTTTGAATGATAAGCAGAGCTGGGTGTCATCAGCATAGCCATGATTTTTCAGACCGTAGGATCGGATTAGCTGTGCCAGAGGTATGATGTATATTTGGAACAATAGTGCACCCAACACAGATCCCTGTGGTACAGACCACAGGATTTCCTGATTTTCGGAGAAGTCATCATTGATTTTAATCCTCTGTTTCCTGCCTAGCAGGTACGATTTGAACCACTGTAGAGCAGATCCTTTAACTCCAAGATCTGACTCCATCCTAGATAGAAGGATGGAGTGATCGATTGTATCGAAAGCAGCGCTAAGATCGAGTAACACAAGGACCGCAGCCCCACCCTGATCGAGAGTGCGAAGGATGTCGTTCTGTACCCGCACAAGTGCAGTCTCAGTGCTATGACATGCTCTGTATGCCGACTGCATGGGTTCATGTAGCTGATTGATAGTCATGTAATTTGTAAGCCTTGCAGCAACTACCTTTTCCAATACTTTTGACAAGAATGATAAGTTGCTTACAGGACGATAGTTCTTGAGCACCTCCGGGTCAAGATCATCTTTCTTCAGTAACGGAGTGACTAATGCCTGTTTCATGGAGTCAGGCACGTTGGCACTGTGCAACGACAAATTCACTAAAATCGTAACCATTGGAATAAGCTCATCTACCGAGTCTTTCACCATCCAAGTGGGAGCGGGATCTAGAGAGCAGCTCTTAGTCGGTGATTTTGCTATGATTTTGCGAACTTCGCTTTCAGTCACGGCCGAGAAAACATTCAGTGAACATGTTAATGCCGGGGTAGGTAAATTTAACTGGTGTCTGGAGAGATCTGGCAGCTCGTCGCGTATCTCACATACTTTGTCAGTAAAGAACACAGCGAAGCGGTTTGCCAATTCTTCTGTTGATGCATGCTCAGGGAGTTTCATCTCACTCCTTTGATGTAATATGTCTTTGACAATGTTACTGAGGTTTTTTGAATCAGTGGAGGACTCAGCTATCAGATTGTTGTAGTAGTCCTTCTTAGCTTGTAATAACATGTTGTTAAATTTGGTCCTCGCAGTTTTAAACAGGTCATAGTGGACAGTGAGGTTGGTGTCTCTCCACTTCCTTTCCCATTTCCTCTTTTCACGTTTTGCATCATACAAATCATCTGAGAACCATGGTTGTTTCGGTCGAATTGTTACCATTTTCACTCTTGCTGGTGCATGCTTGTCAAGTACCGTTGTTAGTGCAGAATTGTAGTGATTAGTCAAATCCTCCACGGAGCAACCTTCAGCATTACCAGGTTGTAGAGCGTCCTTCAAGTCCTCTCTAAAATTGGGCATGTTGACACTGCGGAGTTTACGCACTGACATCGGCACCTGGATCGGACGTGGTTTAGGGTGAGACACATCACACAGAATGAGGTTGTGGTCAGAGAGCTGGTCTCCAACCTTCCACTGACTTATAAGATTCTCATTGTCCCTGGTTATGACCACATCAAGGGTGTGTCCCGATTTATGGGTTCTGGTTGTGACATGCTGCTTGTAATTCAGGGTATCAAATAAGTCATTCATTTTGAGTGCTTCAGTGTCATTCCTATCCTCAAGGTGGAAATTGAGGTCTCCCAGAAGCAGGAAATGGCCAGTGGAAGAGATCCGGTCATGCATGAATGGTGAGAATTCATCAAAGAACATCTTATTTGTCAATTTATTCTTTTGCGATGGAGGTGGTCTGTAGACCACATTGACATTAAGTTGCTTTGAGCCTGTATTGAGAGTAACCTCGCAATGCTCAAAACTGCTGAATTCACATGAGGTTTTTGACAACACTGATAGATTTTTCTTATACAATATTGCCATATGGATGGCTGTTTATGGTACTTCTGCAACTGAAAGACCCCTTGGAACTGTTTGTGAAGAGGAGGGAATTTCTTATCTTATCGCAATATGACCGACGCTGTTGAAAGTGATGTAAAACCCAAATCGTTCCTTGGATTATAGGGCAGCTGGATGTCAAATTCAAGGTCGTTGTATAGTGACTACAGGTCATCAGCAACTAGTTGCCAGTGACCCCTTTGAAAGCTGTCTTTCAGTTACAATTTCCTATGCGCAGGTGGAAAGTAAATCTTGATCAATAATAATCATATCTACAATGCAATTTAGATAAAGAAGCTAAAGGAGTGTGTTATTTTGATCTGCAATAAATCTTTTTCTATCATATCATAGACTTGGAAGTTATACATTTATGTGAAAATGAGTGTCAAGATTGGTAAAAATGTTCTGCCAATTTTAGTCAGTCTGACTCACTTGGAGGTGTGTGGGGGGGGGGGGGGGGCATGATGACAACTTCTTTCTCGTCAATGATATGATACTCCTCGATAACAGAAGCTGTAAGGACAATGTTTATACAGAACTACACTATACTAAACGTTACATATTGGCTGTTAACAACTGGTTGATCTGCTCAAATGTTGCAGGTTAGTTGCAATTGGTCAGTTGAGCCCATGCCTGCACACAAAGTGGAGATAATTATTCAAAAAGAAACTCTTGGATGGTGTGTAGTAGTGTATAACGTTGTACAGCGTCATGCTGAAGGAGAAGAGGAAAAAGGAAGAAGATTACAAAACCTCCAAAATATAACCCAATCAAAGAAGGATCAGTAGGGGACGAAGACATACGAGTTTACAAATGAAACTTATTTGGAAAAGCATGTTGGGGTTAGATTTAGACCGCCTCCTAGAAAAGGATGGTGCACCTCAAAAGGTTTTAAGAAGTTTATAAAACACAAAAACGTGTCCAAAGTTGAGAGCATTAACTGAGAAATAAATGTTACTTCCACAAAAGTCAATCAACCGATAGTATTTTTGAGTATAAAGTCAGAAACCTATGTAGTTGTTGAAATATCTCAGAATAATGGATCACCAGATCCAGTTAAATATCTATCCAAATCACCAGTTCTTAAACTTAAGTGTGGAGGGCACCAGGACCACTCAAATAGTCACATAGTTAGCAATAATTCTAACACATTTTCTACAGGACCCTTAAAAGAAGTTCTTCCTGGTCAGGCCATTGCACATAGACCTGTCCAGTGTTGACTAGGCAGAGTCACTGCATAAATGGAGTGGGGATGATTCAAATATAAATCTAAAGGTTTGAGCAGGAACTACGAAAAAAACACAAAGTACAACAGGATCAAAGACAATCATACAGTGCAAGGGTGGTAGTGAAGAAATCAGAAAAGATAGAGAAATTGTAGTGGTCATGCATACAAGACATATTCAAGGGCTAATGGAAAAATAACATAACAGACTGTAGAACCGCCCAGCCAAGATCCCACAATAGTTCATGTTTCACTAGCATTGTCTCTTCCTATACATTTGTTGGCAGAATCTAGAAAATATGATTCCATCATCAGCTGATCATTCATTCTAGGTTAAGTATGTAAGTATGTAACTGTTCTCTTCAGCTCTGAGCAAGGAAGACCGATCATTTTATTGAAGCCAGAAATAGACATTTTAATGCAAATAGCTTCAGGGAACGCCTTGAGAGAATATAGTCCAGACAGCATTTTATCTTATTTACATGAGTTTGGTCTATTTTACGGCTTGTGGCACATTCTAGGAATCTAGCTTATTTTACAACCATGTATGAACTACTTATAACCTAAAATTGATCATTGTTTTGTGAGCATTTTCATTTATTTATTGCTTTGTTATTGTTTTCTACAATAGCAATTTACCATTATCTTGTACAAGTTCTGAGTGACAAAGTGGCCTTTGAATGCCAATTTGCTTTCAAGTACCCATCCATTTATTCAGACCGATCATCATGCAGAACATCAGCTGTTGCTGAGCAAATACAATCAGCCATATCTACCCACACAGACTCAGTCTTGAAGTCCAGTCTCGGCGTCCAAGATGATTGTTTCATGCGTAGCTTTATAACACTTTCACGGCTGGTGGCTAGTTTTGCTAACTACAAAATGAGGCAAACGACCTTGAAAAATGACTGAAGCCCTAGCACATGGGTACTCATATGAGAGTACTCAGTGAAAGCTATCCCATGAATACCAACATGACAGGGTTTAGATGGTTTTCAAATATCTTCCTTGTGCTTCGGTCAAAAGTAGCCTCAGCATTGGAAGAGGTAAAGAAAGCCACGTTGTCATATCTACAGAAGCCAGCCCTACAAATTGAAAGAAAATCCTTTGATAACTAGTCTAGACGATGATAAAAAGAAGCGCGAAAGTGCCAACACAAACGTGATAGGGTTGTAAACTCTCCTCAACTCCATAAACATGAAGAGTGTCCCCCAGGCAAAACTTGCATAGTTTAGGACACTTATTCAAAAGTGGCTTAAGAAAGCAGTTACCAACCATAAACAAGTACAGACTTTGATGGGTATAATAAACTTTGTAGATTTTATAATTATTCAAGCCATGTTCTCAACGTCTTGAAATAAATGCCTACAGCACAACATGTGTTGTAATAGCCCTTATGTGATAGAATCTACAATTTCGTCACTTTTTCTGCCATATCGTGGCTAATTCGTTACTAGCCAGTTGTAACTCGTGAGGCAAACCGGATGACCCGGCAAAAATCACCGCCTAACACCGTGTCACTGGCAACTTTCTCACCTACGCTGGGTGGGTTAATGTAAGAGACAAAATTCAAAGTCTAGAAAATAATGCTTAATTGGTTCGAGAGCGGTTATAGGTAACTGATACTGTTCGGAGACATTCCTTGAGGAGATGTTGAAATGAGAAGAAATACTGATGCAAATCAGTTAAGTTGCAGTGTCCAAAAGCATTAGAACTTTCCAGATCTTTATTTACTGGTCATGATGACATGTGATCGGTCAATGCAGTGACCTGTTAGATATTGATATTAATACAGTATCCCTTGGAGGAGTGACGCGGGGGAATACCGGCACACCTGCCTGGTTTTCATCACGCTATAGTTACGTCATTAGAAGGATTAGGCTTAGTGAACTGAAATTAATACTGATAAGCCATGGGAGACGAGTATTACATTAGGTAATATACACTAGGTGGTGGACTCTCTCCCTTAGGCTCTTAATGATTGGAATCAACAGCCAGTATTTATCCTTCTAATCCCTCACCCAGAATGTAATACCGGTGCCCAGTTTATTTGTCATTGCCTCACCCACACAAGACAAACATCTGGATTACCTTAACATCTGAATTTTGCGGTAAATAACGGCAAATTAAAATCATCGGTAAATTAACAGGATGTACAAAGGTCAACTTAGGAATGATTTCTAACAGTGTTATAACATTTGAAGTGTGAAGTCATGTAACTAAACACAATAAGAAATTCATTGCAATAATGTTAATAGTGTGTTAACGCTACAAACAAGGATGTCACTCCTATAGAAATGCTCTGCAAGAGTGATATGGTTCAATTTATACTTTCTATAAGATATTTCAACCTTCGAATTAATTAAACCTTTAACCTTAATTAGAATAACGTCATAACAAGAAATCATGGAACAAGTTATATAGCTATAATGTGTTTTAATTTACAGCCAAGAAACTAAGACTTAGGACTTTCATACGATAACTGCTGAGAACCAGTGATCTAGGTAAAATGCTCAACAGTTTGGAGCTGCCAACAACTGATTTCTCTAACACTTTGAGAATCTACCTACTGTGTAACCACCAGGGGTTACCTGCCACTGTTCATTTCCCCTACTGACTGATCTTGGGCAGAGATTTTCCCATGCTTAGTCAAATGCTCAAATACCTTTATACAAGCTCCTGATGCAGATAAGCACCAGTTTGTGGGTCTATTGTAATAACCTAAATGACTGACTGCCCGACTGCCAGTACTAACTCAAGTAACTTGTATGGTATATTAGAATGTATTTATGATTTACTTGGTCCATTATAAGCCTTTATGGCTGGCCAGATGTTTTACCCTGTATTTGTATGTGATGATTGTTTTATTCTGTATTGGACAATAAACTATTTATCAACAACAACAAAAAAATAAACAAATCCAATTAGGAACAACAGATTTGCAATTAACATTACTTCTGTACAGAAAACTGGTAACTCCTGATTTCAAATAAATATATTTCCTGATAATTTCTATTTACCAATTTTATTTTTGACTCAATTCACAGAAAAGGGATATCAGTTTGTTTGGTGAAAAGTAACACTCAGTGGCACCTTTAGGAAAGGGCTTTGCGGAAACCAGCAGGACTGTTTGCACAAACAACCTTGATCAGCTTATCAATGTGGTGATTGCCTATGGCTTCTGGCCTTACAGTAAACATTATTCACATATTTTCTTTTACCAAATTCAAAGCTTAAAACCACATAAACAGAATGCTCATGTACATTTTGTTACTCTTAATATATAGAACTAGTAATCATAAATAGATATGGAGGTAGCAAACTTGGTCACACCAAATTGTTATGTCAAAATCTATAATCAAAAGTTGCCAGAAGTTTAAACTTGTTGGTATTAAATGATAATTGGAAGTGATGAAGCAACCAAATCTAGTAAGTCCAAAACAGCATACACGACAGACTATTTAGAAACCCATAGTGTGTACACAATTGAGAATACCTTGATTTGAGCAAATATGGGGAGTGGCAAAAACTGGTCACATATTCAGAAATGTTCTTTAGTTTCTTTTTCTTAAATTCAAGGTTTAGTTGGAGGACCTAATGAATCCAAGATGGCCGCCTGATTCAGCAACGAAACTGGATCCCATTTTTGGCAATGGTTGTCTGTCACCCATACCAGGGTTCGTATCCTGACTTGGAATTGTGAGATTGTTTCTAGTGACTTGGCGTAGGACGGTGGTTTTCACCGGGTAATCCTGTTTCTCTCACTACTTACAACGGGCTAGTTTGGATGTATTCTATACATGGCAGAAAAACTTGATGATAATCAATGTTCCACAATCGATTATCTCGGAAGGCACTGGCACTACTTTTAAGTTCTTGGATTAGCTACTGCTAAAAAAACTGTGAGGCAATTTTCGTAAGTGTTTTAGTGACTTCGGTCCATTGAGCACTTGCGGGCATTGAACTTTTTTACGTCGAGACATTTTCCACTTCGCTAAATTGCCACCATGGCAAAGATAGGGCCAGACAGCTCTCAGCTGCTTCAGTAAGTAAATAAGTGAGACTTGAATACGCTTGCCTTGTTACCCTGACTGTGTAGGCAACCGACCATTCAAGTTCCCTGACAGCCACTGGTAGATAACCTGTCCATGATGCAGAAGATAGATACAGCAAACTGGAAAAAATACTTCAGTAGGGGAAAGGACCTTGGAGGGTTATGGACTTGAAAACACAACCCAGTCGATATTTGACTGATTAAGGTGGCTAGTGGGGTTAATTTTGTAAATATAGGATCATATTGAGATTTGTACATATGTTAAAGTCAATCATCATCATAGTCAGCTGTGATTGTCCAGGCCCCCGTTGAGCATAGTAATTGATTAAGAATTACAAAAACGTCCATTATATAAGGCTTGCACACTAACAGGTATTTTTGTCCCTTTTCTCTATTACTTTCAATATCGAATTTCACTGAAATATGGCGCTTCAAACATGCATTTTGTTTGTTAACTATTCACATATTTCCTAGAAATATGGCATAGTTATACCTAAGAGTAGTCCGGAGGGAAGACTAACACAATTTTCAAATATTGACAGGCCAAAGGGGTGTGGAATCTAGAATCTTCATTTTCAACACAAACTTTGAGTAAAAATAGTATAAAATTAGAAAAAAGTAAAAAAGATTGACAAAAGTGTGAAACCTTTCCCTTTGTATTGATGCTTCCTTCACATTTGTGAAATTTAAAGGTTCCAGGTCAAATGTTGTGGTTAGGAGCTTCGTTTAAAAACTCTGCATATTCTTTAGTTCTTTCAGCATAGAAATGTTGGTCCCTGCTGGGAAGGTACCTCTGTTATGCTAAATACATTCCCTATCCGTAGACCTTTCAAACAATATATAAATTGTATAGGCTAAATTAACAAAACAATGTATAACTTGTACAGGCTGAATTTCGAGAATACAGGGTAGAATTAAAACTGAGCGACAGAAATAAACCCCACTAGTTACCTTAAATTGGCCTTAAGCAGTATAAGTAATCTAACGATTTTGACATGTGGCAGTCTAATCAATAGCGTTGAGTCACCTCAAATGGCACGCCCAGCAGGCATCTGAAATTGATTGATACCTGATACTAAAGCATGGTTCATTAACCGTGTATTTTTGCTAAATCCACCCCCTCCCGACCAACCAGGTCCCACCATAACTGCCCAAAGGGATGGATCTTGTTTATCTCAACTTGTCTGCCATATTTTGAGGCTACGTCAAGATGATTCAGTTGTAAGTGGTGAAATCCACTGCTAATCCCACTGCCTGGGTTAGAATCCTGTCCTGGGCTATGTGAGAAATTTACCAATGACTTAGGCTGGGTTAGGCGGTGGTTTTAACGGGGTACTCGGTTGCCTCCATCACTTACAACTGGCTAATCATGAATTAACCGCGTCATGACAGAAAAGGGGTAGAAAATGGAAATTCCAAATTCTGAATTCCGCCCTACTCAAGTCACTGGCAACTCTCTCGTATTCTAGCGGCCAGTTTTCGAACCTGAGCAGCGATGAGAGACATTACATAGTTAGTGGCAATGCCTTAGACTACTCAGCTATCAGGGCAGACCCAGTTAATGTCACCATCACCATCACCTCTAATAGAAAGTCTAAGCACCATTCATTTAGCATGTGAAACGAGGATATCACTCAAGAAGGGGTTGCCTCAGATGAAATGACTATCACCGTAGGCTACACTTTCTACTCTCACCAATTTCTCTCGTAGCAGGTTCAAAGGCGGTAATAGTATAAGGACACGTCGTGTTTGGTGATTTATTGTTTAGGTGCTTTAGTAAGGTGTATTAATACCTGTATTAAGTTTTTTTGTTTATTTTCCTAAGAGTCAATTTTGACCATCGTCTAATACATAATACCTTGTGTTGTATTTAATACATCGAGAAAGTAACAATAGAGGCGTTGGTTAAAGTGCCGTCTATAAAGTTATGATATGAGACAGGCCGAAAATGTACCCTGTTTACGTTATACCCAAAAACATGATGGGATGAGTATATATATATATATATATATATATATATATATACATGTATATATATATACTGAAATACAAATACCTAGCTTTAATATGGCTGGACCGGTCAAGAGAATTATAATGTCTAATGATATATTGATGTGATTTTCTGCTAGAAGAATGAGATATCTAATACCGTCATTTGTTGTTTTTGAAGTAAATTGAGGCAATATTCCATTTCTCTTCGAGTTTGTACGCTTGCTTTTAAATTCAGCTTTGTATCTTTTAGAATAAAAGATTTGTCTCATTTAGTTAACCACGTGTTGTTTGTGTGGTATTTTTCCAGTTTCATTGCATTATATGCACTATGCAGGATCACAAAACAAAACAAATGAAAATGTTGTTCAAAATAAATGGAAAATGACAACATACAAACCTTTTTATTTGACGATCAAACGATGCCACAGTAAGGTTTTCGGAGTCCAACATGTGTTTATGTGTGACACCTTGAGGTAAATCATGAAATAAACTCATATCATCCTGCCACCTCTTTTCATACCTGAATCGACCAAATGCACTACGCGAACGCCATTTGCAATCACTGCCATCACTAGACGGCCTTCATGACGCCACAAACGAATTAACTAATGTTCCATCAGTTGCGATTGTGGCATGCCTTTGCACGGTAGAGTTAAGTACATGATATGGTAATAAAACTAGAATTTCACGTTGTTGTTTATCTCATTTTGAAAAACACAGATGTGAGTGTGATCAGGGCTATCATTTATGATTGCCAATGGCCTCCGTTTTCTCATACAAGAATCAACCAAATGGTGTATGCCCACTACACTCCAGGTTATTATTGCTAGCGGCCGGTCTTCCTGAGCTAAGGACACTCCATGCAGTTTCTGCTATCACTCCCTTTCCTCGTATTTGATGTCTAACCAGTCCAAATATCACGCTGTACTGAAGTACATGTACTATGATTTTGATTATCGGAATAGGTTCACCAAACTTAATGAACATAGCAATGGCCATTAAATGCATTATTATTTAAAATGTTTAATTAGTATTTCAATATACATATATATCTATATCTATCTATATCTATCTATCTATCTATCTATCTATCTATCTATCTATCTATCTATCTATCTATCTATCTATCTATATATATATATATATATATATATATATATATATATATATATATATATATATATATATATATATATATATATATATATATATATATATATATATATGTATATATATATATATATATATATATATATATATACATATATATATATATATATATATATATATGTATATACAAATATATGTATATACATATATATATATATATATATATATATATATATATATATATATATATATATATATATATATATATATATATATATATATATATATATATATATATATATATATATATATATATATATATATATATATATATATATATATATATATATATATATATATATATATATATATATATATATATATATATATATATATATATATATATATATATATATATATATATATATATATATATATATATATATATATATATATATATATATATATATATATATGTATATATATATATATATATATATATATATATATATATACATATATATATATATATATATATATATATATATATATATATATATATATATATATATATATATATATATATATATATATATATATATATATATATATATATATATATATATATATATATATATATATATATATATATAT
>OZ012688.1:15370121-15431324 GCA_963942565.1 Maea johnstoni | reverse complement strand
TGACCGTGTCGTCTAAAGCATTGCCACTGACTGCTAGCTGTCTCTCATCACTGCCCATTTCGAACGCCATCCGGGGCATGTGCATAATTTGCCCGTGAGACTGGGGGTTAGGTGGTGGTTTTCAACTGGTCCTCCAGTTTCCTCCACCACATACATCTGGCTAGTCTCGACTCAGCCGCAACATGGCCGAAGAGGTGACGACAAATCAACGTTTAAATAAATCCTACTCAACTATGAGATAAGAATAGGAAACTAAAACCTATCAAGTTGCTTTGAAGATAACAAAATTAAAATTCTTGGTGACAAAAAAGCACTTTATTATCAATCTTATATTGATATCTACCAAGCAGTGTTTAAACGTCAACAGAAAGCCCAAAACGGGTACTGCCATTCAACATGTAAAAAGGATACTGAAAAGTATTCGGCACAAATAATTTTGCAATGAGTAATTTCCAGGTAGATGGCACCCAGAGAAAGTCCGATACAAGGTGATAGGAGTGGAAATGAAAGGAATGGAAAGTAGTATGAAGCTAGTTGCGCTGGGCGCAACACAGCGCAAAGGTTAGGCAGGTATGGTAGAGGAATGGATCCGTGCGCCAAAATATGTAGGCCGGCGCACCAATCCATGTCTCAAGGGGAATGGATAGAGATGTAATAGTTATGAAATATGGGGAATATGGGTAATGAGTAAAAGCAAATTTGTGATCGTGTAAATATATAAAGCTAAGTTCACCTGGGAAAAGAAAAAAAGGTCTGATTTGGAAAATATTTGTTACTGAAATACCATGAAGCTGAGAATATGGGGAATTCAAAAACATTAATCAGAATTTGCCCCCCCCCCCCCCCCAATATGATAGTGACCAGCCCTCTGGGTCATGGACTATTATGATGTATTCAGTTCAAAAGCAATCTCTGTGTGTTTCTCATAACTGGGAATTTGTCATCATGCTGAAGTGTGATCTGCTACATACAATTAAAGTTATTTCATAATCATACTTGTATGGTTATCAATTTGCCAACACCTGTAAACTATGATAGCCCACTCCTAAACTAATAAACTAATCTGAGCCCTGGTGGCCAGGATTGGAACTGCATAAAATCTCCTGGATTTTGGATGGTTGAATGTAACAGGTATGAATTATATAACTTGGTCAGAAATCTTCAGATTAGCTACTGATTTGCCAACTTTCAAAAATCATCCACCATTCCTCAAGAATATTTTTTTTCTAGCCAAGAGCCAAGAATTTCATAATATGCTGAACATAGTAAGTATTTGATCTTGAAAGATCACACAATGTCTGGAAAGATCACACAATGTGAATGTTGTTGATGACGACATTTTCAGTTCCAAAGCTATCTGCGTGTTTTTGAAAACTGTGTGTATATTATCATGCAGCAATTGTGATCTGCTACATAAACTGAAATTAAAGTTATCCTATTAACATATGTTCCATGATTATCAACTCTAAAGGCCCGCTCCGTAAGCAAAGTACTAACCTGGCCCCTCCCAGAATTGGAACTAAACTAAATGAAACCAAAAGACGCCGCAGTATAGTAAACTGCCTGATAAGTGATATATCCTGATTTTGGATTGTTGAATGCTGACGGGTATGCCAACGTACGTGCACAATATCAATTGAACCATTCATAACACACACGTACCATGGTTTAAGAACTTATGGCCAGTTTAGCGATATTCTCAGAATGAGGCATCTCCGCCGCGTAGACGAGTATAGTATACCGTAGGTGTACGTCCCATACATATTTCGTTGTTTCGCTATTCAATGACTTACCGTAAAGTCGTTCCCCTTTTTCGACATATTAGCTATAAGTACACGTGCGCGAAAATATCCCAAAAATTGTCGCATATATGAGCTTTAGACAATCTTATAATCGCACTCATGACTTGATTTTTTGGCCGCTCAGTTTCATCAATAAACTCGCTACCATAAACCGTTATTTACGACGAATTTGCTACCGTCGATTCTCCCTGTTACCTAGAATACTGCCAACTTGGCGAGTGGCAGAATGCTGAACCTATGAACTTCCTACGGGAGGTTACGCATTACTGGCACGTCGGATGCCGGGGTGGGTCTAGTAATTCCAGAACTGGAGAGACTGAAAAAACATTCTTTTGCTACTATTTAAAAATGTTAAAAGTCTATTTATGCCATATGTACTTTCTACCTTTTGTACTACATTCATTTGTTGTCATTAGTGACGAAGATCTTTCCATTAGTGCTGAATTTTCTCTCTCATTCTGTTTGTATGTAAAAATGAGATCGGAGATTTTTGTGTGTCTGAGAAATGCAATGAACAAGAAAACTTTTCAGATTAGATAACAGTTGTTTCGAAGAGCATTCAGTGGCCTGCTGGTCGTTATGGCCCCTTTTGGGGTAAAGCAGAAAAATGTTAATGTCATTTGCCATTTGTTGGACAGCTCAGCTTTTCGCATTGTAAACCAGGTTGTTCCCAATTATTTTCGAAGACCTGTTATTGCTCTAATATCATAATCAGCACCAGGAACACTGTTGTTGTCCCTATCATTTTTCATAATTTCCTCCTCGTTGTCTACGTGTGCTTGGGGACGTGCCTGGAGTCTCGAGCGGTTCCTAACACATTTTCTATTAGTATTGAGTGCTCCTCAGCAGTGACGGCACAGTCCTAATTGATAGCGTGGCGGTATGCCTATCTATGTTTGCTGTATGTGTTCGTGGTGTATTGGCGTGGGGTGTGTGTGTGTGTGTGTGTGAGTATGTATGTAGAGAGAGAGAGAGAGAGAGAGAGAGAGAGAGAGAGAGAGAGAGAGAGAGAGAGAGAGAGAGACCAATATATTTCTTAAAAGGTACTGCCAGTCTTCCTGCATTTCCATGAACTCAAGGCAAATGACCCTAAAGGATCACATGGGGATGAACGACCCCATTCCCTCCTTCATCACATATGACATGACAACACATGACCTGGCACGCAAGCTGCCACTAGGAAATTAGAGGTGAGGGGCAAACGAGAGATGAATCTAGGAACTTACTGTAATGGCACGAAAAAGGTCGGTACTCCTGATGCTAGGCCTCTGAGCGAATTATTTTCTGAGTCCTATACGTGTTAGCCTGGGCTTTATAGAATTACCAGCCATGACATTATGACCCTGTAGCACATGTGATAACCTAACACAGTTACAGTATTTCGTGGGAGTAGATTTTGACTCTCTAAGCATGTTTGATCAATAATGGAGACAAGCAAGGGATGACTACATCCCCAGGCAAAAACTTAGAAATTCACATCATTAAAAATGAATTGCAATGCAGTACCTACATGTACAGAATATGTCTCTTATCGTATTTTAGAAAATGTCTTGGCAAGTTAAAGTTACCAATTATATAATACCAAATGATGGATGTAATAAGAAAGGAGCATAAAACAGGAGAGCATTTAATTAAAAACCTTTTCACTTGTATGTAAGTAAGTTAAGTCTAAAAGGCTTTATTCTGATAAATACAATTTTACTGGGACCAGAGTTGACTTTATAGCCAGATAGGCTTTCCTCAGCTCCATAAGATGAACATATGTAGCCATCAGCTTCCCTGATGGTCGCGTTGCCACTTACTGTTACACATGTAGCTGTAGTTTTCTTGTTTTTAGTCTATCATGTATTATAAGGAAACCAGTCTCAATTTCGTAAACATTCACTTCTTCATTCAGTAGAGATTCCCATTTGTGTTTTAGTTGTAATACGACATCATGAGATGTTTGCAGTATAATTTAATATTCTATCACAGCCTTTGCCTCCCAATGATATTTTTTTAACATCATAGCTAACCTTGCTTAAATACTGATATAGGCATATGCTGATATGTGAGAGAGTTGCCACATAGAAAAGGTAGAGAGTACTCATTATCTGATGTTCTTTTAAAATCCAGAACTGAAATGGTTAACACTTTCTTTTTTATAGCTGCACTTCTAGAGCAAAAATATCTTCAAACGACATAATTACATAGGAAGCACTTGTTTATAGTTCTTACGATCATGCTTGATAAGGAGGTAGTTGTTGCTGTTACTCAATATATTCTGGACATGATAGATCATACACAGAGCATTGAACCAGCTTGAAAGAGCTTTAGAGAAAATAATTTCGGCATACGTCCTTGTGATGGTAAAAGGACCATAACTCGAGTCCATAATGATACATGTGCCATTATCTTCATGTTTAGATGCTTTTAGAAGAGGCAGCATTAATAGAGGAAACGAGAAAATAAATATTGTGAAAGAGGAAGGCAAGTGACATGCCACCAACTACTTTGTTGGCATGTTCCTTGGATTATTGTGAGTAGTATAGGTATAGAAGGACAAAGCCGACATCTAAATCCTGCATTAAAATGCTCGGGCAGTAACTATAGTGGATGGTATGTATCGAAATAACATGGGCTTTGTTTTTCTTGTTCAAAGGTTTTAAGGCTTTTTCTCAGCTCACTAATGTGCATCAAGCATATGGCATATGGATGGTCATAGAAGCAACGTGGTCCAGTTAACGAGAGCCATCACTTTTTGAAGATGTACAGTGCCAACATTTCATTTCTGCACTAAATGCCTGGGCATAATACACGACCTCACGTCCGATTGCCACCCTGTTTCTTGGGCATAGATGCGTCCATGACCTCACAACCAAACGCAGCTTTGATTTGCAAGTAGGTCGGGTCATTGCTGTGCTTAGCTTATATGTTGACATGTTATCAATGGATGTCTGTACAACCAGACAATGACGGACATCCGTTCGACTGGTGCAGGATTTAACTGTCTGTACTGTACTGCTCAGCCTGTCACTCCTCTCGAGGTGTCCCAAGCCTAAGCGCACTATTTTTCATCATTGGAAAGTTTGCTAAATTCCACCATTGTATTCTCCCATGTTCTTGGTCATCTCATATTTGCTTAAAACAACATTGTCACAATCAGTTCATCTGATACTAATTTGTAATGTATATTCATCGACTGCACGGCCAAGGAGAAAATACAGATATATCGAAATACGGAGATGACATAACATAAGAAGAAAAAGGGGACTAGAAGTCCAACATAAGTTAATACATCGAGATCGATAGAAAAATAATAATGAGGATTTATGTATATATATATGTCGTGGTAGAAACTGCGATCCGGTAGGATCACCGATACTACCAGTAGAAACCACGATCGCAGTTTCTACCGGTAGAAACCGCGATCGCAGTTCCTACCAGGATTATGCTGGTATGAACTGCGATCGCAGTTCCTACCAGTAGAAACTGCGATCCACTTAAACACTATTTAAGGGTTTGAATGAGCAGCTCCATGGCAGATGAGTTGCAAAACACTAGAGGCATTCATTTAAAAGAAGGATTGTAAAACCAAACAGGATCATCAACTCTCAGTGAAATATTTCTCAAAATGTTGCTTTGTTATCAAAATATTTACACATACGAGAATTGAGTATTCAATTGAGACGATTTATTGCTCAGTAATAATACAGTTTCTGGTTAATTGGCTGACTTCCAATCTCAATCAACTTTTTGGGTGTGGTTTATTGCAATTAATTTGACGCTGTATTTGTCAATTGTATTAGGTTGTTTTGGAAACAGTTTAAAATCCTAGGAATCGTCTCCCCTGCATCAGTCTAGTATGACCAGTAGCTAGTGCATGATTGAACAAAAAGCAGAGCCTGCCAGAATGCGATGTAAAAAAATATATATTAACAATGTAGGTGTGGGCACAAAGGTGTCAATGGTGTTCAATCCTTACACCATTAATGCGCACAGCAGCCAAAAGTAGTCAAACAATTTTGTTGAAATCTTTCGCCCAAAAGAATTTTTAAAAAAAATTTGAAGGATAGATGTTCAGCAGATCATCACTGACAACTCTCCTTCACATATTGCGTAAAATCATTCTTTATTCCAATTGTCAAAAGTATCAAAAATCCAGATGAAAATTTCAAGTGTAACTCTCAAGGATTAATGATTTAATTTACTTATGAATTTGCTTAAAGCTTGAAGTGAAATTAGAAATATTTGCTACTGTAACAATTACTAACAAGCAGGTAAATTAATAGATATGTATTACTGAACTAGTGCTGGGTATTCTTTATCCAAATAGTGAGAAAAATGTGCAATTGAGGTGAATAACAATTATTGATAATTTGCAAAGAAAGTGAAAAGCTGTCTGGCTTTGTTTGAAATTGTAATCCTAGTAATCCAATTGTTATTATAGAAGTTTTGGGCTTGTTTCGATTGCGCTTAGAAGTTAATTATGTAATTATATTGAAATTAAGGTTACAATGTAGATGTCTTAGTATTAATTGCTGGGTATATGTAATTGAGTGGTCATTTGCTTATGTGAAGCTGATAGTTATCAAATATTTTCAATTTGACTTTTCTAGGATTGAAGATGAATATTAAAGTCCATAACCTAACCCATTTACACTCAGAGCTGCCAAAGCAGCCATGACAATGTTGGAAATATTTTGTTTACAAACATTTTTCTGGAAAACATTTGATCAAGAAATGGTGATCACATTCCATGCACCAACTCTCCTTCAAATATTTTGTAAACTTTTGCTTTATATCGAAGTTATTTAAAAAAAAATGAGAGTAGCGGACTACTTTCTTCTTTCAAAAGAACAAATGAATGAAGAAGTGAGTACTTGGAGACAACGTTTTATTCAACACTTTGTTTATAGATATAGTATCTTCATAATACTGTAGAAACAGATTATACTATTGTGTGACTGTGTTAATAATATTTGAAGCCTTTTTTCATGATGTCACATTGTACCAGTATCTGTTGGGAGTTAACTTTGTATAAATAGTTAAATCTAACTGTTGAATGATAGGAGAATACGTTGAAAGATTGCATGAAAGATTGCTTAAAGGAGATTTGGAGAATTCATGAAGTAATATTGTGCCAGAATATGTTGCTTGTTCATTATATTTAAATGGTGCTATTCAAAGATGTATCCTCATTTATCTATTATAAGTGTCTTAATGAACAAATAAACGTGCTTTTTGCTTTGCAATTCTCACAAAAAATTAATATCTTACTACCGCAACTATGGGTTACCATAGATTGCTAAACATATCAATACTCTCACAGCCTTTACTGAATCACAGTTTCTACCAAGGTATGGTAAGATTGTTCTAGTAGGATCGGCGATCCTACCGGTAGAAACTACGATCGCAGTTCCTACCAGCATAATCCTGGTGGGAACTGCGATCGCAGTTTCTACTGGTAGGATCGGCGATCCTACCGGATCGCAGTTTCTACCACGACATATATATATATATATATATATATATATATATATATATATATATATATATATATATATATATATGTAAAGCTTGTTAAATAGTTGCGATTATGTAGAATCATACAACCTAATACTTAAGTGTTACTATAGTTTTGAGGTTTTAGAGAGTAGAAAAATGGTGTCATATGCACGTGATCGTTTTTCTTAATTTCAATTGAAATCATTATATACCAGCAGATTTGGGGCCCAGTTACACTGTGTGTTGCTAAATCACGTCTCTATAGATGGCACCAACATACTGTTCAGCCTGCCTCTCCTTTTCAAGTGGCCCGGGCGAGCAATATGGCAACTTCACCTGTTGAACTCTGGAATGATTAACAATTCCACTCGACAAACCTTGCAATCATCCCCTTGACTAGGCCTTTTCAGACTTCCACGCATCTGATGTGTCCGGATTTCCAAATGTCCTAATGCTAGGTGTGCATCTGGTAAAGGTTGCTTGATTTACACAAGATTTTGATGTAGTTTTCACTAGAATATCAATGAACATCCTTTAAGACTAAATGTCATATTATATGTCTCAGGGCCACTTGGGTACAATAAAGTCACACATAATATGGATATCTATAGCCAATATGGTTTATTCACATTGCATTAGTTAATGAACTGTCCTCTCCAATTACTATCAGACATTTGGATGGCATAGCATACTTATCCCTTGAGTTTTACTTTTACTGGTAATTTTCCACATCACTGACAAGCTCTTTATTCAAGGTGAGCCAATTTCAACACCCTTTACGTTCGATATCAAGAAAGTAGTCTCAGCAGCGTAGGATCGGATAGAAATCAGGGCAGAGATCGCTGTAATGTACAACTATGATAAATGAATTGCAGGCCTGCACATGTCAAGAGGTGCCAAAAATTGCTGGATTTTCTTTTATGCCTGATAACCTTCCTTCATTACTTTGATTTTGCAACGGCCTTCAGCACTGCCTGGATTGATGACCTTGCTGTCTTGATATGCAAGGTACCTACTTAGGTAAGCACTTATCACTATTAGATTTCATGCCACGTAAAAATGAGCTATCAAATTTCAAAAATCTCTCTCTGGATTGTGGTGTATGTAACTCGAAAATAAAATCGAATGCACGACGCAAACATGGGTTGTATATTGGTGGTTGAATAAAGAATAAAGATATAAAATATTAAATTTGAGTGAAGAACATGTTAGTAAGCCACAATTGCTATGGAGTGAAGTCGCATCTTGTTTTTAATTACTCTGTCATAGAAAGAGGGGTGCCCTACGCCCTTAATATAATCCGAGATACTGACCTTTTTTATGACTGTCTGCAATATTGTATCATGCTATGGGCCATGTCAAGGTATTCTTAGGACAGGACGTGACATTTTGACTACTTAAACCTCCCTTACGATAAGACTGCTTTGGGTCAGAGCACGAGTTTTACATAATTAGATACATGCCAGTAGGCACAGTAACATTCATGGAACATTCCAAGAATGTTTGGGCGAACATTCAAAAATGATCCCCTCATAGTTCAGAATGAAAATTGTATGAATGTTCAGGTGAGAATGTTCATAGAATGTTCAGAGCTGAATGCTAAATGAATAATTTGGATTCTGATTTTTCTCAGAACATTGGAAGTTGTCTGTGCAATGGAAGCACTTGGTAACAGTTCAGTTTTCATGAAATAGGGAATATCTCAAATTAATGTTTATATAATGTCAAATCTGAACATTCCAGAAATGTTCAGACCTGAAGGTTGCAGGAATGTTCATTTTTGGTGCATGACATTCCAATCAAAATTAAACATTCATACGACATCAAATAAGAACATTCCAGGAATGTTAGTACCTGAACATTGCTGAAATGTTCATAAATGGTCCAGAATATTCCGACCAAAATTGAACATTCATATAACATTCAGGTAATATGTGTGCCCACTGGGATTGCAAGAAGTACTTGGAACATGCAAATCATGGATTTCCTAAAATTATGTTTGTGCTAAGCCAGGAATTTACAAAATTGGACAATGTCTTTTATACTTTGTGTTCATATTCAAAGGTCTTCTCTCCCTGAAAGAGTTGTTGTCTATTACAACTATTTATAAATAGATAAACAAGTCGCATCATTAATCGAAAATGATATTTCATTATTTTGAAGTTTGGTGATGTTTTTCTTTCAAGAATAATGATAAGCCATAACATGACAAGCCATTAGGTGACAGGGTCCACAATACGTCATTCATAAAACTACATATTTCTTCAAAATTAATCATTCCTTTGGTCTTAAATATAGTTTAGTTATAGGTATTAAAGTGGTAATAAAAGGAAACAAGAAATTGATACAAAGTATCCATTCAATAAATTTTATTGAATTCTATGTAACGATTACTACATAAATAAGCAACAAAGTTCAAACTGTTTTACTCACATTTTCAGGTCACCATGGCTATAGTTGCCTCACTATTTTAAAGAAACATTTTTTAAGAAAATTGTGCAACCAAATCAACCGCATGGTTTATCGCTAGCTTATACCATTGCAATTGTAAATCCTAGTTTATCCTAGGCACAGGACTACTTTATAATAAACTACAATTAGAATCAATCTGACACTAAAAGTCTATCTCAAGTGGTGTCCATAAATGCAGTCTCCACTTTACGTTTGATGTGCTTTTCCTTAACCCATGCAAGGTCCTCTTTAGCTGGGAAGATAAAAATCATCTTTCCTACATTTTTAGCACGAAGATAAGTCACGTCATATTTCTTGTCATCTTTGGTGATCACCTGGCCCAAAAACACACTTTTTGACTGGCCTCTCATATTCCGAGAGAATTAAATCTCCTGGTGCTAAGACTGGGGAATTTTCAACGTTTTCAGTAGCTGTAGTATTAGCTGAATGGCCAATTTATCCTTAACCTTTATACTGCTGATGGCTAAATTGACCAATACAGAATGATGCAATTACCTCAAAAATGACTGAAACACTGGCACATAGGTGCGCGTCTGAGAGTACTCAGTGATGGATTTCCAAAGAATACCATCATAATAAGATTTAGTGGGTTTTCAGAAATCCTTTTTGTTCTGTTGCTTTGGATGAGAGTAGCCCCAGCATTGGAAGGGTTAAACAACGCCAACTCTACAAGGTTTGACGGATTTCTTGTAAATTCATTTTTTTGCTACAGGCCACAAAGTTCCACTGACAAGCACGACGTAGTAACATGAATGCGTAACAGGAGTGGTCTTGTGGTCCTTCCAACGCCTTAATGGAAACAGTTTGAGAGCACCATTAATGTGATTTCATTGACATCGTCCTTAGTGACATGGAAAGTATATTCCCTATGGGATGTTAAGGTAAAATATTACTTCACCTATGTGGTGTTAGGCGTGTACAAATACATTATTTATAATCTGTCTGATGTATCTATCCTGTCTGGGGCACACAGTAACGTAAATCAACGGCTTAGATTATAGACTCTGTATTGGCTAGTGAATAGCTCATTATTAAGTTCTATGCCCCTCATGTCGACCACTCCACTTGTTATTATGTCTGCTGTCTAATAGGAACTACCGGTAGCGTTGTTTCTTCTTCGTCTTGTCTTTAAAGCCACTACCATCATCTTCATCATCATCACCAAATAAATAATTTTCACTGAGTGCTGGTTTTGCGTGAAGGTATTTTCCTTTCTAAACATATTTATATCAACAAAAGCTGAAAATATCTTTTTCATCATTTTGGACATTCTCTCATAATTACGAGTTAAGACGCTATTTTTGAGAATGTCCATGTTTAAAATAACATAAATGAAAGTGTTGTTCTGTCAGTGTTGTCATCTACCTCATATACAAACCATACGCGTCATTTTTGAATGTTTAGTGTACAATGCTCACAGTTGATTCATGCACTAAATTTGTTGGTACCTAGGACCTACGATTGACATAGTGAATTATATTTTCCAAAGTAAAAAGCCTGACCCAGTTTACAACATTTTCAGGCCTAGAACACTCGCCCAGAATACTTTCTTTAGAGAAAATAATCATAAATAAAACCAAAATCTCCAAAATGGTTTATAGGTCTACCATCTGGTAATGGCATGATCAGAAAAGGGGTTTCCAGTTAGATTACCTTAACATATCAACTGTCATCGCTCTTCAGCCAAAGATACCAAACATCTAAGAGAGAGAGAGAGAGAGAGAGAGAGAGAGAGAGAGAGAGAGAGAGAGAGAGAGAGAGAGAGCAATATATTTCTCAAAAGGTACTGCCAGTCTTCCTGCATTTCCATGACCTCAAGGCAAATGACCCTAAAGGACCACATGGGGATGAACGACCCCATTCCCTCCTTCATTAAATATGACATGACAACACATGACCTGGCACTCAAGCTGCCACTAGGAAATTAGGGCTGAAGGGCAAACGAGAGATGATACTAGGAACTTACTGTAATGGCACGAAAAAGGTCGGTACTCCTGATGCTAGTCCTCTGAGCGAGTTATTTTCTGAGTCCCATACGTGTTAGCCTGGGCTTTATAGAATTACCAGCCATGACATTATGACCCTGTAGCACATGTGATAACCTAACACAGTTACGGTATTTCGTGGGAGTAGATTTTGACTCTCTAAGCATGTTTGATCAATAATGAAGACAAGCAAGGGATGACTACGTCCCCAGGCAAAAACTTAGAAATTCACATCATTAAAAATGAATTGCAATGCAGTACCTACATGTACAGAATATGTCTCTTATCGTATTTTAGAAAATTTCTTGGCAAGGTAAAGTAACCAATTATATAATACCAAATGATGGATGTAATAAGAAGTGAGAATAAAACAGGAGAGCATTTAATTAAAAACCTTTTCACTTGTGTGTAAGTAAGTTAAGTCTAAAAGGCTTTATTCTGATAAATACAATTTTACTGGGACCAGAGTTGACTTTATAGCCAGATAGGCTTTCCTCAGCTCCATAAGATGAACATATGTAGCCATTGGCTGCCCTGATGGTCGCGTTGCCACTTACTGTTACACATGTAGCTGTAGTTTTCTTGTTTTTAGTCTATCATGTATTGAAAGGAAACCAGTCTCAATCTCGTAAACATTCACTTCTTCATTCTGTAGAGATTCCCATTTGTGTTTTAGTTGTAATACGACATCATGAGATGTTTGCAGTATAATTTAATATTCTATCACAGCCTTTGCCTCCCAATGATATTTTTATAACATCTTAGGTAACCTTGCTTAAATACTGATATAGGCATATGCTGATATGTGAGAGAGTTGCCAGGATTACATGGTGGTTTTTTATGAGGCGCCGTTGTAGACAAAAGTAAAAATCACAGCATAAATGCATGTAAAAACTTTGAAATTAACTAAATTTTCAATGAAAAATAAAGAAAAACTTTGAAATTAAATAATTTGCTCTATAAAAATAAACAAAACATTGGAAACTTTTCAAAAATTTTGAAAATAAAAAATATTTACTGGAATTTTCCAAAATATTTCTATTTTTTGTAAAAAACTTTGAAAAAACTTTGAAATAAAAATTGAATTCTCTATAAAAGTTCAGCAAAATAGTGATTTTTGTTTCACATTTTCTTTGATAATATAACATTTTTCAATGCCTTTCTTTAAAAATCCCGCTTTTTACTTTTTTTTTTCAGATAATCTTCTTTTTTTTGGAAGTTTTTCAATTTCTTTTTGGAAGTTTTCTTTCTAAATCTCACTGTAATTTTTATCAATTCTCACTGCGTTTTTTAGCCTCATCCGGGTCCTAGTGAATCCCAAAAGCATGTGACGTCACTATATTTAAAATTTTCCGCGCTTGCACGTGCAAGCTGGCTGCATCAAGGGAGGCATTCAATAACCTGCTCACCGACGAGCAGTTGAGTCGCATACGGGACGCCTTAAGCGCCCCTCCTACAGCCCCAGCTGCAGCTTCCCCCGCTTATGAGTGTGTCAACTTTCATCACGATTGATAACGAATTGGCCGAATGGCGGCTGGTCAAATAACTGGCACACGCAAAGTACCTCGTTCTCGAGGATATGGGGCGCCGACGGCGCCCCATACGAGGAAGCCATCCCAATTCATCACGCCGCAGACCAGCCGTGAGGTCTACTGAAGAGGAGGTCCGAGCAATATTTAGACCTGCTCGGACCTTCACTTCAAACTTCACGAGAACGAGGTACTTTGCGTGTGCCAGTTATTTGACCAGCTGCCATTCGGCCAATTCGTTATCAATCGTGATGAAAGTTGACACACTCATAAGCGGGGGAAGCTGGGGCTGTAGGAGGGGCGCTTAAGGCGTCCCGTATGCGACTCAACTGCTCGTCGGTGAGCAGGTTATTGAATGCCTCCCTTGATGCAGCCAGCTTGCACGTGCAAGCGCGGAAAATTTTAAATATAGTGACGTCACATGTTTTTGTGATGAGGCTAAAAAACGCAGTGAGAATTGATAAAAATTACAGTGAGATTTAGAAAGAAAACTTCCAAAAAGAAATTGAAAAACTTCCAAAAAAAAAAAGATTATCCGAAAGAAAAAAAGTAAAAAGCGTTGGGATTTTTAAAGAAAGGCATTGAAAAATGTTATATTATCAAAGAAAATGTGAAACAAAAATCACTATTTTGCTGAACTTTTATAGAGAATTGAATTTTTATTTCAAAGTTTTTTCAAAGTTTTTTACAAAAAATAGAAATATTTTGGAAAATTCCAGTAAATATTTTTTATTTTCAAAATTTTTGAAAAGTTTCCAATGTTTTGTTTATTTTTATAGAGCAAATTATTTCATTTCAAAGTTTTTCTTTATTTTTCATTGAAAATTTAGTTAATTTCAAAGTTTTTACATGCATTAATGCTGTGCTTTTTACTTTTGTCCACAACGGCACCTCATAGTTTTTGCTGGTTCCTCTTGTTTCGTGCACTACTTCCAGCGAACTAGTTACAACGTAGCCCCAATTTGCCAGACAAAGTGACGAAAAATTGAAATTCCAAATCACAAATTAGAATATTTTTTACCTATGTTTAAGTGAATTCTAGTTGCTCTTTTCCATAAAGTGAACATGTTTAACCCTTGACATTCATAACTCTTTTAATACAGACTGCACTCACCTTTAGCATGATCTGCCTGAATAATTGAACACATTATTAACAAATCCACAATGTTTAGAGAAGGGCCCAAAATCTACCTTCAACCAACACGAAGGGGCTTCATTTACTCTACAGATGATGAGTTTTCCAGCACTGACTCTAGAGAATTTTTGATTGAGATGCTGCTTGCATAAAAAGCTCCCCATGTGTCAGTAAGGTATCCGAGGGAATCCCCCCCCCCCCCCACATAGCTTTATACTACTACTTCACATATCCAAGAAAATTGCTAGTTTTTAATTGATGGAAGAATGCAACCAAGCCAGGTCAATACTGATTCACAACTCTAGGGATAGTGTGTTCAGGGACCTGGGATTGACAGAGTGAATTATATTTTCAAAAGAAGAAAGCCTGACCCAGTTTACAACATTTTCAGGCCTTGAACATTTGACCAGAATACTTTCTTGAGAGAAAACAATCATAGATAAAAACAACAACTCCATAATGGTTTAAAGGTCTACCATCTGGTAATGACATGATCAGAAAAGGGGTTTCCAGTTAGATTACTATCACATATCAACTGTCATAGCACTTAAGCCAAATTTATGAAATAGTTCACCTGACAAATTGAACACCAATGTAGCATGCCCAGGGGGGGGGGGGGGGGGGGGGTCCCCCTAGAAAAGGTAGAGAGTATTCATTGTCTGGTGTTTTTTTAGAATCCAGAACTAAAATGGTTAACACTTTCTTTTTTATAGCTGCACTTCTAGAGCAAAAATATCTTCAAACGACATAATTACATAGGAATCACTTGTCTATAGTTCTTACGATCATGCTTGATAAGGAGGTAGTTGTTGCTGTTTCTCAATATATTCTGGACATGATAGATCATACACAGAGCATTGAACCAGCTTGAAAGAGCTTCTGGACATATAATAGATCATAAAGAGAGCAGTGAACCATCTTGAAAGAGCTTTAGAGAAAATTATTTCTGCATACGTCCTTGTGACGATAAAAGGACCATAACTCGACTCCATAATAATACATCTGCCATCATCGTCATGTTTAGACGCTTTTAGAAGAGGCAGCATTAAGAGAGGAAACGAGAAAATAAATATTGTGAAAGAGGAAGGCAAGTGACATGCCACCAACTACTTTGTTGGCATGTTGCTTGGATTATTGTGAGTAGTATAGGTATAGAAGAACAATGCCGACATCTGAATCCTGCATTAAAATGCATGGGCAGTAACTATAGTGGGTGGTATATATCAAAATAACATGGGTTTTGTTTTTCTTGTTCAACGGTTTTAAGACTTTTGCTCAGCTCACTAATGTGCATCAAGCATGTGACACATGGATGGTCATAGAAGCAACGTGGTCCAGTTCACGAGAGCCATCACTTTTTGAAGATGTACAGTGCCAACATTTCATTTCTGCACTAAATGCTTGGGCAGTCTAGGGCATAATACACGACCTCACGCCCGATTACCACCCTGTTTATTGGGCATAGGTGCATGGATGACCTCACAACCGAACGCAGCTTTGATTTGCAAGTAGGTTGGGTCATTGCTGTGCTTAGCTTATCTGTTGACATGTTATCAATGGATGTCTGTACAACCAGACAATAACGGACATCTGTTCGACTGGTGCAGGATTTCACTTTCTCCCACTATGAAGTGTGTTTTACAGTTAATGATAAGTTGTCCTTAATGGGTTGTCTTCAATGGGGTTAAAGGTCAAACTAGTGTAATTGTCCAATCAGGTCCCTCTATTTCAATCAAGGGGTCACCACTGCTGGGTGAAAGGTAGACCTGACAATAGCGCGCGTGGATTTGAACAAGCGTCACGTACGTGATCTGGCGCCAGTTTCTAGGGAAAACAAATGGTGCATGTCACAACAAACGCGTATTACCATTGTTGAACTATTGCACAGGTGACCTTTGGCTGACCTATTTTAGCTAGCTAAATGCACGGTAAAACGTGTAAATTTCTCCTTTTTATCGTAGGAGAAACAGGTTCCATCATTCGTGGATGGAAAGAGGAGGTATCTTGCACTCGTGAGTGATTTTGTGTCTTGGGACTCGGCAAGCCTCGTCCCAAGACACACAATCACTCACTTGTGCAAGATACCTCCTCTTTCCATTTACTCGTGATGGAACCTCTATATCTGTACTGTATATTTATTTATATATATATATATATATATATATATATATATATATATATATATATATATATATATATATATAATATATATATATATATATATATAGCTTGTTAGATAGTGACGATTATGTAGAATCATACAACCTAATACTTTAGTGTTACTATAGTTTTGAGGTTTTAGAGAGTAGAAAAATTGTGTCATATGCACGTGATCGTTTTTCTTAATTTCAATTGAAATCATTATATACCAGCAGATTTGGGGCCCAGTTACACTGTGTGTTGCTAAATCACGTCTCTATAGATGGCACCAACATACTGCTCAGCCTGCCTCTCCTTTCCAAGTGGCCTGAGCGAATAATATGGCAACTTCACCTGTTGAACTCTGGAATGATTAACAATTCCACTCGACAAACCTTGCAATCATCCCCTTGACTAGGCCTTTTCAGACTTTCACGCATCTGATGTGTACGGATTTCCAATAGAAGACATTTATTGTCCATTTGCCTTAAAATTTCCTAATGCTAGGTGTACATCTGGCAAAGGTTGCTTGACACAAGATTTAGATGTAGATTTCACTAGAATATCAAAGAACATCCTTTAGGACTGCATGCTATGTTATATGTCTCAGGGGCACTTGGGTACAATATAGTCACACATAATATGGATATCTATAGCCAATTTGGTATATTCACTTTGCATTAGTTAGTGAACTGTCCAATCTGATTACTATCAGACTTTGTGATGACATATATTTCTTATCCCTTGGGATTTGCTTTTCCTAGAAATTTCCTACGTAACTGACAAGCTCTTTATTCAAGGTGGGCCAATTTAAACACCCTTCACGTTCGATATCAAGAAAGTAGTCTCAGCAGCGTCAGATTGGATAGAAAACAGGGCAGAGATCGCTGTCATGTACAACTATGATCAATGAACCGTAGGCCAGCACATGTCAAGAGGTGCCAAAACTTGCTGGATATCCATTTACTGCAGGATGACCTTCTATCATTACTTTGATTTTGCAAAGGGCTTCAGCACTGTTTGGATTTATGACCTTGCTGTCTTGATTTGCATGGTACCTACTTAGGTAAACACTTATCACTATTATACAAATATGCCATGCCAGTGGGGGAAACATTCCATCATGTTACCCCCACTGGCATGGCATATTTGTTTTATTATACTGAACAAACCCCATTTGTAATTTAAACAAAGCAAGGTCACAGATGACTGGTGATTCACACGTTCCCCGCTAGGTGTCGCTAGTGGCAACGGGCAACATGAAGCCCTCACTGATGGCATCAGGCAACATGATGATTGTTCACTGTTAAGTCAGCCAATCATGGCTTACGAACTTCAAGTGAGGTATAATAATAGATTTTATGTCACGTAAAAATGAGCTATACATTTAAAAAATCTCTCTCTGGATTGTGGTGTATATAACTCAAAAATAAAATCGAATGCACCAATATCATCATGATAGGATTTAAATGGTTTTCAGAAATCGTTTTTGTTCCTTTGCTTTGGATGACAGTAGCCCCAGCATAATATGGGTTAACCAAAGCAAATTCTACAAGGTTAGACAGATTTCTTGGAAACACAGAGTTTTTTGCTACAGGACACACGGTTCCACTGACAAGCACTACGTATTAACATGAATACGTAACAGGAATGGTCTTGTGGTCCTTTCAACGCCTTAATGGAATCAGTTTTAGAGCACCATTAATGTGATTTCATTGACATCGTCCTTAGTGACATGGAAAGTATATTCCCTATGGGATGTGAAGGTAAAATATTACTTCACCTATGTGGTGTTAGGCGTGTATAAATACATTATATATAATCTGTCTGATGTATCTATTCTGTCTGGGGCACACAGTTACGTAAATCAACGGCGTAAATTATAGAGTCTACATTGGATAGTGAATAGCTCATTATTTAGCTCTATGCCCCTCATGTCGACAACTCTCCTTGTTATTATACCTGCTTTCTTTTAGGAACTACCGGTAGCGTTGTTTCTTAATCGTCTCGTCATTAATGCCACTACCATCATCTTCATCATCCTCACCAACTAAATAAATTACACTGTGTGCTGGTTTTGCGTGGATGTATCTTCCTTTGAAAACACATTCATCAATAGTGGCTGAAAATATCTTTTTCATCATTTTGGAAATTCTCTAATAACTACGAGTTGAGACGCTATTTTTTGAGAATGTCCATGTTTAAAATAACATGTATGAAAGTGTTGTTCTGACATTGGAGTCACCTTCCTCACATACAAACTATACGCGTATATATATATATATATATATATATATATATATATATATATATATATATATATATATATATATATATATATATATATATATATATATATATATATATATATATATATATATATATATATATATATATATATATATATATATATATATATATATATATACATATATATATATATATACATATATATATATATATATATATATATATATATATATATATATATATATATATATATATATATATATATATATATATATATATATATATATAACAATGGAATAATACAGGACGACAATTGATGTTACACTATTGTCTGCACTACAAAGAAACGTGAATGGGTCAATACACTGTGATGTAACTGGCCAGATTACCTACATGATCATTATACAATCATGTGGTGATCACCTGTAGCAGGAACTCGGATACCAGGTATTATGCAAGTACGTGTTATGACCACCATGTCTGGCTCTTTCATGATAAAAAAGCCTACATTTCATTTCATCACCACAAAGTAATACCTCGTGACTCCTGGATAATTGGGCACCTGCACTCGCAAGAGACAAAAAGAAACATGGCAATAACAATGGACAATTATTTAGCAAATTTATCACTTGGTCAGGGTGTCTGTGTACAACAAGATAGCACATATGTGTTTCCATCACAAATCTCAATGGGGTTACATATTTCGCCGATCTTTATTTCACAAATGAGAGTTTTCCCTACATAGGCCGTCTAGTTAGTCAATATTTGCATCTAGGTCTTGCTGAAATATGAAATAGAATAACACAAACGTGATGTAAACAGGCCTTTATTTCCTGAACCAGTCGCCCGTGCCTGGTTGTATAAACACCCAGGGGTAACATGTTAAAAGAATAAGCCAAACGCATCAATGCCCCACGTAGCATTCTCAATCAAAGCTACTTTCAGTTCTGAAGTCATCCATGCATCTATGCCAAGGAAACTGATAGCAATAGGGCGTGCAGTCGTGTATTATGCGCAGGCTGCCATTACGTGTAGAAATTATATGTAGGCCTAGTTAGAAAATGTTGAATAAAAAGAACGAACTAGCTCACTCTGTCCCAATGTTGCTCTCCTACAAGCTTAGCTCTCCTTCCCGTGTGGGTCTTATGCACTGCCACTGACCGCTAGGTGTCTCTCACCTCTGTCTGCGTTCGAATCATACCTGGGGCATGCAAGAAAATAGCCAGCAACCTATGATTAGGCGGTGGTTTTCGGAGGTTACTTCGGTTTCCTTCATTAGTTACAACTGGATTGTCGTGACTAGATCGCAATATGACTGAAAAAGTCGAGTCCGCGACTGATCACTGGTATAAACATCGAAACTAAACCATTAAACTACATCCACTACGGTTTGGGTGGTAAATACATTGTAGGCGGTATATCTGTGGTTAAAATAAACGGGTTTTATAAGGTTACTCAATCGTTGCGCTGTCGTTTCCGTACTTTACCATTTAAACACCGGGGGAAAGGTTGTTTGCCTGGCAAGGCCAATATGCGGTCAAATTTGCATATCACGCAGAACACGCGAGCAAGCCGTGTGGTCGAATGGAAATTACTATCTGTCAACATTTCTTAAAAATCATTGAAAGTTCAAAATTTAATCATTATTTTACAAAACCACTATGAAGACATCTATCTTAACTTGTGACAGTCATGTTTCTAGAGTTAAGCTCATGAGATGATTGAGTAATGTACGCTCACTTTTGGAGCGGATTTTAGTAATTGTACCCACAGCACTCCATCAACTAACTTAGTTATTAGTAGGATTTCGGCCATTTATCACTGTCTAACTTCAATACAATATTTTTCCAGGTATCGGTAAACATGACGGACTATGATAAGTGTTACAGTTGTGATGTCAAGAGTCCTGATCCAGCTGTGATACTGGCCCATATATCACTGATCATTCAGATAAGCCTCTGTCAATGGGGGTAAAGTGTGTACAGTAAAGCCATCTAATTCCTGCATCACTCGACCGGACGTCTGCCAATGTCTGGTTGTAAATACACTCAGGTACAACATGTCAAAGAAATAATTCAACCACATCAATGGCCCCCTTAGTTTGCGAATCAAAGCTACGTTCAGTTGTAAGGTCATCCATGCATCCATACCCAGGACACTGGATGGCCATTGGGCTTGCGGTCGTGTATTATGCCCGGTCTGCCCACACATTCAGTGCAGGAATTAAATGTCGGCACTGTATATCGTAGCAGAGGTGCCTTTCGTTCATTACACTCTCAGCATATTCTCAAAGAATAGAGGAGAGGGGTGAAGCCAGATATATATATATATATATATATATATATATATATATATATATATATATATATATATATATATATATATATATATATATATATATATATATATATATATATATATATATATATATATATATATAAACATATATATATATATATACATATATATATATATATATATATATATATATATATATATATATATATATATATATATATATATATATATATATATATATATATATATATATATATATATATATATATATATATATATATATATATATATATATATATATATATATATATATATATATATATATATATATATATATATATATATATTATATATATATATATATATATATATATATATATATATATATATATATATATATATATATATATATATATATATATATATATATATATATATATATATATATATATATATATATTCAAAGGGGTACTATTTGTATGTTAATGCTGATGGTAAGATATCATGAGGAAAACAGCCCATGTACTTGGTTCTGGGACATCATTGGAATATAGAATAGAGTCATGATCATCCTCAATGAGAATGGATACCTATAGTGGTTCAAATTGGGTTATGGTAAACTCAGAGTTAGTTTCAGCTTCAAAATATATAAATCAACAGTAGAAATCTCACCATAATACCAATTATTATACCTCACTTGAAGATCGTAAGCCGTGATTGGCTGACTTAACAGTTAACAATCATCATGTTGCCCGATTGGCGTTATGTTAACCGTTGTCAAGCAGAAGTGGAAGTAGAGCGTTGGCGACGCCTCGCATGCACGTGCGCCTTGCTTGTTGGCTGACGTCATTGTTTGTCACGTCATCACTGCACGTGCAAATTGCGCGGCAAATCAACAAAACACATGGTGAACGGATCGCTACGTCGCAACATGGAATTCTTAATAAAATAGATTCTACGTTGGAAAAGGAACTGCTTCACAGTATAACTAAGGGTGAAGAATGGTAAGGCCCGGAGGGTAATGATTCAATCTTATTTAATTGGTATTTAAGCATGAATGTTCTCAATTGGGGGTCTATACGACGGGATACTTCGGTTAGCTGTTAGGCAGAATTCATTTGATTATCGATAGGGTCAGCGTATTGTTTTTTCATTGATATTTTACCAAATTGAGGTTTGTTCGGAATAATAAAACAAATATAACATCCCACTGGGGATACCATGATGGAATATCTCCCTCGGGAGGATGGTTTTCCCTCGGGCTTCGCCCTCGGGAAAACCATCCTCCCTCGGGAGACATTCCATCATGGTATCCCCAGCGGGATGTCATATTTGTATATTGTATGTTTATACACCTTGTATCGGATTTCCTTGGATACTGTTCTTTAAAAACATATGATTGACTTACGATACTATGTATCTGTGACGCATAGAATATGAAGTTTTATTTATAAATAGGAACCCCGTAGATAGATAATAGCAGACTGAAATTAAGTTAGGTTGTTCAGGATAATAACAACTTGATTTTTAAAGACACACTTGGTTTTCCTAGTGGTGAGTAAAGAAATAAAAAATAACATTTCTCATAAAACTGTCGTGTCTTCATTAGCATGAAGACGCTCAAAAGGTTTTTAAAGAGGACATAGAAGAAGTAAAATCGAATCTGTGCTATAAAAAAGAGTGATCACTTATCTAATTGACACATCGACGTTATCTCCAGACAGAACTGTACTAGAATTGCTGTCGCACCTGCCACTCTTTAAGTGTCTGCCTTTTTTATTTATCCACAGCTATCATACTTATTTCGATGCAAAAGTGCGTTTACGGTAGTATTATAGAGTGAAATGCAGCCCACAACGTCCACTCGTACCTACAATATTATCAGAAGACTGAGTTGATGTTGAATATTCTGATGTTATTTCGAGAGCTATATTAATTAACATATTCATTGAATCATTACATCAACCTCTTCGTAGAAATATATTTTTGATATTGCAGGGAAATACAGACTTGTTTTTGCAACCCTACTTCTGCTGCTTCAGTCTGTCTAATACAAAAATAGCCATGGCGGGGCCATAGGAAGAACATGAAACCAAATAATTGATATTGTTGTGCCGTGTAGAATCCGTTTAGAAAAGGTACAACACCTATTGCAACCTGTAGAACAGCACACACATGAAGGGTCTACAGAGGATCTTGATGTGAACTTCTAAGGGATACATTGCACGTACGGCTCCCTTTACAAGTGTTGTAAATCATTGAAATAGGTAAAAGTTTCCCTTTTACGAGATCTTGAGAGGGCGGTATTAATATAGAGTATGGGCCTAAAATGTAATTTTGATACATCTGATGTTCACATCGACCATTTATTCAATTTATCACCACGCCGACCTCCTTAACCCCACTTCGTTGTGTCCATCTATCTAGTGCTATCTCGACAGAGCATTATTTCTATGTTATTACATAGTGGAATGAAATGAGTTCTCAGAGATGGACGTGAAATGATAAAGCTTGTGTAAGAGGGTTATCTCGGGGAGATTATCTATATGATTACAATGCAAGCAGGTGGTTTAACCACCTACTAGTCGGATCTCCTGCAGTATGCCAGCATGTGTAAGAAACGTCCCTTTATCATCGATTCCACTCTGATACTAGCAGCTGATTGGCCTATTTCTTTAATGTAATGTAATGTAATATGTATTGACCATATTTTCATATGGAATTACAAATACACAACAATGTGGAGTGGTATCCGATATACAAATACAAAAAATAAATTAAAATTAACTATGGACATTAAGTCCGAATTATACATCCAGAAAGAAATTAACTGTTCAACCGTAGAAAATGCTATACAAACAACTGTCTCATCTTAAGAGCAGTCTTACTGTGACCCAAAACACTGTACATTGTGTTCCTGTGGTTTAGGTCTCAGTGCTAGCAATCGCAGGCTTTTCCCTACACACCTACTCCGTATGAAAGTAAACCTGCTATCCAATGCCACTCCTTCCTTGTACAACTTCCCTGTATATTCTGTTAATAGCATTACCGGAAATCATCCAAAAAGGAAGCATTTGTTCAAAATCTAAGCCTTCTACAGTGCCGACATTTATTTCCTGCACTAAATGCGTGGGCAGCCTGGGCATAATGAACGACCGTATGCTCGATTGCTACCCAGTTTTCTTGGCTTTGATGTATGGATGACCTTATAACTGGACGTAGCTTTAATTCGCAAGCTACATGTGTCATTGATGTGTTGCGATTATTTTCTTGACATCTTAGCATGGCCTTTCATACAACCAGACATTGGTAGACGTCCGGTCGACTGGTGCAGAAATTAAATGTCTGTACTGTATGCATCCACCCAGGAGCCATGCAAGAGTTTCTTCTGGATGATTAGTCAGGGCATCATCATACTCTTGTTTTATTAACCTTAATATTTCTTCATACATCTCACTCTGGGCTTCTTCGTAAGCCGGGCATTGCATTAACATATGTTCAATATTCTCTATAGCATAGAGATCACACCGGCTACACACTTTGTGGCTTTGTGATAGCCCATTTAACCTATAGTCATCGGCTTTCAATTTACTATATCTGGAGACAATCTTTACTAGGTTTTCACTTACTCTAATCAGGGATGGGAGTATATCAGAGATTGCCCACCAGGTGGAGTAACTTGAGACTCCTGATGTCATATTTAGGTATTTACAGTCTCGGTTTATCAGAGAGGTACTTTCCCAGTAAGCATCTTCTAGCCTCCAGGCTTGTGACCACACACGCTCTGACCACACCATCTATCTAGTGCTATCTCGACAGAGCATTATTTCTATGTTATTATATAAGGGAATGAAATGAGTTCTCAGAGATGGACGTGGAATGATAAAGGTTGTGTAAGAGGGTTATCTCGAGGAGATTATTTATATGATTACAATGCAAGCAGGTGGTTTAACCGCCTACTACTCGGATCACCTGCAGTGTGCCAGCATGTGATCCACTCTGATACTAGCAGGTCATTAGTCAATTCCTCTGATGTACTGGACTAACATTGCTTTTAACAATTGCCCATGTTAGGAGGCCAATATAATCATTTATTGGAATCCTAACAACGCTGTTCACAACATTCAATTGTTAGTACCACTACATATCACTGGTTGCCATGGCGACCGTAACTACATCCTCCCCGGACAGAGGTAGCTTTCAAAGATGGTGGCCACTCTTTTCACACCGCTGCTAGAAGTTGTGGCCTTTAAAACACTATTTGCACCTCATAGTCTGCCAAAATGATGTATATCAGGAAATAAAACAACCAGGAAGTAATTGCAATGGATTTAGGTTTGTAAATTGCAAATTTAAGTGAGAAATCCTTGCTATTCGCTCTGTGTTAGGCGAGTCTGATGAAGAATTTTCTTGGATGTCCGCTGAAAGAACCTCGAACTTGTTGTGCTTATCATAATTCAAAATTCATGTCGGAGTGAGGCCGAAACCAATAGCCTGCCAGCTTCTCCCAAGCACCTTGCAATGCGCCATTTTCACAACAAGGATAACTAGTAGTATACTATACAGTGCGGACAATTATTTCCTACACTTAATGAGTGAGCAGCCCGGGCATAGTACACGACCGTGCGCCCGATACCCAACCCGTTTCCTGGGCATAGATGCATGGGTGACCTCACAAATGAAAAAGAACTTTGATTCACAAAGCTGCCTGAGTTATTAATGTGTTTGGCTTATTTTTTGGCAATATTAGGCACTGACAGACGTCCAGTTGACTGGTGCAGGAATTAGATGCCTGCACTGTAGTCTTGGTAGACCGTTTTGCCCCCAGTTTCCCACTCAGTACAGATGTGAACGATCTCAAATGGAATTTTACAATGGGTACCTAATTAGCAAAATCAACATTTCAAGGAGTTGAGAAAGAAAGTAGGTACATAGATAAAGGGCTCAGTGCTCCTGAAAGGTTTGCCAAGTTTGGATGGCAAACACGTACATTTGGAACAGAAAAGTGGGAAACGGTCTGCCAAGTTTGGCCTAGACAGGGGCGGAAGGTCGTGTGAGCACTTCGTGGAATACAAGACTGTAAACCGAATACCTTTACCTTTACCTTACCCATTACCTTTTCTGTCATACTTAGCCATGCCCAGTTGCATGAGGTTGGGGATAGAGGAGTATCCGGCGAAAACCACCTCCTAACTCCAAGTCACTGGCAAATTTTCCAGATGCCCCGGCTGGTATTCGAACCAAGAGACAGCTAGCATATAATATCAAAGCCTTAGACCACTCAGCCATAAGGGCAGGCCAATATATATTCCCGACCTTTGGAATAGCAGATCAACCAAACATGAAACCATTCTGCCATTTGTAATACGAAGCACTTGTGTAATATTTTGTGTACATAGACACCTGAGGCACGAATTTTATTAGTCATGTTGCATCTTCATCGTCATGTTTTAGGTCTTTTCCTCATCCTCCTCCTCCTCCTCCTCTTCTTCCTCCTCCTCCTCCTCTTCCGTTGATAAAAATCGGCAAGTTTTTAGACATACTAGGAGGAGATCCGAGCTCTCGCTGTAGACGGTGATAACATGGTGGCGCGATGACCAGTTACATCATAATGCATTGAACTATGCATGTGTTGTTTGAGTCCCCACAATAGTGCACCTCAAATTGCCATCCCTTATATTTCCATTGTTCTCTGCACTGATTATTGACTGAGCTAAGGCGATGACGTGGTGAACCCAGGGATGATCGACACTACCGGTATACATGCAGAAATGGTGCGTATGGTATGTTAATGTAACTACATATTTACACACACAAACACACGCACGCGCGTCCTCGCGCGCACATACATACATACGTACATACATACATACATACATACATACATACATACATACATACATACATACATACATACATACATACATACATACATACATACATATAGTTGACAGGTAGCTGGCACCTGTGACAGAACAACTTTCTATGATACTTTACTTAAACATGGAAATCCAAAACAAATGAATGGAAACTCTGAATTCGTAATTTTGAGAGAATATCAAAAGACACGTTACCAGCACACAGTAAAAGTTAGTTTTTTGGTGATGATGATGATGACGATGATGATGATGATGATGATGATGATGATGATGGTAGTGGTGATTATGGTGATGATGATGATGATGATAATGACGATGCGGAGGAGGAGGAGGAGGAGGATGGAGATTGGCGGCGGTGGTGATGACGAGACGATTTGGATTTGGAATTTTGCTTTTCGTCACATTTTACCTAATGTGGCTAATTCGTGACTAGTCAGTTGTACGTGGTGGAGGAAACCGGAGTACCCGGCGAAAACCACCACCTAACCCCAAGTCACTGGCAACTTTCTCACATGCCCAGGCCGGGATTCGAACCCAGGCAGAGGTGAGAGATGACGAGACGATAAAGAAACACGAGTACCGGAAGTTTCTACTAGAGAGAATACATAATAACAAAGAGAGTGGTCGACATGATGAGCTAGAGCCACTCACACGTTTCCAATAAAGATTTCATAGACTGAGCCGCTGATTTACGGTACTGTGTGCCCCAGACAGGATAAATGTGTCAGACAGATTCTATATAATGTATTCATACGCGCCTAACGCCATATAGCGGAAACAATTTATTACCTTGAGGAATGTACTTTCCATGTACGTAATAACAACATCAATGAAATTGCGCTTATGATGGTCTGAAACTGATTCCATAGGCGTCTTCATGGAGGACTTAATTCGATACAGTTCCTACAATTCAGGAAGATCTCAACCCCCTAAATTAATGCTGTGGCTACTTTCATCCAAAGCACAAGCACGCAAGGATTCTTTGAAAGCCATCTAAACCCTGTCATGCTAGTATTCGTTAGATAGCTCTCGCTGAGTACTCTCAGATGGGTACTCAGGTTTCAGTCATTTTTCATTTTTCTCTTTTTGCTTTTCTATATAATTGATTGATACGCGCCTAGCACCACATAGCGGGTGATTTTTTACCTGTTTATATCCTCTGAGGAATGAACTTTCCATGTCAATTGATGACGTCATGGAGGACTTGATTCGATATAATTCCTATAGTGCCGACATTTAATTCCTGCAATAAATGTTTGGGCAGTCCAGGCATCAATACACGACCGCACGACTGACTGGCACCTAGTTTCCTGTGCATGGATACATGGATTACCTCACAACTGAACATTGCTTCGATTCACAAGCTTTTCATGGAAAACTTGATTCGATACAATTCCTACAATGCCGGCATTTCATTCCTGCACTAAATGTGTGGGCAGCCCTGGCATTAATACACTACCGCAAGACTGATTACCACCTAGTTTCTCGGATAGATACGTGGATTACCTCACAACTGTACATAGCGTCAATTCGCAAGCTGCCTGTGTCGTTGATGTGCCTGGCTTATTTTGACTTATCTATGGGTGATTGTACAACTAGTCACTGGCAGACGCCCAGTCGATTGGTGCAGGAAGTAAATGTCGGTGCTGTACATTCTATTAAAGGATTAATGACGTTCACCTGCAACATTGCAAAAAGATGTTTTTTTTTAAATATCATACGAAAACGGACCACTGCTGTACACACTTGATTTGAAGGGGGGAATTTATGAAGTATCATACACTATCGATAGGTAGTATCAGGTATGTAGATTACTGAACTGCTACTTTTGAAAGACTAATGATTTATAACTCCAGCAACTTATTTAACCAAATAGTTCAGATGTTACAATTGTTTGTTATTTACTATTTAAGTTTATGTAATTCCTTCTTTTTGTTCCACTTTGTACATCTTACTTATGCCTATTTAAAATATGGGCTCCTTTTTGTTGTTACTATTTAAATTTTGTTTCATTTTTGCCCATATAAATATGGACTTTGTGTTAGTTTGTACCTCCTGCTTTTGTTCTATATGTTATTATTTATGTTATTTGTAACATTCTTATTTTATGATATAGTCAATAAAGATACAACATTACAATAAAATATACGAGATGCCATTATAACCTGGATAAGTAAGGACGAAGAAAGGAAGAAAGAAATTAGTTGCGACGTTGTTTTTTTTTTCTTGCAGGTACGGTCTTATTGCGATGAAATTGGAAATACGCATTCGGGGAGAGGTTTTTATTTCTTCACTAATAGTTGTCAGTTGAGGCCTCCCCCGATGGTCGTGTGGCATAGCGTTGCATCTGCCAGCTCATTGTTTCACCACTGCCCGGGTTTGAATCCAGGTCGGGCCATGTGAGAAAGTAATCAATGTAATGCGGTGCTTTTAGCTGCTGGGAACTACAGTACAGACATTTATTTTCTGCACCAGTCAACCGGACGTCTGTCAGTGCCTGGTTGTACAAACACCCATGTATTACATGTCAAATAATAAGCCAAGCACGCCAATTACCCTCGTAGCTACATGTACGTTCCGTTGTGAGGTCATCCATGCATCTATGACCAGGAAACATCTGGGTCGCAACCGGGCGTGCGGTCATGTATTATGCCCATGCATTTAGTGCAGGAATTAAATGTCGGCACTGTACGGTTTCCTTCATCACTTACAAATGACTAATCATTGCTTAACTGCAATGGCAGGAAAAGTGCCGATGATTACAATGTACTTATAGTTCTAAAAGGTTTTCTTTTGCACCATAGTAGCACCCAACAACGCCAAACACCAAACATTTATATAGCGACTAGGCTTACCTACTATTTGGGATCAATTGGTGACTCAAACCTCCGATGGATAGCTCGACTAATCTACTAGTCACTAAGAACGTTCTCATATGTCTTGAGTTGAATTTAAGGCAAGGGTTTTGACAGCTATTAGGGACAAATTCATTGGATATTTGAGTATTTATAGCTGCACAATGTCTTGGATCACTGACGGATAGTAAGATTTCGCATAATTTACTCTACCTTCTTCTGACCTATTGAAAAATATGTAGCTACACTTATCTTATTTCCGTGTACACTATTTATCCATCGCTATCATTAATGTTGCATAAAGAGAGACGATTGCAATAATAACAACTACTCGATACTTATATATTTGTGCATAAAAGTATCCAGCCCTTATTCTACACACACACACACACATATATATATGTATAAATATAATATATATATATATATATATATATGTATATACATGTATATATATATATATATATATATATATATATATATATATATATATATATATATATATATATATATATATATATATATATATATATATATATATATATCGTTGTTCTTATTGCATTTCAAAGCGAAATAAAGTACTATTTGCACGAATACTCAATTTATGCATAATTATATCTGGTTTATTAGAAATATCTTATTCTGGAAATATACTATTCAAAATGCGTTAAAATGCCCAAGGTTTCCAAATGTTTTCGTAAGAAAAAAATGGCTTACAAACATTCGCCTAATTCTTGTAGAAGAGATCCTCCCCCTGAATATGAGACAAGGTCTGTGGACTTCCACTGAGAAAATCCTTAGAAAGTGACTGTGCACATATATCAAGAATTATCAGAATTGTAATATCTGATAAGGAGTATTTCCCTCTTCAAGCCGAACCACCGTTTGGCAAATAGATGGCGTTGCTGTCGAATAAGCTCGTATCGTTACCGGCAAACATATGCGTGATTGACAGATGTCTTAATGGGTAAAATATTATGTAATTATTGCGTAAATGTGAGCCTTTATAAGTTTTCAGTTAGGATCCCAAAGCAAACTCCGTTTCGGCGCGTCATTCTTCGTAGAAAAAGAGCTTGACACAAAAACGCATCCTATGACAGACACTGCAGATATGCGGGCAGGCGTGATATTCTACATGACCGTATGCTTAATTCCCATTCGTATGTCATAGCAAAGATGAGAAACACAACGTGACAGCACGGCAAAAATAAAGTTCATATGCAGCTAATTGAATGTGGGTGCCTTATTACCTCAACCACGCAGCCGGGCATGCCAGGGCAACTTTTCAACCAGTCTCTGAAAGGCAACCAGTCGACTGGAACAGGGATTAGACATCGTTACTGTATTAAATTGCCATGAAGCGTTTTCTATTTGTATAAAACTTTCCGCTAAGTTGTGGATATAGGGTCTGCTTGAGTGCTGTTTGTGACGTCCACTACGCTCCTGTACAAATAGTTCCATCCATGAAAAATCATGGCATGAAAACTTCACGCATGAGAATATCATTTTCATGCATAAAAATATGAATTTTTCATGCAAGAAAATTTCACTGTCATGCATGAAAATTCATGTTCTTATGATATTTCCATGCCTGAAAATGCAAATTTTGCCCTAAAATATCCTTAGAGTTTGATAATAAAGATACTTGTAGGAAGATCTTAGCTAGATAATGATGAGAAACTCTAGCGCGAATATGTGATTAACCACACAATTACACTCTTGCAGGAATATTAGAATGCCTATGTCTGCGATGCTTCATTGTAACACAAGGGCATTACAGTAATGACTGTACAGTATGTCCATACACCTGAGTGTAGCTTTGGTTCGTAGGCTAATTGGGTCATTTACATGTACGTGCTTGGCTTATTTTCTGACATACTATCCATGTGTGATTGTAGAACCACGAATGATCAGACGTCCGGGCAACTGGCGCAGGAATTAAAAGTCTGTACTGTAGTCTCATATTTGCAAAAAGAGGGCAAATATCAACATGCTTTTTGTCTTCCGCTCTTCCCTTTTTCTGGAAACCTGCCTTTAGTAAGCTATATTTATTGAATAGTCTAGACCACTTATGCTTATAGGGTGTGAAGGTTTCCACACAAAACGTTTAGATGGGATCCACTTGGATATAGAGGTTCCATCACGAGTGGATGGAAAGAGGAGGAATCTTGCACGAGTGAGTGATTTTGTGTCTTGGGACGAGGCTTGCCGAGTCCCAAGACACAAAATCACTCACAAGTGCAAGATTCCTCCTCTTTCCATCCACGAGTAATAGAACCTGTTTCTCCCACGATAAAAAGGAGAAATTTACACGTTTTACCGTGAAGTTAGCTAGCTAAACTAGGTCAGCCAAAGGTCACCCGCGCACTAGTTCAACAATAGTAATACGCGTTTGTTGTGTCGTGCACCGTTTGTTTCCCCAGAAACTGGCGCCAGATCACGTACGTGAAATTACTAATGAAATACTTAAGAAGGGAAGAAAGGATATAGCAGATTCCCTGAGAGCTATGTTCAATAAAATACTCAGAAAAAACAAATGCCCTGGAGAATGGCAGAAAGTTAAAATAAAAAGTATATACAAAAACAAGGGAAGTAAAGAAGACCTTAATAACCAGAGAGGAATATTTCTTACATCGAATGTAAAGAAGGTGTTTGAAAGGGTCATTCTTAACAGACAATACCCAAACATAGACCAGTCAATGAGCGAATTCCAAAATGGAGGTAGGAAAAAGAGAAGCTCATCTGAACACCTATACATAACAAGAGCGATTATTGACTACTATGGATACCTTAATATACCTGTTACGATGCAGTTCTATGACTTAGAGAAATGCTTTGACCGCTTGTGGCTGCGTAAGTGCATGACTGTGCTGTGGGATAGTGGGGTGAGAGGACCCGAGTGGATGGCAATTTACCTCATGAATAAGTCTGCAGAAATAATTATACAAACACCTGTGGGTGAAACCCAGCCAATTGAAATACAGGAGGTTGTGATGCAGGGAACTGTGATGGCAGCAGTGATGTGTGCTAGACTAATAGATACAGCTACGGAAAATCTTGAGAATGTTGGTGCAGGGGTTCAGTATGGTGAGGTTAGGGTGACAACGCAGATGTTCCAGGATGACATCCTACAATCGTCAACTAACGCGGAAACAACACAGAGAGCGGCAATAGCAAATGAAGTCTTTCAGTACACTAACAGGATGAAATTTAATATGGGAAAAACACAAATGATGTGCATACCCCACAAACTGGGGCAAAAACAAGCTGTTCGAATCAATAATCAGGAATTCAGCAGATGTACCCAGTACAGATACCTGGGAGACCACCTACATACTAAAAATAACCTTGACTTAAACCTTGAAAAAAGAGAGAAACAAGCACAAATTGACATTATAGAGATAATAGCAATTGCCAAGCAAATGAACACCCCGGAAAGAGACATACAAATAAAGCTAAAACTATTTAACACAATTATATATCCCAAGGTATTCTTCAACTGTGAGACTTGGACCAATATAAGGAAAACAGATCTGCAAAGACTGAACAAGATTGTGCTGGATGGAGTGAAAAGAATACTTAGCTTACCCATAAGCACACCTGGCATGGGTATACTAGCAGAAACTGGAATACTCCCAGCTGAGGACCAGATAGCCAGGAAAAAAATGATGTTCCTGCACAGGGTATTGAGCGGAGGCCAGGGGAAACTGGTGCGGCAGGTGTACACTCAACAGAAAAAGTTTGGTTTCCCGAAGTGTTGGACCACAGAATTAACAGAAATACAAAAATTATACAGATTTGAGATGGAGGATGAGCAAATTGGTGCCCTCAGCAAGCTGAGTTGGAAAACCATAGTGAACAGAAAGATCCAAGCAAAACTTCAAGAACAGCTAAATATGGAGAGAGTGAAAAAAGGCAAAGTATGTGACATCCAAAAATTTGAGAAAAAAGACTACCTGGATGAAATGAGTTCTCAAAGTGCCAAACTAGCCATAAGATATAGGCTAAAAATGAACAATCTTGCCTATCACTTTAGAAACAACAAGACTGACCTGTGCTGCCCTCTATGCAGTAAGGATAGAGACGACATGAATCACCTAGCCGTTTGTGATTCATACAGACACATGGATAACAGACTGAAATTGAGAGACCTATATAGCAGCGAAACTGATGACGTTTGCAGAGCAACTGAGGCAATAAGAGAAAGAATGGAATATAGAGAAACCCAACTCCTGACAAAGCAGTGAGACTCCAGAAATTGGAGAAGGGACGAAAGAAAGAAAGAAAACGTACGTGACGCTTGTTCAAATCCACGCACGCTATTGTTGGGTCTACCTTTGACCCAGCAGCAGTGACCCATTGATTGAAATTGAGGGATCTGATTGGACAATTACACCAGTTTGACCTTTAACCCCATTGAAGAACACCCACTGAGGACGACAAATCCTTAACTGTAAAATACACCTCAGAGTGGGAGAAATAGAGGTTCCATCACTCGTGGATGGAAAGAGGAGGAATCTTGCACGAGTGAGTGATTTTGTGTCTTGGGACGAGGCTTGCCGAGTCCCAAGACACAAAATCACTCACGAGTGCAAGATTCCTCCTCTTTCCATCCACGAGTGATAGAACCTGTTTCTCCCACGATGAAAAGGAGAAATTTACACGCTTTACCGTAAGGTTAGCTTGATAAACTAGGTCAGCCAAAGGTCGCCTGTGCACTATTTCAACAATGGTAATACGCGTTTGTTGCGACGTGCATCGTTTGTTTTCCTTAGAAACTGGCGCCAGATCACGTACGTGACGCTTGTTCGAATGCACGCGCACCATTGTTAGGTCTACCTTTGACCCAGCAGCAGTGACCTCTTGATTGAAATTGAGGGATCTGATTGGACAATTACATTAGTTTGACCTTTTGACCCCGTTGAAGAACACCCATTGGAGACCACAAATCCTTAACTGTGAAATACACCTCAGAGTGGGAGAAATAATTTATCTTCTTCTTCTACACACCATGTACCTTTCCTTATCTTAAAACTACCCGTAAGATAAGTTATTTTATATGATGAGATTTTGCCTCCTCATATATTTCCATTATACTTTATTTATCGTTGTTATTTATTTAAAATATTGTTGATCACTACATAACATATGTTGTATACTTTTGTAGTTCTAGTTACAGTCAATAGATATACATATATTACGACTAGATCAATCCCATCTTAAACATACTCATAGCCTGGGATCTGTACCACCTGTTGTTTGAGCTTTACACTAAGGCTTCTAGACCTTTTGTTCTGCGTGTGTATCCGTAAATTGAACATTCTTTGGTCTTTACATGCGGCCCCAGGGTTCCTATGTACATGCCTTTGTCTAGTGCGTTCGATATGCATGTGTGCAAAGTGCGAGTAATGTACTCGCAAACCTTATCCCCATAGAGGTTTAGTCAATGCATTGGAATCGACATCCTGCCACGCTGATACGTTGAAATACATAAAAAAAGAGTAGATGGGTTCAGAGCAATAATGGTGCTGATGATACAGAAGCAAGGGTACCGGAAGGTTCTACTAGAAAGCATACATAATAACAAAGACAGTGGTCGACATGATGAGCTGGAGCCACTCACACGTTTCCAATAAAGATTTCATAGACTGAGTCGCTGATTTACGGTACGGTATGACCCAGACAGGATAAATGTGTCAGACAGATTCTATATAATGTTTTCATACACGCCTAACTCCTTATAGCGGAAACAATTTATTACCTTTATATCCCTTGAGGAATGTACTTTCCATGTAGATAATAACAACATCAATGAAATTGCACTTATGATGGTCTGAAACTGATCCCATAGGCGTCTTCATGCAGGACTTAATTCGATACAGTTTTGAGAATTCAGGAAAATCTCAACCCTCCAAATTACTGCTGTGGCTACTTTCATCCAAAGCACAAGCTCGCAAGGATTCTTTGAAAGCCATATAAACCCTGTCATGCTAGTATTCGTTTGATAGCTCTCGCTGAGTACTCTCAGACGGGTACTCAGGTTTCAGTCATTTTTCATTTTTCTTTTTTTGCTTTTCTACATAATTTATTCATACACTTCTAACACCACATAGCGGAAGTAATCTATTACCTGTGTATATCCTCTGAGGAATGTACGTTCCATGTCAATTGATGACGTCATGGAGGACTTGATTCGATATAATTCCTATAGTGCCGACATTTAATTCCTGCACTAAATGTTTGGGCAGCCCAGACATTAATACATGACCGCACGACTGATTGCCACCTAGTTTCCTGGGTATGGATACATGGATTACATCACAATTGAACATTGCTTCGATTTGCAAGCTGCCTGTGTCGTTGATGTGCCTGGCTTAGTTTGACTTGTTATCCATGGGTGATCGTACAACCAGTGACTGGCCATAGGCCCTTGCAACAGTCTGAATAAAAATGAAAATAAAGATTTATTGTGGTGTTTACGTTGATTACTGTTGTCACGCCCCCCCCCCCCCCCAAAAAAAAAACTGACTAAAGAGCGAAACGAAAGGTATAAAGCAACCTGAGGTGGCAGAAAAATCACCTCTCTGAAACCACAAGAAAATGTATGAAATAACTACTAACTACGGTCTCAAATGGTAAATTATCAACTCCTTTCACCAACACACGAATTTTGGGCGCTCTTGCCGTCTAAAAAGTGAATTTTGACGGCCCTAAAGAGATGGCCCAGGACACCTCCATGCCAGTAGTTTTTGGCCGCTCGGAACTATCAACAGATCAACGGGCATTCTCATTGGTTAAAAATATATTAAGTGCGGAACTACTCTTTTTAACCAATGAGAATGCCCGTATCTGTTGACAGTTCCGAGCGGCCAAAACTACTGGCATAGAGGTGCCGCGGGCCATCTCAGGACTTTAGGGCCGTCAAAATTCACTTTTGGTGGCCGTGTCGCATAGCGTTGCATCTGCCAGCAGCTTGTTTTTTTACCACTGCCCGGGTTTGAATCAAGGCGTGGGCACATGAGAAGGTCCATATAGGGTAAGGCGGTGGTTTTGTGGGAACTACACACTTACAGTGTCGACATTTAATTCCTGCACTAAGTGCGTGGGCAGCCCGCGTATAATACACGACCGCACGCCAGATTGCACCGCGTTTCCTTGGCATGGATTGCGACCTCAGTGAGGCATACCCACTATTTGAGAACAATTGGTGACTCCGATGGATCTCTTTACTTATACACTAGTCTCTAATAACGTTTTTATATGGCATACGTCGAATTTAAGCCAAGGGTATTGACAGCTATTAGGGACAAAGTCATTGGATACTTGAGTATCTACAGCTCCACAATGTCTTGGATCGCAGAAGGATGTTTGGATAATTTAGCCTTTCTTTGACTGATCTACTGCAGAATATTTGGCTACACACATCTTATTTCCGTGTACACTGTTTGCACATTGCTATCATAAACATGGCACAGACAGACTATTGCATATCCGACATGTTTTCATAAGAAAAACAAACATTCGCCTGACTCTTATAGAAGAGATCTTCCCCGTCAAAATCAGACAAGATCTGTTGACTTCCGCTGAGAAAATCCTTAGAAAGTGACTGTGCGCAAATATCAAGAATAATCAGATTTATAATATCTGATAAGGAGTATTTCTTGCTAATCAAGCCGAACCACCGTTTGGCAAATAGATGGCGTTGCTGTCGAATAAGCTCGTATTGCTGCCGTCGGCAAACAGTTGCGTGATATGATTGACAGATGGCTGAATGGGTAAAACTTTACGGAATATAAACGCGTAAATGAGAGTCCTGTTGCACATGTGAGCAATTTGAGATTTATAAGAAGTATATCAAACTGCATTTGTTATTTTTACACTCTAAGTTACATTCTATGTTAAATGCTATAGTAATTTTCAAAGTAATTAAACACGTAAACGACGCTAATTGAAGGAGTGTTTTTGGTTTTAACCTGATAAGCTTTTAACGTAAACGCTTTTTAAAATATATTTTCTGACAATGATTAACATCAAACCTAAATGATGTAATTACCTATTAACGCAAACTCACTCGCAACCGTCTACGCAATTTGTTCTCATTATAACGAAAAGAAGGGCAGCTTTTCAAAATTAAAACTGTTGTCAACAAGTCATCCCAAAGACCTAACGGTTTTTGATTAATCTACAGTGAAGATATTTCATTCCTGCACTGAATGTGCGGGCAAACCGAGCATATTTTTGTACGTGACCGCAAGCCCGATAGCAACCGAGTTTCCAGGGCATGGATGCTTGTATGACCTCACAACTTGATGTAGCTCTGAGGCGTAAGCTGCGTGGGTCATTTAATAATAATAATAATAATAATGATAATAATAATAATAATAATAACAATAATAGTAATTGATATTTGATATAGCGCCCTTTCCAACTATAATGTTCAAAAGCGCTTTATCTTTCAGAAGTATGTGCTTGGCTTATTTCATAAATGTCATCAAGGGGTGTTTGTACAACCAGACATAGGTAGACGTCCGGGAGACTGGTGCAGGAGTTAAATGTCTGTATTGTAGTCTCATGACTTTATAGAGTCGATATCAAGCCCATCGCACACATAACCGCAGCCTGTGATCAGTACCATCTGCTGTTTGAGCTTTACACTTAGGCTTCTAGACCTTTTGTTCTGTTCGTGTATTCATACATAGAACCTTCTTTGGTCTTTACGTGTGGTCCCAGGGTTCCTAAGTGTAGACCTTTGTCTAGTGCTTTCGATGTGCTTGAGTGCAAAGTGCGAATAATGTACTGACTAACCTCAACATCTCAGAGGCTTAGCCAATACGTGCACTTTGACAGCTTGCCATTGATACAGTGCCGACATGTAATTCCTGCACTAAATGCGTAGGCAGCCCTGGCATAATAGATGACCGCACGCCCAATTGCCACTAAGTTTCCTGGGCATGGATGCATGGATGACCTCAAAACTGGGTGTAGCTTTGATTCGTAAACTACTTGAGTCATTTATGTGCTTGGCTTATTTTTTAACATACTATCCATGGGTGTTTGTTCATCCAGGCACTGACAGACGTCTGTAGCAACTGCTTATGTAATAATCACGGCTTATGTAATATTCAACCGCTTGCGTAATAAAAAATCAACTGCTTATGTAATAACAACCGCTTGCGTAATAAAAATTTAACCGCTTGTGTTACACAACCGCTTGCGTCATAAAACATTAACCGCTTATGTAGCACCAACTGCTTATGTAATAAACAAAATCTGCTTATGTAATAATAAAACAAATATTGAAAGAAAATAAGTTTTGTTATGGGTGTGCAATGCACAAATAAAGGACCTGCCGTTTTCAACTGCATACATGTATTAGTATCTTCACGACTTGATCTTTTTCTGCAGTTCAGGATTTTATAATCCGGTCTTTCTTTTATCCTGTGATTCTTGTTTTTTCTTTAGCATTTTCAAGTTTGTCTCATGCATTACTTTTCTGCGATATCAAGTTCGTGTTCACCTTCAAATTCTTTTCTGCCATAGCTGTTTGTTGTGTTTCCTTTTAATCTACGCTCCAGAACTGTTTGACATATTGTGTTCATATTGGCAGGGATAGTTACTTGGGATGTCCTCTTGAGCGGAAGAGACTTTAGTGTTTATTGACCTTGAAGTTAAGGTCAAGGTCAAGTCCATAGGGAAGGTCTCGTATTCATTTCTCTGCAACCATTTGTTCAGATTTTGTTTATACTGAAAAGGATTATTACTTAGGGTGGTATCTACACATAAGTAGGTTTCGGCAAACTTGGCATTTAAGTCCTAGGGAAAACTTTGTAGCCAAGATTTGTCAACTTGGTCACATTGTGTTCATATTGACAGGGAGGGTTACACTTTGGATGTCTTGCTGACTAGATTTTGGTGACTTTGGAGTACAGGTAATTTGAGAGAGTGTGTTCATATTGAAAGGCATGGTTACATGAGATGTATTCCTGAGCTTATATAATGGTGACTTATTTAAGGTCAGGGTCAAAGGTCAGTGTAACAGGTGAAATATTGTATCCATGGCTTCTCAGCAACCTTTTGGTAGATACTGTTCATATTGACAGGGATTGCTACTTAGAATGTTCTCTTGGGATGATTAAATTTTGCTGACCCTGGCGTCAGGTACAATAATCTAAGGGGGAAACATCTGTGTTTTTGTGGAATACTATTTCTAGTTATGAGCCTTAGTTTCTGCAAGACTCTTTATTCCCCATACGACCTGGTGGAATATAATATCTACATTATAAAGCCCTCTATTTAGAATGCATCGTCACCCAGGTACGACGTGAAAACCCTGATTGTTGTACAATATCATTATTATTTATTGTTATTATCATCATTATTATTATTATTATTATTATTATTATTATTATTATTATTATTATTATTATCAATAATAATAATAATAATAATAATAATAATAATAATAATAATAATAATAATGATGATAATAATAATAAATATTAATGATATTGTACAACAATCAGGGTTTTCACGTCGTACCTGGGGGACGATGCATTCTAAATAGAGGGCTTTATAATGTAGATATTATATTCCACCAGGTCGTATGGGGAATAAAGAGTCTTGCAGAAACTAGCCACGGTATCAATGTGCAAACAGACCTGGACTTTCCAGGTTTAACACTGGCACAATATGTGTGCAAATTTGTGCATATTTGGACATTTCAAACATGCTGGACTCTGCTCATGAATAGCGTTGAACATTCTGTTTACCATACATTTATGTGTGGTGAAATTCAGACAAGTCGATGCGAACCACTTTACAGAAAATAATGTTGGACTCTTTTTCTCTGCCACTCACAACAGCTCAATCATACATTTGTGAATGCAACAATATGTGCCTCATACTTGTACATGTACGATATCGTTCAGCTGTTGGCAGATGATCATTATTTAAACTCTTACATATCTCAGCTGTACAAGTCTGCCTGCTTCATGCTTTCATTTTCGCAATCGGTGTTTTCAAATGTTTTTGAAATATTTTCATACTACAGTAGTGGTGAACATGGATATAATCTTGATGCAGGCAAAATGGTATGTGGTAAAAAAATTGTGCCTAATATTTAATAAAGTTTTCTTTAGGTAACTTTCATTTGCCTTGTTATTGATATTTTCACCTTGTTTCCTGATTAGCTCCACTGTTTAAAGTTCAAAACCTGTTAAAAAGATATCCATGCATTTACATTCTACAGTTTTACTGTACCAAAAGAAAAATGATTTCAGAGGGTGCTAAAATGGACCCATTAGTAAAATGTATCATTGGGATGAAATCAGTCCCCCTCGCACAAAACAGAATAATGCATGATGACTACCATTTTTTGTAACTTTCATTTTAAGAGATCTTTTTTAAAGATATGCTGTGTATTGATATCTGGTGAAATGACGGGAATACTCAGGGAGTAAAAGGTTTACGAAATATTCTTCTATTACATCACTTATTTGGGTCGATTTCAGCACCCACTACGCAAAAATTGTGGGCAATAGGCTATTTCATACTATTATGAAATATTGACATCTGTGAATATTCTGTGTTCATTTTTTGGCAATTCAAAAGGATAGATTAAAAAAGTGCTACTTAACAGTTAAAGTGGATTTACGCAGGAGTTTGCCGCTGATCACATTAACTTATTAAGAAAGAAAAAGATGAAATAAGAGATTTTGAAATTCATCACTAAATGACAAAAAAGCAAATTATCAATTGACTGAAAAAAATAATAAAGTTTTCAAATAAAATAAATAAAGTTTTGATGCTAATATTACAGATAAACTAAAGCAGCGGTATTCAAAGGAAGACAAGTGTTTCCACATTTTGACTTTGCCCCCCAGGTCACCAAAATCTAATCAGATAAAGAGGACATCCAAACAAAACATCCCTATCAATATGAACAATATTTGCCCAACATTTCGGAGAAATTGTGTTATAAGAGTTACTTTACGTCCTTCACCTTTGACCTTTATAGTTACCCCAAGGTCACCCCAAGCTGAAGAGGACATCCCAAGCAACAATCCCTGTCAATATGAACGACTTTGGTCAAAGGGTTGGAGGATAATTACTGATACGATATTTCCTCTATGATCTTGACCGTAACCCAAAGGTCGCCAAAATCTAATACAGAAGAATCTGAGGTAACTTAGTCTGTCAGTATTAGCCAAATGGCTGTGGAGAAATCATGGATCAGATTTTCACAATGACCACAACCTTTGACCTTGTCCCAAAAGTAATCAAAACCAAAATCGCAGAAGTAATTAAGGAACACAAAACAACAATTCTGAACTGCAAAAAGAGAGAAAGTCACCAAAAAACTAATACAGAGTACAGGCACATTATTTACAAGCTGCAGGCCCATAACATAAGTATTTTCTTTCAAAATTTGGTTTATTATTACATAAGCAGATTTCGTTTATTACATAAGCAGTTGGTGTTACATAAGCGGTTAATTTTTTATTACGCAAGCGGTTGTGTAACACAAGCGGTTAATTTCTTATTACGCAAGCGGTTGAATATTACATAAGCAGTCAATTTCTTATTACGCAAGCGGTTGTATTACATAAGCTGTATTTATTACATAAGCAGTTGTTACAGACGTCCGGGCCCGGCTTCCGGGCGACTGGTACAGGACTTAGATGTCTGGTCAACCTATCTCTAGAAATTTAGTCCTCTGTTTCCCTGGTGAGATAAGTGGAAATTAAACGGACCACTATGGCCACCAAGATCATTTGGTACCAAATAACAGAAAAAACATGACAGAATTTGTTTATGTCAGCCTAGAAATCTAGACTAGCCCATCGTAAACATAAGTCTGGGATCTGTACCACCTGCTGTTTGAGCTTTGCACTTAGGCTTCTAGACCTTTTTATTCTGCTCGAGTATTCGTAAATAGATCATTCTCAGGGATCTGTACGTGCGGCCCTAGGGTTCTTAAGTGTAGATCCTTGTCTAGTGCTCTCGATGTGCGTGAGTGCAAAGAGCGAATAATGTAATCGCTAACCTCACCCACTCAGAGGCTTAGTCAATACATTAAAATCGACAGCCTACCACGGGTTTGTCGAAATCATAATAAAGATGGCAGAAAGAGTAGATGGATACACAGGTGGAATTTGTCGTTACGTTCTTGCCATATTTAGACAAAATCATGAGTATCTAGTTTTATGCTGTGGAGGAAATGACAATCCCAGACGAAAAACACCTAAACCCAATTAAGTGGAAAGTTTCACATAGCCTCTCCGGTACTGTATAACTGGTATTTTTACGAGCGTTTACATTTCGCTATTTTCCCCTCCTCCGCCAAAATAACATCCTTTAATTAGATATCTATTTAGTAGTTGATATATATATATATATATATATATATATATATATATATATATATATATATATATATATATATATATATATATATATATATATATATATATAATATATATATATATATATATATATATATATATATATATATATATATATATATATATATATATATATATATATATATATATATATATTTATATATATATATATATAAATATTTATATATATATATATATATATATGTATATATGTATATATATATATATATATATATATATATATATATATATATATATATATATATATATATATATATATATATATATATATATATATATATATATATATATATATATATATTGAGTGTTTGAATGCTCGGATTTAAAGAAGCAAAAGTAGAGCTGTAAAGCGAAATGTTTATCACTCCAAATTAAATCGTATACAGAAGCAAACCCAGGTTGCAGTGAGAGGCAACTAGCAATCAAATGTAAACCCTAGACCCCTCGGCCATCAGGGCAGGCCCTATAATGAAGATAACCCATTTACACTCGCAGTGGCCAAAATAGGCCTGACAATTTTGAAATATTTTTTCTAACAAAAGCATTTTTAGGAAAATATTTGAGGGAGAAATGTTTACCAGATATCAAACCCAAACTCTCTTCAAATATTTAGTGAACTTTCGCTTTATTCCCAATAGGAGAGCGGCCAAGTGCGAAAAAGGGCTCTATTTAAGATTTATTCTGGGCGGGTCTCACACACACCTCCAACATACATCATTTGAAAGCTTATACTCTCTAGTTTAATATTCTGCCTTTTGAAGTTGCCAAAAGTGGTGCAGATTCTGAGAAAATACGTTTATGTAACATAATGTCTGGAAAAAAGCTGAAAGGTATGAAATTACGATATGTTTTTGAAGGGGCTAAAGAGGATAGTATGTTCACTCAACTTTGTGTACTACAACAAGCCTCATGCCCACAATTCAAATAAAACATTTGAAGCCATCCTACTAAATCTTTCTGGTGAAAATTCCAATTTCATTACAAATTTAGGATACGATTCACCTTTTTCTCAAATGCCATCACATAGATCAACTTTTCAGCTAGTACAATACCAGACTTAGTTACATAGCACACATATATACAATCCTACATCTTTTTTCAATCATTTAGGAACCAAACTGAGTTACAAGGCTGATTTATTCAAACGTTTTGGCAATTCCTATGCCTATAAAACTGAAAATGACAGACGATACTTTTTATATGAAACTCTGAGTGTTAAAGGTTAAGTACAGAAAAATGACATTCCATGTAAACTTATCATCGAGTATGCCTCCTGGGTGAAGATATGTTCTCTACCTGTCGTGGTCTCGTGGGGAATATATGATATCTCAGGCGAATGGTTTTCTTGGAGGTATAGTCAAGAAAAGAACAGATATGATGGTTTTGTAATAGCCTGTTTGCATATAGAGTGTGAACATAGTCTGTAAACGAAAACCTATTCATCCTTTTAAATCAAATGCGACAATTCTAAGCAAGGAACAATGAATGGGTGGAGGGGGGGGGCTGAAAATAACTTAAACAGGGCGTGAACATTATATAGCGCAGTTACAGTACTGGCCTGGAAAGCGTGATCTAAGTACAGCGCTGAACGGGAACAGCAGTAACAAATTCAATAAAGAATTTTAATAAGGACGAAGATTTTACAATAGCGCATATGGGTAGAGCCCTTTTATCGCTATCTTATTGTTCCCGCTATACTTAAGTGATTTACAGTATTTCCGACCCCTTCAATTCTCTATGTATCTGCAACTGATAACTCATGATACTGAGTGATAGCTGAATAATATATTTGAACGGGTTGTTCTTACGATACTTAACTTATTTCAGTCTAATATGCCTAAAGATATTAGTTTGGCGATAAAGATTTGTAATACATTTTCTGGCCTGTTTTCTGGCAGAATAGGGTCGACGGACAAGCTACATAGACTTCTTTGAAGCGGTGTATGTAATATCCCTTGGGGTTACTGGACTTCTCTCATGGTACCTCCGTTGTATCAGTACACCACATATTCCTTGGGAGGGGGAGGGGGGGGGGGTAAATATTGCGTGACTTAGTAAGCACCACCTTATCTCCCTTGTAACCTACTTACCGGCGACTGGCTGAAATCGTATTAACTGGAGTGTCGACATTTAATTCCTGCACTAAATGCGTGGGCAGCCCGGCCATATTACACGACAGCACACGCGATTGCCACCTCGTTCCTTAGCATGGATGCGACAACGGGTACGTGACCTCACAACTTTGACGACCGCAAACAAATGTACTTCTATACGAAATGAACCCTTATAGATTTTCAACTAACCATATAATAGTTTAAAAAGGAAAAGTTCTTATTTAACTCTAAGAGAATTCATACACAAAAAATCTCTTTTATGTAGAAAAATTGTCACAGACTTGGTTAGTTATTTTTTACACTTTTAGTTGTACATTTAGGGAGTTATAATTTCTACGATTTATAGATTTTCATAATTCAAGCGTGTCAGGAATACCAATGTGCTATCTAATAGGTATGTAAACTAAGTTTAGTTTATTTATGAATATTCGTATTTATTTTGTAAATAGAACTTACTGATATGGAATATCACAATTACCTATTTAGATATTCATGAATGATTTATGAATATTCCTTATATCAATATGTGTTTTTAATATTAATGAATAGATCAAGAATGTCCCTATCTACTTCAAAAATATCTAATAATTAAAGAATGAAAACCTGCAATAAGATTAATATACTTGATTGCAAAAAGTCATCAATAAATTATATATGATTACAGATGTTGAAAATTCAGGATATTTGTTAAGAATTTACGGATATTCCTTAATTACCTTTTAGTATGATTATTACATTTACAAATATTCAAAAATCAACTGGTTATATTCAAATAGCATATACTGCTATCCCAACGCCAATAAGATATTTTAGAATTTACAAATATGTTTTATCTCGGATCATTTTGAATATGCGAAGTCCATATACAGTTTTGACATTTCTTAATATACATTTTGTACGAGGATTTTATTTAGGTTTAGGAACATTAGGAAATTCGTTATGCATATTTTGATAAACATTTAAGTTATTCGTAATTCTATCTCAACTTCAGATATTCGAAATTCATTTGGGCATATTCACAAATGAGTTTTTCAATATTAGTTATTCGTTACCGTCATCAATAATACCTTGAGTGACCTTCACCGCTCACTCTAATTATGCTTCCCCTGACAACCCTATTAGACAGACTTCCAGTTTTTTCTCTCTCCAAGCTGTAAGGTGTCCATTTGAGTGATCGAGACCTCAACCACTGCTGATGCTCCAGCATCACACGGACACCTTTTTCATCTTGTAGCGCATGTTCTATTCTCGAACATCCCTTTCTTTTACACCAAGCAGGGGGGGGGGGGCTGCCTTGATGACCGTGTGTTCTAAGGCATTGCCACTGACTGGTAGCTGTCTCTCGCGACTTCCCGGGTTTGAATTCCACCTAGGGCATGTATATATATATATATATATATATATATATATATATATATATATATATATATATATATATATATATATATATATATATATATTCCACCTAGGGCATATATATATATATACATGTATATATATATATATATATATATATATATATATATATATATATATATATATATATATATATATATATATATATATATATATATATATATATATATATATATATATATATATATATATATATATATATACATATATATATATATTGGAAAATTTACTGCTTCAAAATTCTTAAAGGCCGAAATGAGAAAAAAACACGATCTGACTTAATATATATGTATTATAAGCCATATGGAAAATAAATGGTCCCTTGTAGTGTCAGATATATCTCCTATTGCCAATCATTGCTTTATATCGGTTGCCTGCATAGTACACAAGAAATTAACAGCTACCAAATTACGTTCACAACCATTGCCAAACATTTACAGCTTACAGATACTACTACTACTACTACTACTTCTACTACTACTACTACTACTACTACTACTACTACAACAACTAATAGTAATAATAATAATAATAATAATAATAATAATAACAATAATAATAATAATAATAATAATAATAATAATAATAATAATAATAATAATATTAATAATAATAATAATAATTATTATAGTTATAATAATAATAATAATAATAATAATAATAATAATAATAATAATAATAAATAATAATAATAATAATAATAATAATAATAATAATAATAATAATAACAACAACAGCAACTACAACAACAACAACAACAATAATACTAATAACAATACTAATAATACTATTAATAATAGTAATTAAGAAGAATGATACTGTAATTGCATATATTTAGCTTATCAACATTTACCAATATTCTACTTCAACGTATACGCATATTATTAGGATTCTTGTTAAATTATTTTAAGAAGTTCACCTTTACTTCGTACAACCCTAATCATTTCTTTGACCCCAGTGAGCAAAATATTCACCGGCCAGTGTGCATCCAAGATTAACCGACTGAGTCAAGTCGATTATATTGTAATTCATTTGGGAACGCAGTTGATTTTGGAAAGGATTTTCTCGCTACCAATATTACTTTTAGATTGTTCTCAACGTTCGTTGTCGGTCTATGATATATACTTTGCATAGCTTCTTCACAGAAGGGAAAGAGTGTCTTCATACTTGAAGGTGTCAGTATGTTGTTGTTGATCGTAAATGCATATGTATAAATTCTTAGACACTCAACATTTATATTTTCAATAAACTAGTAATCTATTAGATAAATGTACTGAAAGATATATTTGGAGTCAGTGTAAAATAGGATATATCAAAGAATCCCTTGGAAAGAATGTCTCGATCCAATAGGGAATTGCATGTATCTAGATTTACATTCCTTAGTACCAGCACAATATTCATAAATAATATATATACTAACCGTGGTTTACTATTTCATGAGGCAAACTCCCCACTTAAACCAGACACTGAGCATCTTCTAGATACTTTACGAGAGATTTGGCAATAGAATGGTTCATTACGTTATGATTTATTGATAGTTACTATTCCATGCGGATAATGCTTTACTACTTACTTAACCATTAATACAACAAGCATGTGATTTGTCTCAATACAGACACTCCAGAGAAAAATTAAATACATGTTTAGGTAATGTATTAATTGCAACGGCATATTAGTTAAACGGAATGCGATGGACCATAATTCTTAGATAAAAAGGATAAACATACTATCAGCAGGGTTGTATGCATTGAATGTATTGTATTGGTGACTATTATTAGTAATAAACCTTTCGAATTATTTGTTTTCTCACGTGTTTTGACTTCACATAGATTTCAATATGTGAAGAATACTTGGTTACTGGCTGAAACCCAGTGTCCATCCGTGGCATCTCTGCTTTTAAGGGACAATTACACCATGAATACAACATAGGCCCAAATGGTTTCTCAGAGTATTCTCTATCGAGACCCAAGTCCCCAACACTGCCAACCTTCATACAAGGAGTAAATTACTGTTTAAAAACATTCAAACACCCACGAAATTGGGCTACTGGCACTTGCTGCGTCTCTTAGGTACTAACATATCACTTTGAATTAAATAGAAGTAGCTATAGAGTATTGACATCCATGGAGGATATACATTATAGTAAACATCTCAGGTACAAAGCGATGGTTATTTTTGTGAACATTCACACAATCCAAATGAGTCCAAATGCTTGGAACCAATCTACAGTTCAATATGAATATACACTATATATATATATATATATATATATATATATATATATATATATATATATATATATATATATATATATATATATATATGTACATATATGTTCTTTTATATTTGGAAAATTTACTGCTTCAAAGTTTAATCATTTTGTCTCTCAATGATGCAAATGTTTTGAAGGACGAAATGAGAAAAAATCACGATTTAACTTAATATACATGTATCATATGCTATATGGAAAATGAATGCTCCCTCGTGGTGAAGATATCTTACCACCCCACATGGTCTTACTATATTTGGCTTCGGCCTTTGAAACTGCCTGTCTGTCTGTTTACAACTCTGAAGGGATCTAAGTGTAGACTGGGACTTGGGTCTTGATTGATTGGTTGCATGAATGAGGGTTTTAAGGCACATTGGCACACATAGGCCAATTAGTAGCGCAAAATGGTCCTTTGCCATTGTTAAAGAACAATGACAAAGCTTTGATTTCTCTAGGGAGAAAGATGAAAACGAGAGAAAGTAAGAGCTGAGCCTTCAAGGGATCAAGGGATTTTTTAGACACATGTTATCAGACAGATCTTCACACCCCGTTCTCCTATATACAGTACAGGCATTTAATTCTTGCACCAGTCGACCGGACGTTTCCCTGTGTCTGGTTGTACAAACAACCATTGATAACATGTCTAAAAAGGAAGCCAAGCACATCAATGCACCACGTAGCTTACTAATCAATGCTACGTTCAGTTGTGAGGTCGTCCCTGTATCCATGCCCTGGAACTGGGTGGTAATCGGGTACGGTTGTGTAATATGCCTGGGCTGCCCACGCATTTATTGCAGGAATTAAATGTTGGCACTGTAGTGAGCAGGGTGCCACACCGGCTCATGGTTCCCCAGGAGGTGCCAATTCCTATTGCATACCATTGGAAAGCCATGAGGGTTTGCACATTTGTGGTTGGGGACTGGATTAATCATCAGCATTAATGTCCACATCATCATAAACATAAGTTTCAAGCAGTTATATAATTACTGTGGTTTATCATTTCATGAGGCAAACATCCCACTTTTCAATCAGTTGGAACTTCCGTATATTTGGCCATATTGTGGCATGTAGTAAAGAAGAGTTCTATTCTAGCAATAGTATTTTGAAATATTTCCATGGCCATTGACCCAATTTGTACCAATCATTGCATTCAGAATATCTCCAACCACTTACCTAGTTGCAATGTTTAAAAATGAGAAAGAATTCAAATTATCAAAACTCCAGAAAAAAACAGTGTGGTTAAAATTGGGGCTTCAAGAGGTAGAAGCATACCTTGACAGGGCAAATTTGGATTTAAATGGGTAACTCCTTTTGGAATTTTGGGTATTTGAAAAAAAAAAAAGATTGAAATAAAAAAACTGATACGAGTTTGGCAATCTTGTAATATTACTTCTTACGGTAAAGTAACAATAATTAAATCGTTACTATTATCTGGTATTACCCATATGCTTCTGTCTCTTCCCAGCCCCAATTTCCAAAGTATTAAAGAATTAAATAATGCCTTTTCAAACTTCCTATGGGGAGCAAAGCCTCCTAAGTGGAGAAAGGAAATATTGTAAGGGGAAATATGCCACGGGGGTTTAAAGTTACACAACATACAGCTATTCAAAAAAACGCTTAAACTTAGCTGGTTGAAAAGATTTTTGCGCTCGAACAGTGGACAGTAATACCACAAGAATTTGAACTCGAACATTGCTTTATTTTTGGTCTAGACTTTATTGAGCGTATTTCTGAAATGACAACGAACAGATTCTGGCTAGATGTTTTAGCAAGTCTCAGATCCTTATGGGATAGCGGTAAAATACAATACAAAGAGGCAAATCTCAACACACCCCTAAGGTATAGCCCTGGCTTCCGCTTTCAACTAAGACAAGATTGGTTGAAAAAAGATATTAATATGGTATCAGACTTCCTATCCTGTATTAGAGTAATGCTTCCCAGTGAAGAATTGGAGACGAAATATTTGATAAAAATAAGTTTTATTGATTATTATAATATCAAAAAAAAGATCAGCGAATATTTATTCTGGAGGGATGCATCAGCATTTTCTGAGCCCAACCCTAAAAACAGTGCTCTTAATATATTATTAAATTGGATAAAAAGGGTTGTTCAAAACTTTATAAACTTCTAAAAGGCTCAAATTCCAATATTATAGATAAAATTGTGAACTCATGGGAAAACAAGTGTAACATACAACTAGCAAGTTTTGATATATCAACTTCATTCTATCTCCACCATGCTTGCTACAATGACACCTACCTTAAATACATCCTGTTCCAAACCCTACACAAACGATTTTTCACAAACGAGAAACTTTTTAAAATGGGCATTAGAAAATCTCCTTTATGCTCCCTATGCAAAAATGAAGAAGATAATGTGGAACACATTCTTATTGAGTGTCCTGTTTCTAAAGAACTATGGCATGGGGTGAGGGACTGGATCATAGGATTAGGCATTCCTGACTATAGCACGACTGGTGAAAAAAGTGTTATGGGTGAACTGGAAAAGTCAATATGTATCAACAGCATCATTCTACTTACAAAAAAGCTTCTCTATAATTGTATGAAGGAAGTAAAATTTCCTCATATTCTCATGGTAAAGAATGAAACTAAGAATTTTTATTATCAAGAGAAATATCGATTCTGCGTGGAAGACAAAAACCCATTAATTTAAGAAGAGGTATTTCTTATTACAAAATACTTATGAACAAAAGCAATAACAAGATACGAGTATTTTGGCACTCTTATAACATTGTTTTGAATGAATATGTGGTATTTATTGAGGACAATACTGAACCTATCTGTATACTGTTTGCATGTGACATGTTTGTGGATTGAATAAAAATGATTTAAAAATCAAATAATTATCCAAACTCCAGACAAATTTCATAAACATCCTGGAAGCTACATGTAATAATTAAACTATTTTTGTAAAAATGGATTTTTTGGGAAAGAAATATGTGTAGTTCTGACGTTGTGTTGTTTTTGAGCCAATATCTCTGCTTTGAATGTCAGACAATCCCTCTAGTATATCACTACGGCTGCCAACATTTAGAATGAGCATATATACATGTTATGTCAGAGCCACCACTTTGTAATGTATCCTTACGATACTGGAAATAGTGCAGGCAGCATTTTCGTGATTCACATTATTTGCTCAAATTTGAGTACATATAGAGTGGCTATACGTTAATAATGCGCTACATAAGAGGACACTCGTGAGGTTATTGGTTTATGCCAAACCTAGCCTTCTGCACAGGCTTTACACCAAAAATACCCTCGCCTATGCATTGTATTCTACATATACATATATATATATATATATATATATATATATATATATATATATATATATATATGAATATATATATATATATATATATATATATATATATATATATATATATATATATATATATATATATATATATATATATATATATACATGTATATATATATAATATATATATATATATATATATATATATACATATATATATATATATATATATATATATATATATATATATATATATATATATATATATATATATATATATATATATATATATATATATATATATATTTATGTGTGTGTGTGTGTGTGTGTGTGTGTGTGTGTGTGTGTGTGTGTGTACATATTCTGTTTACGTATGCGTGAAGTACAAACGCCATGTTAATTTAACGTCTGCAGTCTGGGAGCTGAATCGTCAATGCGTGCCAGTAGGAAACTACAGTGGATACCTTAGCACCTTCGGATGAGATGTTTGGGTAATTGATAAACATTTGAGGTAATGGGGTCTTAGGGGTGGATTTTTACTCACGTTTATATTTCTTGTTATAGGAATTTGAGTTATGGATTGACGTTAACGCAGCAATCAAATATTTACATTTCCTGTTCTACGCAGTTGCGTTTTTCCCCTATGGTCTAGAAGATAAATGATAAGGATATAGATACATATTTCGAACGATTTCTATTTCCTCGTCCTACGTCATAATGTTTACTTTTTATTGAGTAAATTCAAGACCACCACGTCTTAGTATGCGTTTTTCATTACAATACGTACATTCAGTTTATCTTTGGAACCCGATAAGTGCGAATTATGTTCAAAATTATAATGTATTGTGTTGTTTATTATCCATATCAAATGTATGAATATATAGATAAAACCATGAAGAAAATTATATAAAACACACATATTGAGAAAACAATTAATCGTATACATAGGAACCCATCTTAACTACGTCATGGAAATGCATGAGGAGAAACATGGAGAAAATGTAAGATAAATTTATTTATCGAAAATACAGTACAGACATTTAATTCCTGCCATTGCCTGGTTGTATTACACTCGTTGATAACAAGTCAAACAAATGAGCTTAAAGCACATCAATGACCCGCATAGCTTAGCGAAACAAAGCTACATTCAGTTGTTAGGTCATCCATGCATCCATGCCTACGAAAATGTGTGGCAATAGGGCGTGCGGTCGTGTATCATGCCCGGACTTCCCACGCATTTAGTGCAGCAATTAAAAGCCGGCTCTGTAGGGTAAGAAGGGTAAGCTGAATCTCGTCTAATCACTACTGCATTGACTGCGCGCTGCCTCTCATCACTGCATGGGTTCGAATCCCAGCTTGGGCATGTGAGAAAGTTGACAGTGACTTGGGGCTAGGTGGTGGTTTTCGTCGGGAACTCCGGTCTCCTCCACTACTTACAACTAATTCAGTCACGAATTAGTCACAATTGGCATAAATAGGACGAAAAACGAAATTCCAAATCCAAATCCAAATGCATTAGGTTGATAACATCCACAGAAAACTAGAAGCTAACTAATATGCACTTGCTACATTTAACCATATCCATATACATATTATTGATAGCTTTCCCAACCTCAATCCATAAACTAATCAATAATTCATTTCCGTCCTCTTCAATTTGGATAGCCAGTAGTCAGAAAATGTTAAGGCATTAGTTATGGGAATGACAAATAAAAAGGTTTCAAAAAATGACTGACGCGAACTGTCTTCGACTCTGAAAGCAATTATTGAAATGTATGCGCCTGCAGTACAGACATTTAATTCCTCCACCAGTCGACCGGACGTCAGACAGTGCCAGTGCCTGGTTGTACAAATACCCATGGATGGAGTGTCAAAAATCTAAGCAAAACACATCAATGATTCACGTCACTTGCGAATCAAAGGTACGTTTATTTGTCTGGTCATCTATGCAACATGGCTGTGGTCGTGCGTTTTGCACTGGCTGCCCAAGCATTTAGTGCAGGAATTAGACGACGGCACTGTACCTGCCAATTCGTGTGCTTCATTGTTAAAAGACACAGTGACACATTTTAAGAGCGTCACTTCTGCTGTAATTTCTCACTTTGAAAATGTCAATTTTTAATTAACTAGGATCATGGTGTAATAAATAAGTGGAAATAAACACTTTTTGAAATAAATGGGCCAGAATAAAATATGAGCATGATGATTTTCTCATCAGGCAACTTTCATATTTTTATAGGATTAAAAATCCTCTTACAAGAAAAAACGCTTTCCTGTCATTTATTCAGTACCCCTCTGGTGACTTACCTACACATATGCAATAGACTGTTTGCATAAATAATTGCTTTTTAATTAACAAAGCACATGCCGGTGGAGTATTACAGTACCCAATGGTATTGTATTGTAATTAATCAAAGTATCTTGCAGATGGCATCCCTTTTTATAAATCATTTAAATCATTTTAGCGACTCGTAGGCGAGACTTGTAGCAAAGACAAAACTTCAGCGAAACAATACATACTAGTAGCAGTAGGTGAAATAGTAGATACATCATACTATTAATGAAAACAAGTCAGTACCAATTATATATGGGTGCTGTACTGTAGTTATCTATCTATCGACCATTTTGATACAATATGTAACTTTTAGGTTGAAAGTTTTTTATTCGACACGTTGCCATCACTCTCTTGTTATGATTCATTCAAAACATTACTTTAAACAATTTCAAAGGTTTGTTGGACAGTTATTCAGAAGGAAATTTGATAGCAAACGCCAAGGGCTTCGAAGCGAACTCCAGGTACATGTACAGGGTTAGCGGAAGCGCACGTGACTAAGTGGCACGTGCGCCTTTAGGCCGCCATCTTGCTTTTGAAGTAGTGCTTGTGATCTCGGCACAGGAGAACGGTGTTTTAGTTATAGTCCTCGTTTTCCACCGACCTACTTCTCTCTATTCCATCAATGATGCCTAAGAGCATTAGTTGAATGAGCAAGCTCGATGAGAAAAGATGAACTTTACGACCAAGTTCCAGACAGCGCGTGATAATGTGAGACATTGCCAACAATACATGGACACCTCTCACAGAGAGAGAGCTCCGGTATACACTGCTCATATTCAATTATGACACCAGAAACTACCTAGAAGCTGTCGAAGCTATGCTCGCTTACTGGCCAAGCTAGCATTATAGTAGTATATTGTATTGTATGGGTATTGGTTTTAATGATAGGGTACAAAAACATAGCAAATACAAAATCAAATATAGTATAAAGACACAGTAAACGTATACTAAAGTAATGGCATTTTCGCACCCAGTTAATCATAGGAATAAGGATGTAACTGAAAGGTTCGATGGTATTTCATTATGTGCTGTTCATTTGCCAAAAGTGAGAAAAAAATCCCAATGTCTTTTTCCAGCGTTTTAGTTTCCATGTCAAATCGTGTTGTTACAAATGATATTCTATTCTTGTACTAGTCGACCAGTCGCCCGTCAACAACTGGTAGACAAGTTTTTTTTATAGTTTTATTGTTCTTGTAGACATAATATTACGGCATTGTTATATATAATATATCGCAGACAAAGGAAAATACAAAGAAAAATAAGTACTTTACTATATGTGTAACAATAAATAAACCAAGGTTTTCAAAATGTTATATATATACTTATGTGATTCTTTAAATTCTTTGTAGATCATGATAAATTGATGACCATTTACCAATTGCTTTTTGAGGTCTACCCTGAATTCTACCGAGAAAACAATCCAAGTCCTTGTGACTTTTAATGATCCCTTTTAAACCTGGTAATGTGAGGTTGTTCTTGTTCCATTTTCCATTTTTTTGGGTTACCTAATAGAATATCATTTGTGCCTAAGTGGATGTTGGAATTTAACTTTGAGTTTAGCCATTGTGAAATACTCTCCCAGATTCTTTGAGCAATAGGGCACTCGATAAGGAGGTGCACAATAGTTTCAGTGGTGTTACACAATTCACATTTGTCATTTTCTCCTAATCCAAACTGGTGAAGTTTTTTGTTTGTAATCAGTGATCTGTGATTTATTTGATACTGGAAGTAGATTATTCTTGCGTTCATTTTGCATTTGGTAGGATATGAATAAATTTCTTTCCAGTTTAACAAATGTGAATTGTCTAGCTCTAGGGCCCATTTGGTTTGTCCTTTGGGTATGATGACATCATTATTTTTTTACCATATTATGCGAATACTTTTTGTACCCTTACTGTCCCTTAACAACCATGAGAGTATTGGAGGGAAAATTAAATTGGCGTCTTTAGAAGTTTCTAAAGGAAAGTCCTTCCAGGCTTTTGGTAGTGAAGTTCTTATAGCATGATATGTAGTGAACATAATGTTACTGCCAACTGTTTGTTCTAGAGATTCTTTTGTACGAGGTAGGCCATTTGAATCGAATAGGTCTTGGATAAAAATGATGTTGTGATTATAAAGTTTGATATTAAATGGGATGTTCATGATATCATTCCCCCATATGGGCTGAAAAGGAATTGGAAGAAAGTCCAAAGTGTTAAAAGCTCGGTACCATTTTGAATATGATATGAGTACACTATACCAGAATGGGTTCTTTACCGTATTTTTAAGTAAATTATGGTAGTTTGAACCTGTCCATATTAAATGATCTATTTTATAGTGACAAGCAAATTCTTTCCATTCTGGATTTTGTACGTACACTTTTCTCAACCATGTTATTTTTAAACTCATATCAAATTCTACCAAGTTGAGCATTCTAAGTCCACCTTGTTCGATATCGAGACATAAGACATTTTTGTTAACTTCGTGCTTTTTGTTTTTCCAGATAAAGTTAAAATATAGTTTATCCAATTCCTTAAGGGTGTTCAGATCAGGTGACGGTAATGATTGTAACATGTGTATTGTTTTGGATATAATAATGCTTTTGAGCACTGTAATTCGGCCCATAGGGGTAATGTTCCTACATTACCACGACTGCATTAGGTTTTTCATTTCATTTTTTTTTTATGTTTATGTTGTCAGCGTTTATGTCTTTTAAGTGAAGAACATCATATGTAATACCTAGGGCCACAAACTTTGTGACCCAGTCGAGATTGTTTTCTCGGCAAAAACGTCTGTCCGTTTCCCTAATAGGACCAATTCTTATGACCTTTGTTTTTGACTCATTTATTTTAAGACCAGACTTATAATAAAACCATTTCAAAGTTTGAAGGGCACGATTCAAGTTCTCCTCGTTTGCCTTCAAAAATAGCGAGGTATCGTTGGCGTATTGGCTTGACTTATGTTCCTCTTGGAGGACAGTGATACCTTCGATACCTTCGTTGCTTTTGATGGCCAATGTGAGGAACTCTGAACATATGATAAAAAGATAGGGTGAAATGAGGTCACCCTGACGGCAACCCCGTTCTAATAAAAAGGAATCTGATAGGTGACCATTTAATATTATGCGAGAGTTTTATTTTTCTTGAAAGATTTTTACCCACTTAAGAAAATTTTCCCCAAAATTCAATTTCACTAAACATTCCCTAATAAATTTCCAAGATATACTATCAAACGCCTTTTCAAAGTCAATCAATAGTATAAGACCATTGATTTCCTTTTCTTTGCATTCAAAGATAATGTCATACATTAAGCGTGTACAATCAGATATAGATCGGTTTTCCAAAAACGCTTTTTGTTCACTACTTATAATACGACAAAGAATTGGTCTTAATCTGTTAGTAAGACAGGCTGAAATAAGCTTATAAGAGGTGTTTAGTAAAGAGATGGGTCGCCAGTTCTAAATAAGATTTCTGGCTTTCCCAGTTTTGGGAATACATGTTATGAGTCCTTGTAATTGGGAGTTTGTTAATTGGTTATCTTGGAAACATTGGTTAATACAATCTAGGAAGAAGTCGCCTAATTGGCGCCAAAAGGTCTTAAAAAATTCTGCACTATAGCCATCTAACCCAGGGGACTTATTATTATTCATGTTCTTGAGTGCCTCGTCTAGTTCTGTTTTCGTTATTGGGGTCTCTAGGTCGAGCTTTTCCTGATTTGTTAAGGTTTTAGGGAAAAGTAGAGGGTCTTCTTGTATGTTATGATTGTATGGTGGGGTTTGTCTTTGGTAAAGATTCTCATAGAATTTTTTAAGGTTGCTTAAGATTTCCTGTTGGTTAGTGATTGTTCTACCGTTATCCAATTCAATCTCGCTTATGTTTTTGTTGACTTTGTTCTTGTTTTCGAGGTTGAGAAAAAACTTACTGGGCTTTTCCCCATATTCAAGCCAATTTGCCCTTGATCTAATATAGGCACCTTTAAAATTTTCTTTCCGAATGTTGACTAGGGCGAGGTTAAGCTCGGTTAATTGGATAATATCAGCTGGGGATGCTGTTCCTGTTGAGAGTGTATTATCAAGAGTTCGGATTCGGCGTTCTAATTCATCTAACTCATTTTGTTTAAGTTTTTTGCGGTTTTTACTATATCTAATAATTGCTCCTCTTAGAGTGACTAATAAAGTTTCCCGAAAAAGTGTGGGTGAGATCATGATCTTGAACCTATGAGAGATAGCTTCGATATAGTTGGGATTGTAAGGAGTTGCAGCATAAACGGCTTTAAAGTTATTTATTTCCTTAGTGATAATCACAGAAAAGTCTTTTTCTTTGAGTAGGCTATTATTCATCTTCCAGGTGCCAGGGCCCCTGGAATCATTGTCAAGTAATAGTGTGCACATTATTGGCGCATGATCCGACCGATATTTGTGTTTAATTGAGAAATTCTTTGTTATAGATAGAAGCTCGCCATTGCATAAAAAGTAGTATAATCGGGATTGCTTGTTGGATACACCTTGAAGCCAAGTAAATTTCCTAATAGTTGGATTGTTTATGCGCCAGGCATCTACTAATGAGTAATTGTTACAAAGGTCTCCTATAGCATTTGACATTCTCTTGTTGTTTTCAGATACATACTTTAGATTGTCAATTTCGAAAGACCTGTTGCAATTCCAGTCTCCACCTAATAGAATATTTGGGTTATTGAATTCCTCTAGGAGGTCAGATAGGGTATGGATAAAGGCGGGGTTATCTTTGTTAGGTCCATAAATTGAACCAAGTATCAGGGAGAAACCATTATGTAATGATATTTCACACAAAGTGTAGTTGCCCCTTTTATCAAAAGTACTTTTTAATATCTCAAATTCAAAGGAATTCTTAAATAGAATGGCGGTGCCTCTAGATTGTGTTGTAAAAGGGGAACCTATGATCTTATACCCCCATTCTTCCACAGCTAAGTCAAAAGTCCTTTTGTCCCAGTGAATGTCTTGTAAAAAACAAATGTCATAATTATTAGTGTTTATATATGAGAAGATATCTTGTCTCTTCTCTCTACTGGCTAGACCTCTGCAATTTAGGGATTTCTAAGGCAGCGGCGGGGTTTTACGGAAGTATTCTGTTTTACTTGCTTTAAAATATGATTCAGTCTTGTAGAACAATGTTTTGAGGCAAAGTGCCAACACGAAACAACTAAATAACTCAAAAAACAATTTAACATAATTAAAACATAAACAGATTAAAACCAACTTATTGAATAGCATTGCCATTCAATTTTTGAACCGTTTCATCTAGCTCAGTCATATACTAAGCATTATCTGGGTTGTTTTTCAATGCGTTGTAATTGTCCCACCCCTTCCATGTCAACCATTTTGTAGTGTTTTTGAATTTGAATACCATCCACACTCTGAATGTTGTGTCACGCATCTTAGTGTCCAAGTTGTGTGGGTCTTTGCGAGGTTTGGCAGATTCTACAATCAAGTCTTTTCTAATTTTCTGCAGCCAAGGTGCTAGGTCATTTCGCAATATGTAGTCTGTGCCTTTGAGGTTAGGTGCAGCCCTAAACATGTCTTCCCTTTGTTGAGACTTCGCAAAGCTCACGAAGAGGGGCCATGGCCCCTCTCCCCCTTTTGGGAAGAAGTGGTATATCTCATTGATATCCACAGAGTCGATCCATTCATCCGACATTTTCAGCGCAGTTTTGCACGCATGTCTGAAGTTTCTCATTGCTACACCAGGCTCCTTTGAACCTCCTTTGACTCCTTGTATTATCACATTGTTCTTCCGTTCTCTACATGCGTCTAGATTGGCCTGAGTTAGATGTTCCTCCCATTCCTTTTTGAAGCTGGTTAATTCGGTACTAAGCGTGTCAGACTTTTCACACTTGTCCTCGACTTGGCCTAGTCTATCCTGAAATTCTGTGAAACTTTCATTGTACCTTTCAAGGTGTACTTTTATTTCGCTTACCGTATTACCCCGCATACAACACGCACCCCATAGATAATACGCACCCCTTCCCCAAGTCTCTTTCCCATATGTAAAATACAATTCCCCGTTAATAACACGCAGGCGGAGTTGGGGAGTGTGGAGTGTCCTGTTAAGTATTTTACCCTTGTACCGTAACCCGCGTTGCCTCTTGAATTAGATGCTTACAGTGTTTATAGTGATCAGAGTCACTGTACAAGTGATACCAATTACCAGTACGGGTAGTCTATTTTTAAACATAAGCTGGTACATATAGGGTATCATAATAGCAATCATCATAACATCGTTATGGTGACAGGACAATAGACAATAGAAACCCACTAAAGGTAGATGTTCGCTACCACGCACGCCCTGCACCATAGCATCAATGTAAAAAAGTTCTGTTTATGTACCCGTTGATAACACGCACCCCCTCCTTGACATAGGTGTTGTGGTGTATAAGTGCGTGTTGTATGCGGGGTAATACGGTACTTCTTCTTTAATCTCCCCTACTGCTTTGTCTATCTTACTGGTTAAATTTGTTTCTACCTTATTAATGAGTTCTTTCAGGAGTCGGTATGAGACCGACCCTTCCTCTACTGTGTCAT
>OZ012688.1:15315121-15365121 GCA_963942565.1 Maea johnstoni | reverse complement strand
GCACTGTAGATTCGAGCACACGGGAAATGAAAAGGTGCAAGTGGATTCAGAAGCTGATACCTAATTAATCAGCGTATCCGAAGAGATTGCAGGTGAATTAAGATTGGCAATGACGCAAGACACTACGAAGGTGGTCAGTTTCAGGTAAGCAATCTCAAGATTATGTTACGTAATGTGTGGGTTCGTGATATGCCATATCAGATAATTGCGTGCGAAGATGAGTGAGACATACGACACGGGAGATTGTGTCGTCTACAATTGATGAGTTCGCGTAGAATATCGCATCAAAGAAGCATGAAAGGCATCTAGTGGTAGTTTTTCGTTTGTCGTTCTGTGTGGTGTATATGTATATATATATATATATATATATATATATATACATATATATATAATATATATATATATATATATATATATATATATATATATATATATATATATATATGTATATATATATATATATATATATATATATATATATATATATATATATATATATATATATATATATATATATATATATATATATTATATATATATATATATATATATATACATACATACATACACAACATACATACATACATACATATATGTATATATATATATATATATATATATATATATATATATATATATATAATATATATGATATATATATATATATATATATATATATATATATATATATATATATATATATATATATATATATTATATATATATATATATATATATATATATATATATATATATAATATATATATATATATATATATATATATATATATATATATATATATATATATATATATATATATATATATATATATATATATATATATATATATATATATATATATATATATATATATATATATAAATATTATATATATATATATATATATATATATATATATATAAGCAGGAAAGGCATATATTGATTGTTATATATATATATATATATATATATATATATATATATATATATATATATATATATATATATATATATATATATATATATATATATATATATATATATATATATATATATATAAATTATATACAATTGATATTATGATGTTATAACATCTGACAGTCCAGGTACCTAATCACGTCATTATAGGATATACAGCATAATAGAATGAGGCATCAGTTAAAGGCAAACTAAGATTGCAGTGAGATGCAGAGATACTGAACAACTTCAGCACTACATATCACCATAACTAATGCCTGCCTAGAGGATTATCTTCTACATCAATAATCATATTTCATATTAATCAAAAGTTTGTTTTTGTTTTGACTGTCTACAAGTAACAGTAATTTCACAACTCAAAGACTTCAGAAGAAACCAACCCCTTTTCCAACTTAAGTCAATTATTTGCCCATCACCAGTCTACATATCATATCACATGCACAAACGGTTTTAGCTATATTGGATATTTATTGCATTATTCAAGTGGTTTCATTTGCTGAGATTAATCATGATGAAAGAACCATGCTTCACTTGGGTTATTTTCATGGACACTTACTTCCTCAAAATATAGGAAAAGCAATTCCTAATTGGGATTTGGTAATGAAATATCTCAATGATGGCCTACGCCAATGAATGTATGGTCTTCATGTATAACACTTTTTCATAGGGTTTTGATATGATTTGGAAATTGTAATTAGCTCCTTAAAAAGTAACATTGGTTTCATAGGGTTTAAGATATACCTAATTACATGTTAGCTTGATTTTAATATACTAAGCTTTTATGTAGAATTGCCTAAGAGTTAAAGGATAGCGGTATGAATATTTCTTATGATAATATCGGGAATATGACTTAAATGTGAGTCTAAAGTGGTATTGTCGCTGATAAAAGTTAGAATCATGGTGGGGATAAAACCCCTACTGAAGGGTTTCGTATGAATATGGTATACGTAGCAATATCTCGTAGCAATATATTTCACTATGCTCATATTACAGAAATACTTCGCATATTGATGGACTAAACTTGCTAGATTTAATCAATCTTTTGCAAGCATCCCTTTAGAGGAGAACACTTTAGAACTATTGTAACATTTATTACCCATTTTGCAATATGTTTTAATAAAGATCCCAGACAACAGGGGGATGTAAATTTCAGAGCAAGGCATCAATATCCAAAATAGATCTGTATATATGGAAGTTTTTTTCTGCCATGTTTCACGCTTTATACGAAAAGCACATTCGTTTTGTCTTACCGACAGACTGCGGGCCTGTGTAGGAAATTCCGATAAGTACGTACATGTACAATACAGTACAAAGTTCATACCTGCACCAGTCGACCGGACGTCTGCCATGCCTGGTTGTACATTAACACCCTGCTATGCAATTACCACACACGGTACATTGAAAGCAGATTACAAGCTGACCCTATACCCAGCAATTAGTGGAATCCTTACTTAGAGGGTCTACCATTCTTTATACCATATATTAAGGGTTTCTTTATAGCCCGTTATTATGCTCTCAATCGATAAAATAGCAATGCTCTTCAAAATAGCAATGGGCAATCAACTGCAGAGCCTTCTAACCATAGAGGCAGATTTAATATAACCCAGAGATTGGGTATAAATTGAATGAATGGACGGTTGCGTAAATGCACATTGACACATAAAGGCCACTTAGTGCCATAAAATCTGTGCAAAATAATGGTTGCTTGCATTTGACAAGAAGAACAACATAGCAACAAATAAATAAAAATGCTCACAAAACAATGAACATTTTTTGCAAAGTATAAGTTGCACATGCTTGATTGATTGTTTTAAAGGAAACTAAATACTTTATGCTTCTCAATCAATAAAACAGACTAATTTCATGAAAAATGAAAAATAATGCTGCCTGGAAGCACTTTCTCGAAATGTTTCTTAAAACTATTTACAATAAAATGTCAATCTGTGTATTTAATAAAAATCAACACACATAAATATTTTGACATTTAGACAACAATCACAAGCTGTTCATTTGGAGGACCATCCTTGTTGGCTGCTATTTTAATTGCAAATTGAAGGGCAAGCTTTTCTCTTCTGAGGTGGAGAGGTAGCTCATTTACCTTAAAACTGCACAGGTGAGGTTGTAAATGCTCCAAATGAATGCCTCAAACCCTAATTCCTAATTAGATCCATCAACGAAGTATAAGATGTACATGCAGCTCCACATATAAAAGATTCATAGTCCAATTCAAATCAAGCACAGGCCCTATACCTCTTAAAAGAACTGTAGGGATCCCATCCCAGTCATTGTCTGAAACAAATCTCGACAAGTTCAAAGCTTTGACACACTCTTTCTTAAGGCTCCCAATATGAGGAACAAATGTTAGTTTTTGTTTCCATTTTTAGACAAAATGCACACAAACAGTCTTTGATTGGACGAATTGTTATTAGCCCAATCTTAAACTCTATCTAAATGGAGTTGGCACTGTCTTTATATGGCTTGCAACTGTTGGACTGATATGAGACACCAAAGTCATCTAAAATAGAGACTTAACAACACCATTCTTATACAGCTGTTGATGCTGTTGATCTAAGCAATAAATAGAGTGACAGATAAAATGCTACCCTGTGGAAGTCCTATTACTTGGTCATATAAATCAGAGTAGGATGTGCTCTCCATGAGTCTAAATTTTCCTTCTGATAAAAAAGTTTTGAATTGTATTTTATTGTGTTGTGTATTGACCATATTGACAATTGTTATTCATTTATAGAGCAAATATATCAAAACAGCACATGCATAACTACACACACTATGTCTCATGGTTAAGAAAAGAGAACCCTCCTTATTATCACCTATGGTATATGTTTATATTTTGGTTTTGAAATATCGTAATATAGGGACCATTGTAGACCATCTTGAGGTGTTCATTCCTGTTGTTATGTATCTCTGTTGATTTTGGATGAAACATTTTTGCCGAATTTTGACTCCATTCAAATCCTTTGATCATTCTTTGAGAATTTTTGTTTAAAACTGGAAAGAAATTCAATTTTCAAGATAAACAGTTCGTAAAACTTTGGAAATATCTAAAATTGGAAATAAATGTGATACCCTTCCGTGGGTAATAAATAACTGCCTTATTTAGAGATTAGCCACCTTTTGAGCAAAATGTATTACGATTTTATCCTCAAATTCATGTTTAAAACGACCATGTTTTGGTAAAATTCAGCAAGGAGAAAGTCAGCCGAAAATCCTTTCTGGTTTGTGTGGAAGCCTCTTGGCTGTATGATATTTGGTATTTTTATTTTTGCTTTGACCAGTCTTATTAATATGGGGAATAGGCAGGAGGCTTTAACATTAAGAACATTCTAAGAATTACCTTACATTAAAGATTAAACCCACAAGTCACCTTAGTCATTTTTAAAGGACTTTACGAGGAAGAGATATCAAAATACCTATGTAAAGATTATACATAGTACTCCCTGCTCGAATGCCCGAAAAAAATGGCTACAAATTCATCGCAAAGAATATTGACGAGCAGCATTTTGGTTGGTCCCTTATAAACAGCAATACGTAGTCTCTCAGTATCAAATGGTAATGCTTTACGGTCTTCACGAAGCTTTCAGCCAGTGGCATAAAAATCAGTCTGGAGATTTATACGACGTCTGTTCACAACTCCGCATCCTAATCACTCAAATGATTTGGATGCCGCTTGTTATAATTCATGGCAGACATACACAGCTCAGTCTTTGACCTATTCATGCGTGAGGGTAACTGCAAATATTGTCGTCTGGGTTTTTGACATTTTCGACGATAGCTTGGGAATCAAATTAGTTTTACAAATGAATTGAAGGAGAGTTGTTTGTAGTGTTTTGAGTAACATTTCTCCATTAAATATTTCTTCATCAATGCTTTTGCCTGTACGATTTAATGAATATCATTAGACTGCTTTTGTCGCTGCGAACATTAATTGGTGTACCAATTCATGCAACTAATTTCCCCAAATGGGTTGGTCTCTATGATATGACATATTTTTCAATAACATTATAAATCATGGAAAACCGTCGACTAGTTTCAATTTGAAAATGCTTCGCCAAAAATATCGCCAAAACATGTATATATATATATATATATATATATATATATATATATATATATATATATATATATATATATATATATATATATATATATATATATATATATATATATATATATGTGTGTATATATATATGCGTGTGTGTTTACGTATTTCTGAGATGTGAGCCACTGAAGCATGGGCTCACAATGTTTTTGCAAATATATCTTTTTTGTTATTGGTCTATTTAGGGTTAGGTTTAAGGTTAGGGTTACGGTTAGGTTAGGATTATATCAGCTGAAAACACGCTCAAATAATACAGTTGCTTTATAATTAGAATGATAAGGAACGATCTCACAAATCGAAATTATAGGGTTGTATCTCTCTGTCTGTCTTTCTGTCTGTCTGTGAATAGAAACCTGAAAAATAGACAAGCAAACAGAGAATCAGGTGAGATTCAACGCACGATTATCCAACGAAGGCATTCAAATATGATAACTGTGGAGAAAATACAAAATCGGGGGAGGGTATCGTTTTCTGAGTTGATTCTTTGTCTAAAAAAGAGTAACCCTTGCATTTTGATTGGTATTGAAAATTTGGAACATAATCACCTCTCTGTGAAATACTATACCTAGGAATATTCCGAATTTCTATCAAGGCTATAAACATTTCATACCGGAAACCGGCTTACATTGTATTGCAACATCTGTAGCATAGGTTATACGAAACACGCCATGGTTTCCATGACAACATGGCTATTTACAGTACAGACATTCAATTCCTGCACCAGTCGACCGGATGTCTGCCATTGGCTGGTTGGAAAAACACCCATGGATAACATTACGTTACGTTTAGTTGTAAGTCATTCATGCGTCCATGCATAGAAAACTGGGTGGCAATCGAGCATGTGGTCGTGTATTTTGTCCGGACTGCCCACGCATTTGGTGCAGGAATTAATTGTCGACACTGTATGCAACAAAATTATTAAACGGAGGTGTTTAGCCAAGGTTTCACAATGTTACTGAATACAATGCGTAATACAAACACTCCATGTATGATCACAGACATAAATAATTACGATATCCTCAAAGCATATCATAGGGTTTTCACATACTGAGGTGCATTTGAAGAACTTAGGGAACTACCTCAAAAGCTCATGTAGGGTGTTGACCTGTCCATTGATATGTACATTGACTTGTAAAGGAGGTATACGTGTACGTACATAACGCAATGGGAATTATATTCTTGAGAAATCAATCTAGTAGTGGTGACATACATATTAGTTATAGGTGATACTTCTTCCAGTGACAGCCATATTCCTTTACTAAACCGGCAATAACATTATACTATTTATGTGTTATATAAATGAGTCCATTCTCGGGAGTTTAGACTGTTGATTATCGTCACAGTCTCTGTCATACTGATAATTTGGTTTTCATGTGATAGTCCCTTCATTATTAATCACTCTATGTCATTTAGTGTTTATTGTGCATTTCCTGTTATAACTATTATTTTATATATGGAAGGTATTTTATGCGCATGTCGTAAATAATACACCACATATTTATTGAGACTTATTCGTGATAAGCTAGATGTAAGTGTTGCAGCAAACCACAGTACCCGGCGAAAGCCACCGGCTAACCATGAGTCACTTGCAACCTTCTCACTCACATGTCTAACTAACGACAGGTTTTCCAATTTCCTCCACCACTTTAAACTGGGAAGTTCTGACGAGGCTGAATATAACAGAAAAGGTGGCAATAATCGGAATGCCTTTCCCCAGCAGTGTTTCGAACCTTAGCAATGGTGAGACACAGCTAGCAGTTAGTGTCAGTACCTCAGAACTCTCGGCCATCAGGCATGCCCCTCCATTTTGGGGAATCAAGTACAATCCATTTAAGATGCATACAGAAGTAAAATAAGATTGAATGCAAATCAACACCTTTCTACAGGTTAACCTGTATTCCTCCACAATTTAAACCTTCATTGCATAATCCCCAGTGATATTGATAAATGGGCATCCTTCTCATCTTAATACATTTGAATATATAAAGTTTTAATATATTTCTCCAATTGACTTTATGATAAATATGACAAGCTCTTTTGATAGATATGTGGAATGGTACCCTACAAAAAGTTTTTGTGTGCATTTTATTGCCAGGAAAGGGAGTAGAAACTAACATTGAGACTTAATAGATGACTAGTAGAACAGTTATACGACGTGGGCGGATTGGTTTTACAAGCCCCGAATTCCCCTGTGCTCAGTGGTAATATCTATGATCAACCTTCATCCTCCAAGGTAATTGTGAGCCAGCAGGGTTTCAGCAGCAAACCCACCCTTTTCTCTTGCAAAATGCAATCCGTACACACTGAGTACTATCAGTACGTTTAGTCTGACAACTATTTGCTGAGTATTTCTTTGGCTTCTGAACTTGACGCCAGCGTTTGTTTACCCTTTCCAATGTGGAAATGATTATTTGTCGCATACACGGCATATCTTTATCATACTGCAAAATGTCGAAAAAGCATTTGACTGAAAGTTTGTTCTTGGGTTTAACGCCAATGAATTTATGGTCTTCATGCATAACATCTTTTCATATGGTTTTGATATGATTTGGAAATTGTAATTAGCTCCTTAAAAAGTAACATTGGTTTCGTAGGGTTCAAAAAATACCTGATTACATGTTATCTTGAGTTTGATATATAAAGCTTTTATATAGAATTGCCAAAGAGTTAAAGGATAGCGGTATGAATATATTTTTTATGATAATATCGGGAATATGATTTAAATGTGAGTCTAAAGTGGTATTGTGGCTGATGAAAGTTAGAATCATGGTGAGGATTTAACCCCTACTGAAAAGTTTCGTATGAATATGGTATACGTAGCAGTATCTCAACTTAAAGCTTCACTATGCTTATATTACAGAAATACTTCGCATATTGATGGACTAAACTTGCTAGATTTAATCAATCTTTTGCAAGCAGCCCGTTAGAGGAGAACACTTTAGAACTATTGTAACATTTATTACCCATTTTGCAATATGTTTTGATAAAGATCCCAGACAAGAGGGGGATGTAAATTCCAGAGCAAGGCATCAATATCCAAAATCGATCTGTATACATGGAAGTTTTTTCTGCCATGTTTCACTATTTATACAAAAAGCACATTCGTTTTGTCTTACTGACAGACTGCGGACCTCTGTAGGAAATTCCGCTAAGTACGTACATGTAGCTATGGCCTACCTGCATGCTGCTATGCAATTACCAGACACGGTACATTGAAAGCAGATTGCAAGCTGACCCTATACCCAGCAATTAGTGGAAACCTTTATACTTAGAGGGTCTAAGGAATGACCCTTGGCCACGCCTACCATTCTTTATACCATTTATTAAGGGTTTCTTTATATCCCGTTATTATGCTCTCAATCGATAAAATAGCAATGCTCTTCAAAATAGCAATTGGCAATCAACTGCAGAGCCTTCTAACCATAGAGGACAATTTAATATAACCCAGAGATTGGGTATAAATTGAATGAAGGGACGGTTGCGTAAAGGCCCATTGACACATAAAGGTCACTTAGTGCCATAAAATCTGTGTAAAATAATGCTTGCTTGCAATTGTCAAGGACAACAACAAAGCAACAAATAAATAAAAATGCTCACAAAACAGTGAACATTTTTTGCAAAGTAGAGGTTGCACATGCTTGATTGTTTTAAAGGAAACTAAATACTTTATGCTTCTCAATCGATAAAACAGAAAATGAAATAAACTGCTGTCTGAAGGCACTTTCTCTAAATGTTTTTTAAAACTATTTACAATAAAATGTCAATCTGTGGATTTAATAAAAATCAACACACATAAATATTTTGACATTCAACCAACAATCACAAGCTGTTCATTTGGAGGGTCATCCTTGTTGGCCGCTATTTTAATTGCAAATTGAAGGGCAAACTTTTCTCTTATGAGGTGAAGAGGTAGCTCATTTACCTTAAAACTGCACAGGTGAGGTTGTAAATGCTCCAAATGAATGCCTCAAACCCTAATTCCTAATTAGATCCATCAACGAAGTATAAGATGTACATGCAGCTCCACATATAAAAGATTCATAGTCCAATTCAAATCAAGCACAGGCCCTATACCTCTTAAAAGAACTGTAGGGATCCCATCCCAGTCATTGTCTGAAACAAATATCGACAAGTTCAAAGCTTTGACACACTCTTTCTTAAGGCTCCCAATATGAGGGACAAATGTTAGTTTTTGTTTCCATTTTTAAAGTAATGGGATTCTTATATAGAACCATATAGGGGTTAAGATGATGACCCTTTCTTAGACAAAATGCACACAAACAGTCTTTGATTGGAAGAATTGTTATTAGCCCATTCTTAAACTCTATCTAAATGGAGTTGTCACTGTATTTATATGGCTTGCAACTGTTGGACTGATATGACATCTACAAATAGAGACTTAACAACACTATTCCTATACAGCTATTTATGCTGTTGATCTTAGCAATTAATAGAGTGACAAATAAAATGCTACCCTGCGGAAGTCATATAAATCAGAGTAGGGTGTGCTCACCATGACTCTAAATTTTCTCTCAAGTTGAATTGTATTGACCATATTGACCATATTGACAATTGTTATTCATTCAAAGAGCAAATATATCAAAATAGCCCATAACTACACACACTATGTGTCATGATAAAGAAAAGAGAACCTCTTCTTATTACCTGTGGTATATTTTCATATTTTGATTTTTCAGTTTCGTAATATAGGGACCATTCTAGACCATCTTGAGTTGTTCATTCCTGTAGTTATACATTTCAGTTGATTTTTGATCAAACATTTTTCCCGCTTTTTAGCTCCATTCAAATCGTTTGATCATTCCTTTTGAGAAACTTTTGTTTAAAATTGGAAAGAAATTCACTTTTCAAGATAAACAGTTCGTAAAACTTTGGAAATATCTAAAATTGGAAAAAAAATGTGATACCCTTCCGTGGGTAATAAATAACTGCCTTATGTAGAGATTAGCCACCTTTTGAGCAAAATGTATTACGATTTGATCCCCAAATTCATTTTTAAAACGACCCTGTTTTGGTAAAATTCAGCAAGGAGAAAGTCAGCCGAAAATCCTTTCTGGTTTGTGTGGAAGCCTCTTGGCTGTATGATATTTGGTGTTTTTATTTTTGCTTTGACCAGTCTTATTAATATGGGGAAAAGGCTGTAGGCTTTAACATATTAAGAAAATTCTAAGAATTATCCTACATTAACGATTAAACCCATAAGTCACCTTAGTCATTTTTTATGGACTTTACGACGAAGAGATATCAAAATACCTATGTAAAATTCACACAGTATTACCTGCTTGAATGCCCGAAAAAATGGCTACACATTCACCGCAAAGAATATTGACGAGAAGCTTTTTCGTTGGTGCCTTCTAAACAGTAATACGTAGTCTCTCAGTATCAAATGGTAATGCTTTACGGTCTTCACGAAGCTTTCAGCCAGTGGCATAAAAATCAGTCTGGAGATTTATACGACGTCTGTTGACAACTCCGCATCCTAATCACTCAAATGCTTTGGATGCCGCTTGTTATAATTCATGGAAGACATAGTCTTTGACCTATTCATGCGTGAGGGTAACTGCAAATATTTTCGTCTGGGTTTTTGACATTTTCGACGATAGCTTGGGAATCAAGAATAGTTTTACAAATGAATTGAAGGAGAGTTGTTTGTGTTGTGAGTAACAATTCATCATTAAATATTTCTTCATCAATGCTTTTGCCTGTACGATTTAATGAATATCATCAGACTGCTTTTGTCGCTGCGAACATTAATTGGTTTACCAATTCAAGCAACTAATTTCCACAAATGGGTTGGTCTCTATGATATGACATATTTTTCAATAACATTATGAATCATGGAAAACCGTCGACTAGTTTCAATTTGAAAAGGCTTCGCCAAAAATATCGCCAAAACATATATATATATATATATATATATATATATATATATATATATATATATATATATATATATATATATATATATATTTATACTAGAAAAATACCTGTGAAATGAAAATGAAATGTCTTAAAACAGATATACCATCGACAATAAGATCAAGGTTTATTATACCAGCTGTAATAAAGAATAAAGGCCAGTGTATGTTCATGATTTAATTGATATATCTTATTATAATCATTTCTACTTGAAGCTATTTTCAAAGTGAAAGTATGGCGTAACGTATGTCATTTGTACATCTATCTGTCTGTCTTTCCAACTGTCCCCCTCCCCCTCTCTTTCTCTCCCCCCCTCCCTCTCATTGTATCTCTCTCCTTCCCCTCTCTCTCTCATGTATCTCTCTCCGTTCTCTCTCTCTCTCTCTCTCTCTCTCTCTCTCTCTCTCTCTCTCTCTCTCTCTCTCTCTCTCTCTCTCTCATGTTATATCTCTCTATATCTCTCCCTTCCCTCTCTCTTGATCGTTGTATCTCTCTCTGTATCTCTCTCTCGTTGTATCTCTCATTGTATCTCTCTCTCCCTTCTCTCTCTCGTGTTGTATCTCTCTCTGTATCTCTCTCCCCCTCCCCCGCATTTTCTCTCTCTCGTTGTATCTCTCTCACTCTCCCTCTCTCTCTGTATCTCTCTCTCCCTACCCTCGCTCTCTCGTTCTATCTCTCTCCCCCCTCTCTCTCTCTCTCCTGTTGTATCTCTCTCCCCCCTCTCTCTCTCTCTCCTGTTGTATCTCTCGCCCCCCCCCTCTCTCCCTCTCTCTCTCTCTCTCTCTCTCTCTCTCTCTCTCTCTCTCTCTCTCTCTTGTCACACCTGAAATAAGTAACTATCTAAGCACACACGTTCCTTAGTCCTTCTACAGTATATGCACTGAGCGCTTGCTATTTTGAGTCTCAGGCGCCTCAGGTGTGACCTCCCGTGGTGGCACACAGCGTTTTCACAGCAGAAGGGCTGATAGTTGGTTACACATTATTATTTATTCAACATTGATACTTGTTTTCGGTCTATCGAGTTTGCTATTTTTTTATTGAAATACCTACATAAAAAGGGGTTTATAACTTTTTAACAGCTGCAATTTAGAATTTTTATATTAAACTGACCTTTAATAATGTCGCAAGTAGAACATAAGGGCTATATACTTTGGGACCCTGCACTGCACTGCAGCACATCAAGTAGTAGATAAACCATGTAAGCAAGGAGTTGATGCCACATAACCACGAGTCTATTGTTCGAGGTGTTAGCCGAGAACAATGACGAGTGGGTAGGTGGCTTCGACTGCGAGCAAACATGGTTAATCTGACTTATACCACAGTGGGTGCCTTCAGACAAATCATAATCCGAGAAACAAAGCCTGCATCAATTAAGCAGCTTTATTATTGCTCACCCAATCAGCACTCAGGATTTGTACCATGTGACCGGTCATTAAATCCCCATAATGCCCTCCACCGTAGGGCATTAAATCTCACTCCATAATGCCCTCCATCTAGGTCAGTCACTGACACGATTCGCCGATAGCTTATTTGTTAATTTAAAAAAGCGGACAACTTATATAGGTACCTTTTTCTTGCATCTCACTCTCATGCTTAGTCAGTAAATTTGTGAAACAAAAATGCTTACAATCAGCACATTAAACTCAAATGATCACAACAGTGGAATCTAAAATATGTAACACATTTTTTAAAACATTTTAAAAGGCTTATTTAAGAAGAAAAGGTTTTGAAATAAAAAACATGCGAACTTTTGTGGTCAAACTTATAAATAAGTAGTTCTTGGTGTGCCCACTAAGTGGCTTTTTTCAGCTGGTTCCCCTTCTCTCACTCCACATCCTACTGTATATGCTGCAGTGTGGTAAGTGTAAGACAGAGTACCAATATTACTCATAGAGCAAGGGACCAGTCTATCATGGGAGAAGCAAAAAGCTTAATAGGATTCATGGATATTTCAGATTCAAAATTGTTAAATGAGGTAATGCCATTTAGCATTATCTACACAAGTTCTCATAAAAAATAAATAGCAGAAATTTAAAAAAATAAGTAAAAGAAAACATTGCCTTTTTTATTTCTTATTGTGGGTGTGCACACCATATATCACAAGATACTATAAATCAGATCATAAGAAATGTGTCATTCAGGGAAGCAATAATAAAAACTTTAATAACTGTTCACGAGGGCAGTATGTGTATTAAATGTGCGCCTTCAGGCATCCTGGCCAGACCGATCGGGCCTTCAGCCCTCGATCTGGCCAGGATGCCTTCAGGCGCACATTAAATACACATACTGCCCGTGTGAACAGTCATTAAGGTTTTAATGGTGCAACATGTCCGAGCCCTGTAAACAACTTGTGCTCCCACTTTTCTACTTGAATCCTGTCATTCGCCAGTGGCTGGCAGAGGTATGAGTAGCATTGGTTATTGGAGATGATGAACTTCAGAAAGTATGGCCTCATGACTCTCATCCAACTAGGGGGGGGGATACGTAAGTGACAACATTATACAAATATGCCATGCCAGTGGGGGTAACATGATGGAATGTTTCCCCGAGGGAGGATGGTTTTCCCGAGGGCGGAGCCCGAGGGAAAACCATCCTCCCGAGGGGAGACATTCCATCATGTTACCCCCACTGGCATGGCATATTTGTTTTATCATACTGAACAAACCCCATTTGTAATTTAAACAAAGCAAGGTCACAGATGACTGGTGATTCACACATTCCCCGCTAGGTGTCGCTAGTGGCAACGGGCAACAGGAAGCCCTCACTGATGGCATCAGGCAACATGATGATTGTTCACTGTTAAGTCAGCCAATCACGGCTTACGATCTTCAAGTGAGGTATGATAATACTTATTTGTTAGACATTATAAATCCCCTTCCCTACAAGTTAGTAATGGTTTCTAACTACTGCCCCTGTTTTGTACATGCACCTTTATGTTTAATACCTAAATATCCCCTGAAAATCAATGGAGGAAAATATCTAAAAGCCTCTATTCCCAAAGTGACTCTTTATAAGTGAAAAGTTAATCAGTCAGCTAAGATGAATTCACAATCCATGTGCCCATTTGTAAAAAAACCTCTTGACTATTAAAATCTCTTGCAAGAATTTCATTTTTATGACTAATTTGCAAAACATTTTAGTGGCCAAATTAGAATTAGCACAACTCTCTTTCATAAAAAGAATCAAATATGTAGTCGAACTTATCTGCCCGGCGGAATAAAGGTAAAAGGCAAGAATTACTGACAAATGTTCTGAAAGATTTGATGTTTTAATATCTCTACATCTCACCGCGTATAAAACAAATGTAGAAAAACTGGGTGGCAATCGAGCATGTGGTCGTGTATTTTGCCCGGACAGCCCACGCATTTGGTGCAGGAATTAAATGTCGGCACTGTACGCAACAAAATGATTAAATGGAGGTTTCACAATGTTACTGAATACAATGCGTAATACATACTACATGTATGATCTCAGACATACATTATTACGATATCCTCGAAAGCATAGTATAGGGTTTTCACATACTGAGGTGCATTTGAAGTACTTTGGGAACTACATCAAAAGCTCATGTAGGGTGTTGACCTGTCCATTGATATGTACATTGACTTGTATAGGAGGTATACGTGTACGTACATTACGCAATGGGAATTATATTCTTGAGAAATCAATCTAGTAGTGGTGACATACATATTAGTTATAAGTGATACTTCTTCCACTGACAGCCATATTCCTTTACTAAACCGGCAATAACATTATACTGTTTGTGTGTTATATGAATGAGTCCATTCTCGGGAGTTTAGACTGTTGATTATCGTTGCAGTCTCTGCCATACTGATAATTTGGTTTTCATGTGATAGTCCCTTCATTATTAATCACTCTATGTCATTTAGTGTTTATTGTGCATATCCTATTATTTTATGTATGGAAATTAGTTTACGCACATGTCGTAGTCAATACACCACATATATATTGAGACTTATTCGTGATAAGCCAGACGTAAGTGTTGGAGAAACCACAGTACCCTGCGAAAGCCACCGGCTAACCATGAGTCACTGGCAACTTTCTCTCTCACATGTCTAACTAACGCCACATTCTCCAGTTTCCTCCACCACTTTAAAACTGGGAAGTCCTGACTAGGCTCATTACAACAGAAAAGGTGGCAATAATCGGAATGCCTTTCCCCAGCAGTGTTTTGAACCTAAGCAATGGTGAGACACAGCTAGCAGTTAGTGGCAGTATCTTAGAACTCTCCGCCGTCAGGCATGACCACCACCCCACCTCCCCCATTTCGGGTAGTCAAGTACAATCCATTGAAGATGCATAGAGGGGACAGAGTAGCTTTGGTCTGTCCTTGGGCAAGATAGTTTATTCCATACTGCTTCAGTCTACCCAGCTGCAAAATGGGTACCTAGCATAAATAAGGCAGTGCTTAGAGTGTGTGCGCTATATGCTGCCAGTTGCTCTGGAATGTCCCCCGGGGGATTGAAATGGTTTCCGTGTGTACAAGCCTACTGGGGCAGGAAGGTCGTGTGAGCGCTTCGGTGGATGTAAGACTATAAACCGAATACCTTTACAGAAGTATAATAAGATTGAATGCAATTTATTTTTTTGTCGCAAATTAACACCTATCTACAGGTTAACCTGTATTCCTCCACCATTTATATATTCATCGCATAAACCCAAATTATAACGATTAATGGGTATCCTTGCCATTTTAGTACATTATTGTATATAATGTGTTAATATATATCTCCAATTGACTTTATAATACATACGACAAGCTTTTTTGTGGAAATGAGTCCTGTCAAAATGTTTTTGTTTGCATTTTATTGCCAAGAATAGTAGTAGAAACTAACATTGAGACTTAATAGATGATCATGCAAAAGAAATGAATAGCTATACTGTAGAGTCTAGTAAAACAGTTATACGAAGTGGGCGGACTGGTTAAACAAGCCCCGAATTCCCCTGTGCTCAGTGGTAATATCTATGCTCAACCTTCATCTTTTTAGGTAATTGTGAGCCAGCAGGGTTTCAGCAGCAAACCCACCCTTTTCTCTTCCAAAATGCAATCCGTACACACTGAGTACTATCAGTACGTTTAGTCTGACAACTATTTGCTGAGTATTTCTTTGACTTCTGAACTTGACGCCAGCGTTTGTTTACCCTTTCCAATTTGGAAATGATTATTTGTCACATACACGGCATATCTTTTTAATATACTGCAAAATGTCCAAAAAAGCATTTGACTGAAAGTTTGTTCTTGGCTTTAACACCGTTTTTTCACAAATTGCTGCCATTGACGAGTTATCTTCAAAGTTGTCATATTAGCCAGTTGTAACTGTTGGAGGACACAGGGATAACCAGCGAAAGCCACGGCATAACTCCAAATTACTGGCAACTTTGTCACATGCCCCAGTTGGGATCTGAACCTGGGTAGTGGTCAGAGACAGCTAGCTGTCAGAGGCAAAGCTTTAGACCACACGGCCATCAGGGCTGGCCGGATTTGATTGGTACTATAAGCATAACCAGTTCCATCAATTATGTTTAAATTACCATGCTAATGTTACCTACCTCTGCTACTCTGGGTAATTAGGATCATCACAGTTAAGTTAGATTTACTTGATATACAGTTTTGATACCCTGGTGACGAGAAGAGAAGGGTACATTTTTATAGACAGTTATATACAGTTCCTTTGCCTTCCGAGCGCTCCAGTAAAATGTTTGTATACTGGAAATGATGCCTGCATGGTACATTTCTGTGAATTTGAGACAGATCGAGAGGAGGTGGGGTCACTTGTACAACGAATGAATGAATAAGTGAATTAATGAATGTATGAATGTGTCTTTAACGACATATTGGCACACAAAGGCCATCTTGTGGCATGGCATATGTATAGGATAATGGTCTTTTGCTATTGTAGAAAACAACAACGTACAGTTCGCTAAATAGAATCGCAAAGAGGAAGACTAGGAGTAGAAAGCATGCAAGAGGCAGAACAGCCAGTAACGCCCCCTTCTGTCAGGAACCATGATAATAGGCAACTGCAATGCTGAAAGTAAGTTGGACCATTAACCTTTGCAGTCTGCGAAACTTTTGGGACACAAAATAAAGATCAGGTAAAACATGTTATACTGATTAGCTGACTGGAATTTCCCACAATCCCTCACTCTGATCCTGAATAAATCTAAAGACAATATAAGAAAGGTTTTATATATCTTCCGATGGTACAGAGAGATGTTAGGATATAATAAATATAGATAATACCACACTGGTCAAAATTGGAGCAAGCAGGGACAGGAGACTTAAGTGGGAAGGGCACTTTGGTCTTGACTGGACTGAGACTTATATTGAATTGGGTATATATTACCATGTGAAAAACATGGACAAACTAACTGACAGTAATTTTGATATAAAGATTAAATCAATACAAAATATAATTAAAACAAGGGCAAGTAGATACTTAACTGCTTATGGTAAAGCCACAGTAATTAAAAGTTTAATAGCATCAAAGTAGACCCACCCTCTCCTGTCCCTACCTAGGCTTGATGCATCAATAATAAAAACAATGGAAAATCTGATATATAAATTTGTGTGGAACAATAAGCCGGCTAAATTCCGAAAGAGTAGTATGGAATCTGATATCAAATACGGTGGCATGTGCCTTCACAATTTGAGCGACTTCGCACTCTGCTTGAAATTGTCCTGGCTACATAGGTTGCAAAAGTCAAATGCAAAATGGACACATCTGCCGGGATTTTGGGAAGTGGATCAGACTCTACAATTTGGTAAGGACATTTGTGAAAGACTTTTATTGTTCGTAACCAATCCCTTTTGGAAGGACATTATTATTTCTATTAGACATATGTAGTGTCACACGCTATTCAGATATGTTTGGAATGCCACTATGGTATAACGATATTTTACGTTTACAATTAAATAGACAATGGTATGGAAATGGTATCTCATTAGTTAGAGACATTTTAGATGAAAACGCTGAAATGTTAGAGTTAGAATATTTACAGTGTTCTCTAGGCCTTATGATCAATTTCATTCAATATGGAGAGCTGAAAGCTAATATGAAAACTTTGAAAAATCACTATCAATCAAATAGAGATCCTACTTTATTCTACCCAAATAAAATACCTATCAATTCATTGTAAACGACTTTCTTAATAAAGACAAAAAGGGTTGCAGAAATATTTACAAATTGTTACATCCAAATTGGGACTCTCCAATGAATGTTATAATAAGTTCCGAAGAAATGGCTGAAGCTTTTACGTGCAATCATAAATACAATCAAACATTTACTCAAGATATATTCAGTATAGAGTCCTCCATCACATAATATTCACAAGAGATAAATTACTCGAAATGAAAATCATTAATAATGATAAATACCTAAATTGTCAACTACCTGAAAGCATTGAACATTTATTCATCAATTGTGAATATTCAGAAATATTGTAGACTGAAGTTCAGAAATGGATTAATAGTATCGGATTTTCAAAATTGCAAAATAGATAACAAATTTCTTGGTGACTGGAAAAAGAAATATTTCATTATCAATCTTATACTGTTATTTACCAAGCAGTGCTTATACGTCAACAGGGAGTCTAAAACGGGTACCAACATTCATCATATAAAAAGAACATTGAAAAAATATATGGTTACCGAAAAATATTGGGCACAAATAAATGATTGCTATTAGCAATTTCTAGGTAGATGGTATCCAGTCATTGCAGAACTAGAGAGATTCAAATAAGAGAAAAATTCCATGAATGAAAAAAGTCATGTTATACATATAATTTTTGTAATACTTATGTTTGTTGTCAATTGTGACGAAGATCTTTTTATTTGTACTGGATTTTCTCTCTCATACTGTTTGTATGTAAAATGAGATGAGATAATTGTGCTTGTTTGTGATATGCTATACACCAAAAATTTTCAAATAAAAAATAAGATATTAAGCAGTTTTAGAAGATTGCACAGGGGAGCAAAATATGAAAGGCTCAGAGGGCCTGTGAAGTGTAGGCATTCTTCAAATGGTTGGGTTTGATGGTATTGTGAGTTATTTATCAGAGAGACTATGGCTTTGCATGGCCTTGAACGTAATGGAGCGGTAATGAACCAGCTATTGATAGTAGAGAAGTTAATCAGTGCTATAGATAATTTAAAAAAGATCTGGTCCTAAATGAAATGATATTAATTAACCGTAACAGACATTCAGATTCTTACATTTCAATGGAATTCAATACAAGGCTAATCCAGAGAATTAGAGTATTTCCATTACAGTATCATCACAGAAAATGGGAAGCTAGATGCTATAAATAATTCCAGGAGCTAATCATCGCCTGAAAATACCTGATAAGCTCTTTTCATCCGCAATGAATAATATGACCCAGGGCATGATTAAATCATGTATATGTTTTGAATCACAGAAGGGGGTCAGGTTGGGACATGTCAGTTTTGAACTACATTAGTTTTCCTCACAGCAAAGGTTTTCGAGAACATCTAAATAGACATGTTGGTCTCGGATAAAATATAGTATGTAGGCTTTTTGATGATTAATTTGGATAACACAGAAAAAAAGTACAACAAAGTAACAACGATATTCCCACTTTTCTCATTAAAATCATCGCAAAACCACTCAAAATTTTGGCAAACCTGAAACGAATTAGAATAGTAGTTATTTTTCTTTCAAAATGGTAGTCTGAAGTGGGGTTGGGGGGGGGGGGGGGGCAAAACAAATTTCTGACCAGCGAACAGCCGCAGGTTGAGGTTTAACTTTTAAGGTGCTTCAGTACACGGGGGGGCACGATCTCTTTTCAATTGGCCGCAGACGAAGTCCAGCCGTCTCGACCGCAGACATTCCACTTGTAAGCCAGGGCGCGTTTTTTCAACACATTCACGCCAGTGAGCCTGAACACTGACCTGCTTATAACCTTGTGATCAGAGCAATTGTAAAAATATTCAAAAGAGAACTGTTGGTCGAAATTAATTACAACTGTATAAGAACCGTAGATAAATGAAATAATATTTCTTTTCCAAGCCCTATTATTGTACGGCCGAACCTAAGTTTATTTTGGGTCACATATAACATCATTCTAATTTTTTAAACATTGAAATCTACTGCATCGAATAATTGAGTGGTTAGAAATCAAATACGAGAAGAGAGATTCAGGAGAAATGATCCGTTGTGTGCGCATCCTAAGCAAATACTAGTAGGTCACTCGCAATGTCAAACAACCTGGAGTCTAATAGTCAAACAACATTTGGTTTACTGTTGCATAAAACGAACGCAAGTGACTGACAGTGGAAACACTAGATGGCAGCACCAACCTTATACACACGTGTGCTGTTTTTGGAAATTTAAGATAAACAACAACTCGAAATTCCAGTTTTATTGACGTATGATGTATGTTACATCACTGTGCACAGGTATACCACAATAGTGAATAGTGAGGCATTCGTTTACTCGAGTATGGAGTGATGTAGCCTGTCGTACGACAGTGCAGGTAATGCAAATGGCGACCGAATCAGTGATTATACTACACTTGGTCACTTCAGGCATGAACTGTATAGAGTTGGCAGCATGATATGAGTTTATTTTGCGGTATGCCTGTGGGTATGATTACAAACAAACCCACATTGGATTTCAAAAACCTTACTGTTGCATAATTTGGTCGTCAAATCTAAACGTTTGGATGTTGTAATTTTCCCTTTATTTTGATCAATATTTTCGTTTGTTTTGCACTATCCAGCAGTTTAATGTTATGGTTTTCATGCAGGTTGGGTGTCTTCGTGCTCTGCACCTATGAATTATATAGACCCTCTGATATGATGGGCATACAGCCTGATACAGGCTGTATTCTAGGGAAGTCGGTTAACACTCTTTAAGCCCCTACTGAAGCACCTTAATTCCTCTTTTCCAAAATATGGCCAGTTTGATTTAGAAAGGGAATATGCGATGAATTAGTTGTTACGATGTCTGGTCCTTAAGCGTGAGGTCGCAGGTTCAAGTACCTGCTGGATCCATATAAGACTGGTCGATATATATATATATATATATATATATATATATATATATATATATATATATATATATATATATATATATATATATATATATATATATATATATATATATATATATATATATATTTATATATATATGTGTGTGTCTGTGTATGTGTGTGTGTGTGTGTGTGTGTGTGTGAATGTGCGGTGTTTTGGAGGGCTGTCCATGGTGCTTCTGCAACTGATATACTCCTTGAAACTATTCGTAAAGAGAAGGCATTATTCCTGGTGTCTGGTTTCTATCTTGTTGAGCTATGACCCAAGCTGTTGAAAACAGTTCCTGCCTTCCCTTAACATCGTGTAATAACCTAGTAATAACAAGCGGAATATCAACGCCTATGATAAGCATTATCTGAAATTGTACATGTCATATCCCATCCACGTCTGGGGCTTACCCATGCATTATCATAAACAGAATCATATTTGATAAAAACAACAACATATATTTCATTTGCCCATTCACTATAAGAGCACATGCATAGTTTGGCACAAATGGAAATACATGTACGTTTTATGAGCAATTTTTGACTAAATATAATTTCTACATTAGGGTTTAACCATCCCTCTTTAAATAGTTTTGTATATTACTCAATGTGATGAGGTACGTTAAGTTTTAAAGCCCCCTGTGTACTTCTGATGCAAATGGGTCTAGGCTCAAATGCCCATCAAGATCCTATCTAGCAACACTCCATTTGCAGACCTTTTAACAATTCGACAGTGGCTATAATCGAAAGCAATTCGAGGAAACAAATGACTCTAGTATTTTCAAGCCTTTTAACAGCATGTCTTCAGCATGTTTTGAACACTACACAAAAAAAGGAAATTGCAAATCAATGTATATGATGAAGATGAAAAGCTCACTAATGATATGTCAGGTCAATCACCATGTAATCTGGAGTTAAATTGTCATACAGAGCTTTAGTGCATGTTTTCCATGCTACTAAAAGTGCCACTAAAGGGCAAAGATTTCCTTACTTGACACAGACATTGTTATGCTTGCCATGACAATCAGAAAACTGTAGTTGGCAGGGGTGAATCATGTCCTTCAATCCTTTTAAGCATTTATCAGATGAGAATGGTTCCTCTTTCTCTAGATTGGCAATATGCTATCTCTGTTTGCACAAAGCCAAAGGATTAGAGCAACAAGAAGACCAGTGCTAGTATTTCATGCTCACCATGTTTGGGGCCAAACCTGTTTGATACTCCAAGAGCTACCTAACACATCATACTGGGATTGACAACCTATCCTTGGTGGTGGGACACCAAAAGCATGTCATGAACTGAGTTACTGCTAGTAAATAAAATATAGAAACTACATGCCCAGAAATAAAAATCAGTTGCCACCCTATCCTATCATGTTTTTAAAGGTATTGCATTTGTCTTGAAATTATAATGCTTGTGTGAGCTAAATCACAAATTCAGAATTCACAGACACCAATAGATGCTTTGAATCTGTGTAAATTATACACATTATAAGCCCAATATTCGCATTAAAACAGGTGTGACCTTGATTTGACCTCAAAATGACATCTGAAGGTTATTAATGTGACACAATATTTCTAGGGCTTCCTTATAATTGCGAGAGCATATCAATCCAACAGGAAAATGTCTAATTTGTTAGTCATTTTAGAACCTCCAAATTTTTAAAATAGAGGCAAGATCAAAGATGGGTCTCAACCCTTCATGGAAGTCCCACCTTCAAACTACCTCTATACCAATGTTGGTGCTTTTATTAAAAAGTGAACGATTTTCCCCTTAACCGCTGGACTAATAGTGAATTAATGAATGTATGAATGTGTCTTTAAAGACATATTGGCACACAAAGGCCATCTTGTGGCATACCATCTGTATACGATAATGGTCCTTTGCTATTGTACAAAACAACAACGTATACTGAGTAAAATCGCAAAGAGGCAGACTAAGAGTAGAAAGAATGTAAGAGGCAAACAGCCAGTAACGCCCCCTTCCGCCAGGAATCATGATAATAGGCAACTGCAATGCTGAAATGAACCTAAAGAAGGTGCTGAAGGAGCTGGTTAGTACCGGTGATTGGATTTCACGTCGCAACCTGATTGGATCTGGCCTGAAAATATAATTTAGATTAGGGATTTTATAAATCTGGGTAGTATATATCGATTGTTGGGTCAAGTAGGAACAATGTTGTGTAGGGTGAGATTTTTGATAGAATCCTGGAGGATAACTTTGAATAGCTGTATTACAAATGACTACACACATTGTAAAAATAAGGAAAATTAGGAAGCAATTGTAAGGCGAGGTCAGATATCAATCATTTGTCTGTATTATGATTACTCTATGATATATGTAATATACTGTATACAAATGGATATTCATCAAAAAAATAATTCACACAATAGAAATTAAAGTTAAAACAAACAATGAAAAGTGACTGATGCAAATAATCTACACAGTTCCCTGTGTTGTCACCAGAGCAAGGTGTAATTTAAAGAAGATAAAATCAGGTCTTAAATTAAATGAAAATAATAGGATTATATATTTAGTGTCCTACATAATGGAATTCAATACTGTGCAATATCAAGGCTATTCCATAAAGGTGGGGTTTTTGCATTGCGGTATCATCACAGAATATGGGAAGCTGGATACTATAAATAATTCCAGACGCTAAGCATTGCCTGAAAATACCTGATAAGCTCTTCTAATCCGCATTGAATAATAGGCCCTAGGGTATGATTAAATCATGTGCATGTTGAATCACAGAAGGGGTCAGGTTGGGACAAGTCACTGTTAAACTACGTTAGTTTTCCTGACAGCAAAGGTTTTTGAGAACTTCTAGATTGATATGTTGGTCTCGGATAAAATATAGTATGTAGGCTCTTTGATGATTAATTTTAATAACACCGAAAAACGTACAACAAGATAACAACAATATTCCCACTATTCACATTAAAATCATGGCAAAATCACTCAGAATTTTATCAAACCTGAAACGTATCTATATAGAAGTTATTTTTCTTTCAAAATGGTGCTTTTATCATGAATCAAATCACGGGTGACAAGGTCAATAAGGGTAGTCTGTAGTAGGAGGGGGCACAATAAATTTCTGACCAGCGAACAAATTGAGTTTTAATTTTTAATTTTTCTTTACTAAAATATGGCCAGTGTAATTTAGATGAATTTAGAAGAACTAGTGGTTACGATGCCAGGGTCTTAAGCGTGAGGTCGCAGGTTCAAATAACAGCTGGATCCATGTAAGAATGGTCGTGATATATATATATATATATATATATATATATATATATATATATATATATATATATATATATATATATATATATATATATATATATATATATATATATATATATATATATATATATATATGTATATATATATATATATATGTATATATATATATATATATATATATATATATATATATATATATATATATATATATATATATATGTATATATATATATATGTATATATATATATATGTATATATATATATATATATATATATATATATATATATATATATATATATATATATATATATATATATATATATATATATATATATCAATATGTGTGTGTGTGTGTGTGTGTGTGCGTGTGTGTGTGTGTGTGGTGCTTCTGCAACTGAAATACTCCTTGAAACTATTCGTAAGGAGTAGGCAATATTCCTGGTTCCGGGTTTCTATCTTGTTGAGATATGACCTAAGCTGTCGAAAACACTGCTTTCCCCTAACATCTTGAAATAACCTAGTGATAACAAGCGGAATAGCAACGCCTATAATACCGGTAAGCATTATCCGAATTTGTACATGTCCTATCCCATCCATGTTTGGGGCGTACCTATGCATTATTATAAACAGAATCATATTTGATAAAAATAAACATAGATTTCATTTGTCCATTCACTTAAAGAGCACATGCATGGTTTGGCACACATGGAATTACGTTTTATGAGCAATATTTGACTGAATGTAATTTCTACATAAGGGTTTAACCATACCTCTTCAAATATGTTTGTATATTGCTCAATGTGATGAGATATGTTAGGTTTCGAAACGTATATGTACGTCTGATGCAAATGGGTCTAAGCTCAAATGCCCATCTAGCAACACTCCATTTACAGGCCTTTTAACAATTCGACAGTGGCTATAACTAAAAGCCACTCAAGGAAACAAATGACTCTAGTATTTTCAAGCTTTTTAACATGTTGACAGATGGAGCTTGTTCCACCTTCACACTAGTGTGTTATAGAATTCCTAACTGATAGGAAGGCACATTATGAGAGTGTATAAGTGTACATAGGCACATCGTATCAATAAATCAAAGATTAGACTGTGGATCAGTATGTAGATACATGCATCTGAATGATCCCTTCATTATCTTTGGCTCTGAGTTCTCTGCTCTTACTTTTTCTCATTTTCTTCGTTCTCCCAAGAGTAGGTAAATGCACTGTCATTATTCTTGAGGAGTGACAAAGAACCACTCTTTTGTAACGAAAAATAAGGCACTAAATGGCCTTTTTGTGCTGATGTACCTTAAAACCCCATCTACTCATTTACTACCAAGCTGGGCTTTTCATGTCAGTTAGCAATAGAAATTGAAGGAAAGCAGCAGCCCAAAATTCGTATAAAAGAAAATATAGCGAGGCTGGGGGAAATGGATCTCATTGAGTAGTATGTTGTGAGAATGTGATAGATAGCCCCCAAGGATTTGGTGGTGTATGTGATATACCCAAGGTGTTACAACGCAGATCAAAGTAACCCCGAAGGATATCACATACACCACTGATTCCGAGGTATCTATATATCGTGTTCCACAGTCTATTGAAAAGCTTCTCTGAGCACCTTAACCCGATACCTTTGAGTAAAGTCTTTGTGATTTAGGGGGGAGCTAGAGAACAAAGGCTCAAAAGGTGTGGTTTTATGCAATATACCCCAAACATTTCGAGGTCTGTGATTGGTGGAAGGTAGCCAACAATACTGAAAAAAGCACATATGGATTTTTCCAATCCATGTCAATAGAGGATAGGAATATACTGCTAAACCTAAGATAAGTCGGTGTACTTGGTGACTAAATGCTGTTTGTCGTCTGCCGTACTATAGTGGGTTAATGCACATTTAAGGGCATATACGTATTTACTTAGAAAAGTTGGATATTATATAAGGATATGCATACATTTATTCTATTTCTTTTGGTTTAACTGTATAGCTATAAAGGCATTAGGAATAAATGTAATAAATATAAAGGTATTAGGAATGAAGTAAAATATGACGACCCTACTAGGACACAAGGTAATGCCGTGTCTTTTGACCATATTCAAGGTAATACACATACTCAAACACAGAGGGTGGGCTCTCCTGCTAGCATCCAAGCTACTTTATGGCGCTGAAGGGAAGTCATGACTCTTTGTAGCGATTTGGCACACAAAGATCATTTAGTGCTATACAACTTTACCAAAATGTGGTCCTTTGTCATTGTTGAATAAAAATGACAAAATAAAGCATGATGATTCAAGGTGAAAGAACAAAAAGATGGAGAGTAAGAGCAGAGTTTTCAAATCGAAAGAGGACCTAGGGATCTTTTAAAAGCATAGACCCAATGGACAGATCCACATATTCTGCTTCTACTATAAGGCGGCAAGGTTGGCACACTAGCTTAGGGTTTCACAGGAGTTGCCAGATCCTCTTGCACGCTGCACTGAGCAAGCCGAGATAATGTGTCCAGTGAGGTCGTAGCTTTGTATCAGTAAGCAAACCCTACTTTATATTTACTTGGCATGTCCATACAAATGCTAATTTCTGAATCCCAGTGACCTCAAAACGAAGAACTATTCTAAAACCCAAGCACGATGTGTGAGCTATCTTTGGCCCACAACTGTCTGCTTTGTAGCTATTTATGGTGACACAACAGTTGGCTGAATTGAGTAAGGACTTCGTAGCTACTGTGATCTTTCTAGGAAACTGATCTATAGGGGTGTGTTTGAATCGACGATGTCGTTGTTTAAGATTAGTGTTTGCATAAGTGTCATAACATTTTATAAAGTAGTTTGTATGTGACACTTACATGATCATTTCTTATTGTTTTAGTGTATGGTTAGTGTTTCTGTAACAGGTACATCCCTTCAATACATGTCTGACATTATTATCTGTCGACAAAGACTAATATAATAAATCTTAACTAATTTTCAGTAGCCTGACATCCAGCTTAAGTGGTTAGTGCTGACCTGACTTCAAATACCCTGTTAATGTGAAGCATGTTAAAGTAATTGTAAATTGTAACACTAACATCGTTGCAAACGCTAATGTATTATCGCCCACAATGTTGACATTATTAATAAGTGTGAAAACACAAGGGTTAAACTAAAAATACCCTTTGAAATCATTAAGTCATTCAAAGACTTAGGGTGTATTTCAAATTGTCTAGTCCAAGCTATGCACGAATAAGAATAAATTCCCTTCATATCTAACTACTATTGCCATGAATCGAAAATATTGAACCTTTGGTAAAGAGTTTGTCTTTAATTGTATAACGAGCATAGAATGAACAGAATTACTTTGGCATCCTGCCTGAAGGAATGTTGATGACAATGATACGATACGTCTCATATTTTGTGTCTGTATGAATGTGAAATGTGGGCCTAAAAGTGGGGTGCTTACATTCACGATTTTGACACGACTTTTAACATGACAGTCCTGATGTCAAAACTGTCATGATGTTTTATATCCCATCTTGCTGCACTCTTGTCACTGTTTTGTCTCTCACTACAAGCTCTTCCAACTACAATACTAACCATAAATTCCAACACGTCAGCAAGGAGGCAATATTATGACCAACATCATTCTACTATATCTATTTTTCTCATGCTATGAAAAATGGTGTAGTGCACAATCTTGGCTCCTCCCTATTCATAATTCATGATGAAGAGCAGTTGGCATATTAAGAAAAAAATAATTTGAAAGAACTCATCCTAAAGTTTCAAAAAAAAAAAACTATGGTACTATTCTCAAGACCTACAGTACAGACGTGTAATTCCTGCACCAGTCAACCGGACGTCTGCCAGTGCCTGGTTGTACAAACGACCATGGATGGCATGTCAAAATATCAGCCAAGGACATCAATGACTCACGTAACTTGCAAACCAAAGCTTCGTTCAGTTTTGAGGTAATCCATGCATCAATGCCCTGGAAACTGGGTTGCAATCGGACATGCGGTTGTGTATTATGACCGGGCTGCCCACGCATTTAGTGCAGGAATTAAATGTCCGTACTGTAGAGACTTCATTTGACAGAGCCGCAAGTTTACAACACCATTACCACCTAGAATGGGTTCCTTCATCTAAAGCATTATCCTATATGAATGCAGATGATGCAATGACCGAAGCTATACATTCTCGTAAAAGTGTGGTCTGGGCTTGTTCATAATATGAAGGAAACTTCCTGGTGGCAATAATTGTATCCTCTACATTAGGCAAGAATGGACCCAATGGGCATATACCAAATACGCCCCAATTCACATTTCAGTAGAAATTAGCTTCATGCAGTCTAGGTACAAAATGTGTTAGGTATCTCTTTTGGTGCAGTTTGATTGAATAAAGGTTTTTGACTAAAACCGATAAAATATACACATTTCATAGATACAAATGATATACACATACAAAGTTTTGGCAAGCCATTTGGCTTATAATCGACCAAATCCATACAATGTAGTGCATGTACCAATAAGGCTTGATGCCGTGGAGTATATTACAAAATCCACTCGCTGTTATATCACACAATACGCTGGAGCTTTAAGTCTAAGTAGTTTTATTACACAGGCTATAAGACGTAGTGCAATTATACGTCCCTGTCTGAGTGGATTCGCCGATTTAAGATTACGCAATAGCTACTAGTGTTTTGTTATTCACTTCGTAAATTTGCATTCTAGTCGTTTTCGGCGTGATGGAAAGTTGGTAATGTGGAAGACTCTCTTAAGTGAGATCATGTAAAAGGGCAACATGTTCAATGGCATCTAATTGTGCCCATGCCATACATCCTGTTTGTGAAATAGTCAACGATTCAAGCACGTGATTCTGAGAAGTTGAACAAATATGTAGACAGGCCTTTTTCAAACATATATATCACTATTCCCTCCACACTCCAAACTGGCATTACATTTTAGCTAAATGCAAATAGCAATTGATTATTTTCTCAACAAACACTCTAGTAGGAACAGGTGATGGGCTTGCACGCATTCCAATGATGCATTTTTAAATTACATTTTTTGAAGCCGTGAGATGTGTAGTTTATACTTGTTTGTTCCTTGTGTTATCCTGTGTCCATTGGGTCTTCTTAGAAGCCATTTTGGCGGCCATATTGATTTTTATTAAACGGCACCAAGTTGGGAATAACAGGAGTGGGAGTAGCATGTCTAGTCATAACTTCAGTTATCTTGGTAAACTATCAGTAAAAAAGGTATCAAATGTAGATCTCTTCACTCCTCAAATATTTTAGACCAAACAAGTTTTGCATTCTGATTTGTCAATTATCAAAGGTCATTTGGGGTCAATTTATGTCTAAAAGGTCATAAAGGTGGAACCCTGTTTTTCTTCGTTATCTCTATTCTGTCCTTCCACCTATGCAGTAAAGAGTGGAAATTATATCATACTTGGCATGAATAATATACAAATATGACATCCGTGTGGGGTTTCCATCAGGAATAACTTCTCCGAGAGAGGATTGTCGCTCGAGGGCGTAGCCCAAGGGCGACACTCCTCTCGAGGGGAAGTTGATCCTAATGGAAACGCCACACGGATGTCATATCTGTTTTATTATACCGAGCAAATACAAAACACAAAAGGGGGAAAAATTACAAACACCAGAGATTTTGGATAAATACTCGTCGTCTGCCTTGTTGAACTAGTTTCACGGGTAGGTCACCCGGCAAACTATGTAGATGTTCGGGCATTATTCGTCCGGCTAGCGGTGATTTTTCAACTAATTCATGGCTGTTGCCGTGAATTATCCAATCAGAATCAAGAATCTTCACGTGAGGTATTGTACAGGAAATAATCAACTCTAGGCATATGCCACTTTCATGGAAGATCATTGGCGGGGCCCTCAGGCCACGCCTGTATGGTAAGCTGTTTTGAAATGTTCATAGTCCGGACGGCCATGTTGGAAATCATGAGGCCAGACTGAATGTAATGCTCTATTCTGATTGGTTATAATATATATGTTGGCCCGGTACATTACCTTTGCCGCGGAAAATCGTGCCCTCCTTATTTTAATTTAGCATGAAGTTTTCAAATATATAAAATATTTCAAGCGGACATAAAGTATATTTTTCAGTATAGGAAGGAAAATTACTAAAGAAAAAAAATACTATGTGTATAAAATGAAATCAGGAGACTTCGTAACCAAACTGGTTCGTAACCAAACTGATGCGTACCCAAGTAGCTTCGCACCCAAGAGATTTCGAAGTCTCCAGCTTACGCCTAGAATTCCAATATTTGTTTCATTTCTACAAAAATGATACAAATCTAGTCGTTTTAAATTATTTTCCTCTATAATGTTAATGTTCTTTATACATCCGGTTCCCTCACAAGTTCATAATTAACTTGGCCGCGCCTTTTGACTATTGATGCTTTGCATCAACAACCGTACGTGTATTGAAGTAGGGATGGTACATTTTTACTTTGGAAGGCTACATTATGTCCTTCCAATGAATATAACATTCCCTATAGCAGATACAGTGCCTTCATTTCATTCCGGCACTAAATGTGTATGACCGTATGCCCGATTTCCACCCAGTCTCCTGGGCATAGATGAATAACTGACCTAACAACTGAACGTAGCTTTGATTCGCAAGCTACGTGGGTCATTTATGTGCTTGGTCCATTTTATTGCCATTTTATCCACGTATGATTATACCACGAGGTACTTGAAGTCGTCCGGTCGACTGGTGCAGGAATTGAACGTCTGGACTGTATGCCAATTTCAAGAAACATCATATTGAAGTAGGGATGGTAATTTTTTCTTATCATGAAGGTCACATTATGTCCACCCAATAAATGTAACATTTCCTCATGCAAATAATCTTCCAATCTAGGGCCCTGAAACCTGAGGCCTAACAGGGATCTTCATAAGGGGCTTAGATAGAGCAATATATCATACTGGAGTAGTGTAACCTGAGTGGTTAATTAAGGGTGACCTCCAATGACAAGCAGAAAGTGAGTGGTTTGATGGAGCCCGAAGTAAGCCATGACAGGGTATGCAATGTACATGTATATTGCTCACAATGATCTACATCTATCATACTAAGGCAACACTTTATTTAACCCTTATGCTGCTGGCTGGTAGCTAAGTTGGCCAATACAAAATTATGCCAAAAACCTAAAAAAGAAATATTAGAAAAATGGTTATTAAATGGTTAAAAAATGGTTAAAATATCTGACCACCGAATACAAAGAAAAATATTCTGGGCTTGAAAATTAAGGAAAATACTGAGAAGTTGTGGCACTGCTAGAGGAAAACTGTTTTGACCAGGTCTAAAAGAAAGTCATTTTGCAACCAAACAATTGTGTATTTTGACCTAAATTGGATTCCTGTGACGAATAATAATGATAATATACCTTTTATTAATAGATAAATACATGTTTATGGTAGAAATCTGAATATATTGTGGTCTAATAATGACGCCCAAAATATACAATTGACAAAATAAGCACTCAGTATCTAAATCCTAGCTAGGTCCCAGGCTGAGACTGTTTCAGAAGGGAACTTCTGTATTGTACTGACACGACCTATATAAGCGCTTGAAAGTAACATAAGCCAAATAATCATCCATCCCTCTTATCCCTTCGCACTAGAGAAACCGTTTTGTAAATTGGTTTCTGATTTGATAATAGAAAAAAAACATCTTTTACCCTACAATCTATTTAACGCCAAATCAGATATCCAATCAACCGTGTTATATTACTTGCACATTTCCTCCAAGAAACCTCACTGCAGACCAGCAAATGGTAGACTCGATTGAACCCATTGAAACTGAAGAGTTCCTCTAGAAATTGTCGTCTGGAGTTATGATACTTTTGATAATAACTTCGGAATCAAAGATGATTTTACAAAAGTTATGAAGGGGAGCTGTGTGTTATGTTCTAAATATCATTCCTCCTTCAAGCATTTCCCTAAGTTTGCATTTGAATGAGAGTTTTAACAGGAATCGTCAGGCCGCGTGTGTCTGCAGTGAGCATTAATGTGTTGATAGGCTGTCTGCCATTGTTTCGGAACCTAATTTAGAACAGCAGAATATTGGAATGAAGAATCATGATATTGGAGATGTTGCGGCGTACTGGGCGGATATTTAATACCTGCACTAAATGCGTGGGCGGCCCGGGCATAATACACAACTGCACGCTCATTTGCCACCCAGTATCTTACATGTCAAGGTATTCGGTTAAGTATCTAGTCTTGTATCCACCAAAATGTTCACACGACCTTGCTCCCCTAGCAGGCCTGTACACACGGAAACCATTTCAATCCCCCGGGGCATATTCCAGAGCCAGCTATATAGCGGACACGATACTGCCTTAATTATGCTAGGTACTCATTTTGCAGCTGGGTAGACTGAGGCAATATGGAATAAATTGTCTTGCCCAAGGACAGACCAAAGTGCCCCAGCCAGGAAGTGAACCAGCAACCTACTGATTACCAGTCCGACGCCTTACCAACTGAGCTACTTTGTCCCCATGTAGGCATAGTGTAAAACCGCACGCACGATTGTCATCCAATTTCCTGGGCATCGATGCATGGATGACCTCACAACTGAACGTAGCTTTGATTCGTAGCCTACGTGCGTCGTTGTTGAGATTGTTGCTTATGTCTTTGACACATTACCCACGGGTGTTTGTACTGTACAACCAGGCACTGGCAGACGTCCGGTCGATTGGTGCAGGAAGTACATGTTTGTAGAGGACTGGCCCGACTTAGCGGCTGTTTTGGCAGCAAACGTATTGGATGCTATTGCCTAAAGCTCACTTGTAAAGTTTTCCTTGCATTTTACAAAACACGTGATTCCAATAAAGGTATACAGTACAGACATGTAATTTCTGCACCAGTTGACCGGACATCTGTCAATGCCTGCCTGTAAACACCCATGGAGAACATGTCCATTGCGGGAAAGGTCTTCTGGTGATGATTACAAATTGTGGCCTCACAGCAGGATAGTATAGGATTTTTTGAGAAATGCAGCTCCTACGTACACCCACAATTATGGGTGTCGGGGACCTTTAAAATAAGTCTAAATTGGTGAAACCGTGGTACTCTTCCTAATGTTCGCAGTGAGTCTTAGGTTTTCGTAAGTAATGCTGCGAATTTTAAAAAATGTTTTCCATGTAAAACTTTTGGGTGCGACAAAAAGACTATCGTAAGGAAGTCATTTTTGTCGTACATTGTCGAACATTGTTGTACATGGTTGAACATCGTGTTGTCATATGTTGTACACTGTCGTATGTAATCGTACATCCACGTACATTTGCGTACACTCATTTAAGGTACGAAAAGGTGCCACTATATACATGACCTACTTCAGAATGGAAAAATAGGTGATTGGCCAAAATTTATCCTACAAAGCCATGAATTGACGGTGATTTCACCACAAATCGTAGTATACTCACATAATTTTGTTATTTTCAGTTTGAACATATACGTAATTAGTCGAATATTGTTGTTAGTAGACGTAGACCTGGCATATATATGGGTATGTATGGCGTAGTTAGTCATATTTATGGCGTGCATATTCGCACACATTCGCATACATACGCACCTTCATATTCGTACGCAACTACGAATGTGTTCGCCTACTCACGAATAATTGCGATAGAAAACGTACAATGTTGCACATATGATGATGTAGTCGTACATCAATCGTATATGCTGTCGTGGGATGTCGTATAATTTCGTGGTTGAACGTTCATATCTAATGCTGGTCTCCCACATACGAATCTAATGTGCGAACATACACGATCTCAAGTCTACGATTAAAGCCACGAATTGACTATAAAATTGGTGTTTTCCACAATCGTTAGATATGTACGTTCAACCACGAAATTATACGACATCCCACGACAGCATATACGATTGATGTACGACTACAACATCATGTGTGCGACATTGTACGTTTTCTATCGAAATTATTCGTGAGTAGGCGAAAACATTCGTAGTTGGGTACGAATATGAAGGTGCGTATGTTACAACCAATAATGTAATAAACTCCCAATAATGTTATAACTTCCCGATCGTGTTATAATATTTACCAATAATGTAATAACTTACCTATAATGTTATAATATTTACCAATAATGTAATAATGTGGGTTACCGATCGTGTTATAACACCTCAACCGATAATGTAATAACGCTGGGTTACCGATCGTGTTATAAATTTTACCAATAATGTAATAAACTGTAAGATTTAACATATATGCACTATTTTCCGGTGTCCTTATTGCCTTCAATAACTTAGTCATAAAGGAGATGGCCTTTATGCACTATATTCTTGTATTCCTAATAGCCTAAATAACTTGGTTTTAAAAGGTGACAGTATATCAAATTAGAATAGGCTCTAATGCTTGTCAACCTGTCTACTCAAGAAAGTAAAATGGCTTTAAAAACTGATAAACAAGGAAACCTCAATACTAAGGCCACATTAGACAATAAATGTAAGGATCTATATAATTATAATATTTACTTATGAAGTAATAACTTCTCCTTGCAATATATGAACCCACTTGAAAGGCTCATTTGACATCATGTTTGATATTTATTGAATTCAGCCTCACTATAGTGGTCACCAACTGTAGATAGGAGAATATCAGGGAGGTGACCTTACTAGAAAGGTTCCAGGAGCCATATCTAAGTGCAAATTAAGATGCAAATGATAATGTTATAACTAAACCAATAATGTTATAAACTTCCCGATAATGTTATAATTTTTACCAATAATGTAATAACCCTACCGATAATGTTATCATTTTTACCAATAATGTAATAACCCTACCAATAATGTTATAACTTTTACCAATAATGTAATAACCCTACCGATAATGTTATAATTTTTACCAATAGTGTTATAACTGTACCGATAATGTTATGATTTTTACCAATAATGTTATAACTTCTACTTGCAATATATGAACCCACTTAAAAGGCTCATTTGACATCAGATGTGATAATTATAAAGGTCACCCACCTATAGTGGTCACCAACTGAAGGTCGGAGATTATCAGGGTAAGTGACCTTACTAACACAGGGTCCAGCAAACATATCTAAGTGCAAATTAAGATGCAAAGGATAATTTTATAACTTAACCAATAATGTTATAAACATCCCGATAATGTTATAATGTTTACCAATAATGTAATAACCCTACCGATAATGTTATAATTTTTACCAATAATGTAATAACCCTACCGATAATGTTATAATTTTTACCAATAATGTAATAACCCTACCGATAATGTTATAATTTTTACCAATAATGTAATAACCCTACCGATAATGTTATACTTTTTACCAATAATGTATTAAATTCTACTTTCAATACATGAACCCACTTGAAAGGCTCATTTGACATCGGGTTATATATTTATCAAGTTCATCCTAACTATAGTGTTCATCAACTAAAGATAGGAGATCATTAGGGAGGTGACCTTACTAGAAAGGTTCCAATATATTTTTATAGCTTTTATTGCTCCATAACATATTATAGTATGGTTTACAAATAGTATAGTATCAATATTATGTACAATCATTCAAATGACTGTGTTTAGGTGCTAATATCAGGATTGTGATACGCTGTCCGTTGTACAATAGTATGGTTTATTATATTTCATAAATGTTTTAATACATTGTAGAGAGATGCCCATTTATCTAACGGGCAGCATATGTGCGTTTTTGGAGAAATAGAGAGCGATATTCCATAAATGATGATAAATTATTATTTGATGGTAAAATTGTTGTCAAAGAAAGCGACATGAAGACAATAATTCATGAAAGGTTTCGTGAATTGAAGGGATCTGGACCAAGGAGGCTGAAATACCAATTGAAGGGTGGATATTGTGGTATGAGTGAGGCAAATGTCAAGAAAGTATTAGATCAGTCTGCAACCTACCAGCGGCTAAATGCAAGGTTTGCTAATAGTGTGCCCATACGACCAATTCGAGCAAAGGAAGTACATGGCCGACACCAGGTTGATTTGGTAGATATGCAAAAGCTTAAAGTCCAGTTCAAAGGGAAAAGTTACCAATACATTATGTCACTTTGTGATGTGTTTAGTAGGTTTGTCTGGCTCCGGCCCTTGCAGGACAAGAGTAGTTCTGAAGTAGCAAAGGAACTTGAAGCAATATATAGAGAACATGGGCCTCCAGGTGTACTTCAACATGACCAGGGAACTGAATTCAAAGGGTATGTGAAGAAGCTGATGGAGAAGTTAAGTGTTAAAGTAATCCAGAGTTCGCCCTATCACCCTCAAAGCCAAGGGAAAATAGAACGTCTTCATCGCCAGTTAAGAAAGAAAATAATGTATGACATGCTGTCAATGAAAAGAACTGGAGTGAATTGGGTAAGGCAATTACCGAAATATGCGTCAATTTTGAACAATGAAGGCAAAGAAGAGTTGAGTTGGCGGACACCCTTTGAGGTATATTTTGGTAGACGAAATAATAGGGATCAGCATCCATTGCTAGCAGGAGCAAGTAATGTTCGTTCTCAAAGCTTCCATGACAGTGAATCATGCCTACCAAGACCTGCTGATTATGACAATTTTGAGCAGAAAAGACAGAGACGTAGAAAAACAGCTGCCACTGCTACCAAACGCTGTGATGAGCGAACTATAGGCAGATCCAAGACCTTACCCTCAAGCTACAATTTGAATGAGAACATTCTTATCAAGTATAGAGATAAGAGACATAAAGTTCCTAAAGCTTACAATGTACTGGTTGGCAAAGTAGTGGAGTGTCAGCCTGAAAGGTTTCGCTACAAGGTTTGCTACAGGAATCCTGAAACAACAGAGGTGAGAGAGGTCTGGTTTTCGGTTAAAGATATTACTAGTTTAACTAAAGCTAAAGAAGCTGAAAGGCAGAAAAGAAGACAACCTGTTGGCGGAAGTCACCACAACAAGTATTACATTCCCCAGACACATGATGATCGGCTTGCTGCTATAACTTCACAAGGGTTTCGAGTGGTATTTAATCCAGCTGGTGATGGGAATTGCCAATTTAGTGCAATGGCATTTGTGCTGCAGAATATTGGAATACACAGAAGTGCTGAAAGACTAAGGGAAGAAGTAGTTTCAGACCTTGATTTGCATAGATATACTAGCGATCATACACCTCTGGAGCTATTTGTAAGAAATGGTGATTTTGAGGCATACCTCAGGGATATGGGAAAGGATGGAACGTATGGTGACCACATCACGTTACAGAGAGCTTCAGAGATCTACAATGTACAATTTGCTATTGTCTCGAGCTTAGGTAAACATGCAAGCCAAATTATATCTCCAACTGGAAATTTTGAATAGGATCTCCCAGTTTTTGTACTAGGTCATTTGGCAGAAGAGCACGGCCAACATTACATGAGTCTTGAAGGCTCGGTTCAAGATATGCTTGAAGCACAAATCCTAGGAGCTCCAATTCAAGGATCAGATGGCAATGCAGACAAATGTCATCCTTTGGATACCCAAGAAACAGGTCATGAAGCAGTTGATACTGTAATCACTCCTGAATTCTCAGATGAAGAAGACCTGTCAGACAGGTGCCAACAAGTGGTGCAGGATGACCTGAGTAGGGGTGGTAGAAGAGAGGATGATCCTGTTCATGACAAAGGAGAAGCTTCAGTAGACAGTAATGCCAATGAAAGTGATGAGAAAAGAGTTGCTTCAGAGCATAGTAATGTCGAAAACAGTGATGAACTAATAGAAGATGCTTCAGACAGTGGCGAGAGAGAAGAGGCTTCCGAGGACTGTAATGCTGGATTAAGCCTTGAGTGACTTCCAGAGGAGTTACTGGAACAAATTATTGGCTACGCATTAAAAGGGGATTTATCCTTTTTGAATGTGCTTAATCGAGTTTCCCAGAAGTTCAAGAACATTTCATCATCCTTCAACCCATTATTACATATAAATGATTATGTAGCAAATGCATGCGGTCTGTTAGGAGCTGTGAACATTGTTGTAAGCATCCGCAGATTGTTAAGAGCTGCTGGTAGTGGTAGTGGCCTTGCTCTAAGGCTCAGGGAGTTATTTGCCAGAAATCCTCGGTGGATTATGCATGGATTCAAGTAATTGCACTGCCATATAGTAGATTTATTGTAACAGACATATTCTGGAGGTAATGTGCACCTCTGATAAAACAAACTACAGGCTTGTTTGAATATAGTAAGTGATGATATTGAAGCCAGGAGGGAGTAGGTATTTTTTCTAATGTTTTTAAAGAATTATGGGTAACCCAATGTTCATCTTTTTGCATATAACTTATTATACAAATATGCAATTAATACAATATCCTTAAATATGATCATAATATTCATTATTTTTCACACAAAGTTTCGGACATGTGCACCCAATATCTTCAACATACAGGACACACGATGGGGGTCTTTGACACATATGTACCCTGCATATCTTATCATAGTTAATCATAAGAGGGAGTAGGATTGGCATGAATGATGTCTATTGATATTGTCTCATTGGATATTACAGAAGAGAAATACAAAGAGTAAGCAGTTGACCCATCATCTGATAATTGAGAAATAGAAATACTTGTTTATTGTGTCCAACTGTGAGAGATGACTGGAAGAAATGTGTGGACCAAATTACTGACAGTGACTTTTGGGGGAAACTCCACTTAAAGACCTGCTGATCACTTTGCAGGAGTAAAGTTAATTCTAATAAAAGTTTGTGGACCTTGATGTTACATTTCACATACAATACTGGTAATTATGACATTAATGGTGTTTAGATATAAGATGGTGAAAATCTGACACCTGTTTGGTGCCTTTTTGAATTTTTTGTTTTCCATGTTTGTTCGAGTTGGTATTTGGTTGGTATATCATCAGTTTAAAGGTATTAACAGTAGAATGGAGCATGAGCTTTCCTTTCTAAAATCAGAGCAACATATGATATTTCATTAATTAGTGGTTGAGAGGGGCTGTGTTCCAGTTTTGCATCTCATTGTCACTCAGCCCAGCTGTACAGAGTCTGTAGTTGAACACAGGTATGCAGCCACTATCTGCCACTAAGTAGTGTTGTAGTTTCAATAATTTAATCTTGAAATAATGTGTAAGAGACTTTATTTAAGTGGCGGTAGGTGATGTCATAATAGTGTACGTTGGAATACCATTGTTTTCTCTTAAGGGTCATTATAATTACAAGATTTTCAATTATTGAATATTTATAGTCTTGTATCACAATATTCCATGCTATGACATCATTTCTCTTTCTAGTCTCTCTTTGAGACAGTGTGTGGGTAATTGACTATTCATTTATGCACTGATCAGGTTATTTCTATTGTATCTCATGTGATAAACATTGTTTTCATAACGTTCAACTCTAAGGTTTAAAGGAGTACTATATGAAGAGAATTGGTGGACAGTGTTAAGATAACACTTGTCCATCATGGAAAATAATTTAACTATACAATGTTAAGATTACACTCTTGTTAAATCCTGCTGGTTATTATGGAATAATATTCTAACACTTAAGAACTTTTTAGATAGTTTGCTCCACGCTACTTATCAAGTTTTTGTTGGTGAAACTCTCAAAGTCAAGATAGGTTACACCTGCACTATCTACTAACAGGTTTCTGGATAATATTGTATATCTATTGCAGTAAATATTCTCAAATCATTGTGTCTATGGCAACTTTTGTGTACTCCACAAAACCACTGCCAATAGCATATACTATCAGGTGAATAATATGGGCATTTGTCAATTGGGACCCGCTATACTTTGAAATTGATTAATGTCAAGAAATCCCTAATAGGTCTCCAATTCATTTGTAACCATTATATCAGCCCAAGTAAGGCTTTATCGTGATTACTGTATTTTTCCACGTCCTTGTTTTTAGGATTTTACTGTAGATGGCAGATAGCAGCAGGGGTTCTGCTGATGTCTGTGACCTATGGACATTTTCTCAATTTTTGTATATTATATTTTGTTATATAGTTTTGATAAAAGTTCTTCATGTTACTATACTGTCCCTCTTGCGTCCTCTATTTTCCCACAGGGTTTACGGGTAGTGAGTTTTTAAACATTTTCTCCGCTAATGTTTGAGGTCTAAGACAATATCTTAAAAAGGCTGATTTCTTTGATTACATTAAAAAGATGAATCCTTGTTAAAAAGTATTTTAACGCATTGTTTAAAGAGTGGAATATTGAGTACAGTATTGCAGGTAACTCTAACAACAGTGGAGAATTGACCCATCCACAAAACCTTTGAGCATACAATCAAAAACTCTACTAAAGACCCGGAAGGTATATACATAATATTAGAGCTATCAATAATGAATCTTATAACCATTTTTTAAAATAATATCTATGCTCCTAATACTGATGATTCTGTTTGGTCCTCAAATCTGTTGGAAAAGGTCCAAAAGATAAGTAACAACTGCGATATTTGGACAGGTGACATTTCTGGTTATTACATTTTTGGTAAAAATTATAACATTATCGGTAGGGTTATTACAATATTGGTAAAAATTATAACATTATTGGTAGGGTTATTACATTATTGGTAAAAATTATAACATTATCGGTAGGGTTATCACATTATTGGTAAAAATTATAACATTATCGGTAGGGTTATTACATTATTGGTAAACATTATAACATTATCGGGATGTTTATAACATTATTGGTTAAGTTATAAAATTATCCTTTGCATCTTAATTTGCACTTAGATATGTTTGCTGGACTCTGTGTTAGTAAGGTCACCTACCCTGACTATCTCCGACCTTCAGTTGGTGACCACTTTAGAGAGGGTGACTTTTATAAATATCAAATCTGAGATCAAATGAGGCATTCAAGTGGGTTCATATATTGAAAGTAGAATTTAATACATTATTGGCAAAAATTATAACATTATCGGTAGGGTTATTACATTATTGGTAAAAATTATAACATTATCGGTAGGGTTATTACATTATTGGTAAAAATTATAACATTATCGGTAGGGTTATTACATTATTGGTAAAAATTATAACATTATCGGTAAGGTTATTACATTATTGGTAAAAATTATAACATTATCGGTAGGCTTATTACATAATTGGTAAATATTATAACATTATCGGGAAGTTTATAACATTATCATTTGCATCTTAATTTGCACTAAAATATGTTACCTGGAACCTTTCTAGTAAGGTCACCTTCCTAATGATCTCGTATCGTCAGTTGGTGACCACTATAGTGAGGGTGAACTTGATCAATATCAAACCTGATATCAAAAGAGCCTTTCAAGTTGGTTCATATATTGCAAGTAGAAGTTATTACATTATTGGTAAATATCATAAATGTAGAAATCCATAGAAATGTTTAAATTCTTACTTTTATTGTTGAATGTGGCCTTAGTATTGAGGTTTCCTTGTTTATCAGTTTTGAAAGCAATTTTACTTTCCTGAGTAGACAGGTTGACAAGCATAAGAGCCAATTTTCTTTTGATATACTGTCACTTTTTAGAATCAAGTTATTTAGGTTATTAAGAATACAAGAATATAGTGCATAAAGGCCAACTCCATTAAAACTAAGTTATTGAAGGCAATAAGGACACCAGAAAATAGTGCATATATGTTAAATCTTAATTACAGTTTATTACATTATTGGTAAAGTTTATAACACGATCAGTTGCCGAGAGTTATTACATTATTGGTTAAGGTGTTATAACATGATCGGTAACCAAGAGTTATTACATTATTGGTAGATATTATAACATTATCGGTAAGTTATTACATTATTGGTAAATATTATAAAACGATCGGGAAGTTATAACATTATTGGGAGTTATTACATTATTGGTTGTAACATGCGTTTGTATGCGAATGTGTGCGAATATGCACGCCATAAATACGGCTAACTACGACATCCATACGCATATATACGCCAGGTCTACGTCTACTTACGACAATGTTCGACTAATTACGTATATGTTCAAACTAAAAATTACAAAATTCTTGAGTATACTACGATTTGTGGTGAAATCACCATCAATTCGTCGCTTTGTAGGATACATTTTGGCCAATTACCTATTTTTCCATTCTGAAGTAGGTCATGTATATAGTTGCACCTTTTCGTACCTTAAATGAGTGTACGCAAATGTACGTGAATGTACGATTACATACGACAGTGTACAACATATTACGACACTATGTTCAACCATGTACAACGATGTTCGACAATGTACGACAAAAATGACTTCCTTACGACAGTATTTTTGTCGCATCCAAAAGTTTTACATGGAAAACTTTTTTAAAAATTCGCAGCATTACTTACGAAAACCTAAGACTTATTTCGAAAAACCGCGAGAACCCAAGACAAACCATGAAAAACTATGACTTTTTAATTCGCACCTTGTCGCACCTTAACCCTACTCTTGCTAACACCGGATATATCTGGTGCTACATATCTTGCCTGTGTGACCAACACCGGATATATCCGGTCTTTGGGTGCCCTTGCACTTAGCAAAATAAAAACTACTTAGGTCGATTAAGGGGTATTGATTTATACTATATATCAAGGTTTTACCTTTTACTATGTTTCTATTTTAGTTTGTACAGCACATTATTGAAACAGTAATAGAAATCTATGAAATCCTTCTGATTTGTTGTGTAGACCCTCAATACCCCTGGTCCCAGGGAATAGGTTCTCCCATATGGGGGTCTAGCATGACAAGGGTTAAAATTTGTATGTGGGAGAGCAGCATAACGATTGTGGAAAACACCAATTTTATAGCCAATTCGTGGCTTTAATCATAGACTTGAGATCGTGTATGTTCGCACATTAGATTCGTATGTGGGAGACCAGCATTACGAATTTTGACTTGATTTTGACGAATATTGTCGTAATTAGACCTACAAGTGGCGTATATATGCGTAATGTACGTCGTATGCATTCGTACTTAGTTCGCATATATTCACACATTCGCATACACAGGCAGGAATGCCATAGGTCGTAACGAGGTTGTGCAGTTCTTGTTACGTCAACGTAATTACAAGCTCCTACAATGATAAATGGACGATACCTTGTTTCGTTAACGTAATCTTTCAATGTTACGTCAGTGAAAGGTTAGCCTTACGACGATGTTTTGTAGATGTTGACGTTACAAGCTCGTAAATATTTCTTTTTTGATGGTTTTCTATGTTTTACTAACGCTATCGTTACGCTTTAGTCATTGATATTCCTTTATTTTCTTTGTTTTGCTGAAACAATGATATTTCTATTTATTTTTATTCAAAGGTCATCATGCTTTTATAGGCCATCTTGCTTTAGTTACTGACTTACCTTTTACTTTCCAGCTTTATAATTAAAGTAGCAAATGTATTTTTGGAGGATAATGCAATTAGCAATAGTCATACAAGACAAGGAAAGGCATATATTCATAAAAATAATTTATTCATTTCTTTATCAATCTGTGTACAAAAAAGGAAAGCTTTACTATCATTATCATTATAAGTTGATTTATTTCAGATTACTTAAAGCACTCAAGTGGTCATAGTCAACTTAAAAATGTTCATCCTTGTCTCCACAAGCCCTGGCGGATTTATCATGCACGAGCGGTGAGGCGGAGGTCTGAATGCTGCTATGAGCCAGTACCCCTTATACCCTAAGGCATCTACCTCTCCGCGTTACACAATGCATCCTGTGGGGGGAGACGCACCCTTGAAGTGTACAAGGGAGACATTCAAAAATCTTGCCTGAAGGACAAGGCAACTTACAGACGCAACCATGCGGCAAATAAAATGAAACAAAGTCTACTTACTGTAAAACACGAAATTTCCACGTGTGTTTATATATAGCGTACATAGCATCTGGTGCCGCTTCGCTTTATATTAAAACGCTGTACTTCTGTCTTTTTTTTAGCCACTGGTGGCGCTGACATCAATTTTCGTTTTAGTGGTGGCCACTAGATAGCTCCACTCGTAAATCTAATAGAAGATACATAGCCCTGCTGAAACCCTTTTTCAAAATCGGTTTCTGGGCTTGTGGACTAGCTCATGATTCCAATGAATAAATAAACATTCCATTTTAAAACCAAAAAACAACAACAAATGGCACCTTTAGCATGCCTTTAGCACAGGCATTTGACACACTTTCAGGAGACGCCATTTTCGTTTTCGTGGTGACGGCTAGATGGCGCCACTAGTACAAACATGAAGCATAGGTAGCCCTTCTTGAACCATTCTTTTTTTGTGTTTTTTTGGCCTTAGGAAGCAAAAGACATGTTAAAAAAGCAAAGAAAATCATTGTGATCTATTTTAATTGTTTATTTTCCAAAAATTACACTTAATACAACCTGATATGGCCCTTTGTTGTGCCACCATGGATAGGGTTCATAGCCCCATTTCCTTTGTTTAACTTCCTTTGTTTAACCCTTTGTAAATATGGGCGCCCCCTTTTGAGAGAATGCTCAATCAAACTGCAGCTGAGCAAGCGTTCTCTGCTCAAATTAGTTTGTCTTTTTTGCGACAGATGGCGCTGTCAGCGGCGGCGGCTACGGTATAGAGATGCTAATATAAAGATTCGCTATGATGCAAAACTCCCCAATTCGCTATACTTGGGACAAGCGTGAATTTCGTGTTCTACAGTATTCAAATCAGAATCTCAATTAATTTTAATTAATCTTCTTGTTCCCGTCCCGCTGCCTCGATTCTTCTTCCCTCCCTCTCTTCAAAATTTTTCCAACCCTCCTCAGATTTGTTGTGGTATCTAGAAGTAAAAGGTAGTTTTCTTAGCATACTAATATGCTTGATTTCACATATGTATATGTACATATGTTTTCATGTCTACATGATATAACAAGTACATGTACAAAACAATTCAAGGATGGCATGGAATGCACTGTTGACTGTGAAATGTTAATTTGACATTTTAACAATTCAATTAATACTGCTAATGTGGTATCATTTTATGTTTGTAGATTTATGGATGATTCAAAATTACATTTAGTTTACTTGCGTTAATTGAATTGTCAATTAAAGGAATGTTATACATGAGGCACCTCATAATTACTATTCCAGTAGTTTTTATTTTTTAAATTTTCTTCAGTAAAGAAAGGTTTTTCAAAGTTATAAGAAAATGCTTACTTTATATAGTACATCTGAAAGGACTGCCAAAAGTTGTCAGCCCTCTCCCCTTCCCCCTCCTTCCTTTTCCTCCCCTGATATGATGCGAATAATTCCCTGTTGTGAACGTTGGATTGCTGAAAGTCAATGGAAAGAGAGGATATTAGAATACCATTGATGTTGACTTAATGTAGAATGATAATCATTTAGTTGTCAACGCTGAAACATTCTAATTTAAAGGATTTTGTATTTTTTGTATTTAATAATATTACAAAGATGCACTATTTCGTCCGAGCTGTTTCAGCTATTTATAGCCAGATGAAGACTGTCATAAAGCTATTGTTTTATTCTTTACATGATACTGTTCCCATTAGCTGCTGTGAAGGAACATGTGAGCAGTATTGCAGCAGGAAATTTGTTCACATCATCACACAGTTTTTTTTCTATCCAAATTTGAGTGTACATTTAAAACTCATTACACATTAACCAGCTAATAGACTTATGTCTTATATGAAAACTAGGTCCTACTTACTAGGAGCACAGTGATGTGTGTATGTTGGCTCGGCATGCCAAACATCCTTGTGATAAAGAGGTACCAAGCCAACTCTGTCAAGCTCATAGATTCAACCTCTGCAACTGATGAAAGTAGCTGAAATGTAACATTTTACTTCATGTAAGAATACAGGAACTGTATAAATCTTGTCATGAGTTAACAGACAGTTGCCCAACCATGTCTTTGGTTATTGCTTTTCGTGAATAGACCTGGCCATAAGTTGGTTGGATGTCTGATAAGTTTGTTTTTTTATAATTTAGTGTAATTGTAATTCTGGTTACAAAATAGTTATTGTCATACGTTACCTCATGGTTTCTCAATGACATCTTTTGTTATTGCATCATAATAGCATAGACCTGAACATCAGTTAGTAGTATGTTTAACAAGATTTGTCAATTTAGAATTTAACGGGTGTGTAATTCTCTTTAGGATATTACTGCTGACACATACCTTTATTTTTACATCACCACGCCAGTGATTGCACTTTGTCTTTCCGTGCATCATGCACTTGTTGACCAGTGAGCCGCTGGCTGTTGTTCCCTCGTATCCTGCTTTTTCTACGATGTCCTTAATCCTTGCCTGTAAAATATTATGAAATGACATTGTCAAATATTGAAAGGTATATTTTGTTGCAGCTTGTAATGTTCTATTGTATTATATCGAAATAATCAATGTAATTGGTAATAGTTATCACACTTTTTTCTGAACTTTTTTTCTTAGTAGTAGGAGATGTAGAGATCTGTAATGCATAGCCATGTATTAACTTAATACTGTTATTGTTTGAAACCTTTAATTGCAAAATATCTTCATATTTCAAGATTTAGATATTATTCATAACAGATGATTGATTGTTTTCATATAACATTTACTCTTTTAATATCATGATGTCACAGTGTACCTGCTATATAAAAAAAACTTACAATGATATCTTTATCATTGTCGTGTAGCCATGGGTTCCTTACAAACATGTGTTTGAAGAGGGCATTGAGTGGTTCCTGTTGAAGAAGAAACATTCAATTTTAATATGTTCTTAACAATTTTGTATAGTTCAGTTTCATTTTATCTGAAGTGTGACACGGATGAAGAACAAAGCAGGGATATCTTGAATGCAACTGTTAAACATGAGATCATAGACTTCAATTTGTTTTCAAATATCTTAGATGCTAAATGGCTATCTTAAGGATTACTAAATCTTTATCATTTGACCTCAGAAACAGTGACAGCTTCCATCTTATTGAGGTACATGAACTGTTTTTGAGGAGAAAAAAATTAACTAGGTTATTGAAAAGTAAATTTTCATTTTATTTACCTCAATAGGTGAGTCCTTCACCTGAAACTGGCCATGAAGTATTTTTTTATGATGTCTATAGATTTCCTCAGTTGTTTCTAATCAAGGCGAATATCCTTCACTGAAAAAAGAACAGTACAATTAAAGTTGAATGGTAAAATACAATTTGTTCAATATAGTATTATCTATCCTTTAAGTATAATTTGCATGCAATCTATGAATTAATATGAAAGGTGGAAGTCTGGGAAATGTAATTGTATTTAATGCATAAAATCAATAAATTTCAGTTTAAATGTTGTCTTCAATAGTATTAAAAGGTGTAATAGCCTTTCGCGTGACTTTTAATTGAAATGTATTTTTGAAATTTCATTCAAATGTTAGTTACTATTTCTTGTCTTGAAAATAAATATTTACATACAGACATCCTCTGTTCTTGATTCCCCTTCGTCCTCAATCACACCTGGATTGCTATCCTGAAATGATAATATAAACGCAAATGTAACTTTAGATATACAAACTCGGTGTACAAATGAAAATTACCAACAATTGTTTCTTAAAGAGAAGGAGAGATGTTAGAAATGTTCCCATCGACATATCCTCTTCATACATTTTTTCATCTATTTCTTCCCCAAGAAGGTATCAATTGGAGTTATAATCTGTGTTACTTTTTCGAAATAAAATGGAAATTAAGAATTATTTCGCAGTTTCTGAAGGAGAGTTGTTGGCAATGTTCTCTTTGACATTTTCTCTCCAAATATGTTTGCATTAATTCCTTTACCATAAAGACATCCCCAAATATAGTCAGAATCTGTGATAATTTTTGAAATAATTTGGAATTGAAAAAATTATCCCAAAGTTTTTGAAGGAAAGTTATTTTTGATATTCCCATTGACATTTCCTCTTCAAATATTTTTCTTTTAATTCCTTTACCTTAAAGGTATCACTAAAATAGTCAATAGTTGTTATATTTTTGGAAATAACTTGGAAATTAAGAATTATTTCACAATGTTTTTGAAGGAGAGTTGTTGGTAGTTGTTGGTAGTTCATTAATTCCTTTGCCTTAAAGATATTACTAAAACAGTTAAAATTTGTTATATTTTTAGAAATAACACTGGAATTAGGAATCATTTCACAATGTTTTTGAAGGAGAGTTATTGTGCACCTTGATATTCGTACACAAGTACGATTATGTTTGTTTTATATTTTGTTGAACATCAATCATACCTAGTGTCATGGGATTTTGTATAATTTTGTATGTTTTGCGTGCAATTCGTATACATCCTGCAGATGTGATTTTCACAAGTCTTTTTTTAACAAATTTATGGCTTTCGTTGTAGATTTGACATATTTATAAAATCGTACGTAAAATTTGTAGTGGGACTGCACCTTTAGTGCGTTTTCTTGACGCCCTTTTCCTAGTTGAGGGCAAATTGCATTCGAGTGTGAATAAGTTTGTTATGAAAAAAACATTGGGGTATGTGCTCGGTACTGTACAATTATATATATATATATATATATATATATATATATATATATATATATATATATATATATATATATATATATATTATATATATTTATATATATATATATATATATTTATGTATATATATATATATATATATATATATATATATATATATATATATATATATATATATATATATATATATATATATATATATATATACATTCATATATTCAAATTCCTTACAACACCCTTTTTCGAGGAGAGATTGGTTTATAGTATGTATACGTTGGTTATGCCAAGCCATTGTCTTGTGTGCTCTTTACCGTACAAATTTTCTCGAGAAGTTTCTATTTCCAGTGGTCCCAGGCGTCTGTTTACCCAGTTGACTGTTTCACCAAATATTGTCTGAGAAGCGTTATGAAAAGCCATTGTGTTGCGTGCGCTGTACTGTACAAGTATTCTCGAGAAATTCGAGTTGACTGCATTATTCTCAATTCCCCCGTGTGAGATTTGCTCGTCTAGCGGGGCTTTTGCCAAATACAGACAAATGCAAAGAGGACGTTCACCTCATGGCCAACTCTGATTCTCTGGCAAAGTTATTAGTGTGTATATATATATATATATATATATATATATATATATATATATATATATATATATATATATATATATATAATATTATATATATATATAATATATATATATATATATATATGTATGTATGTATGTATGTATGTATGTATGTATGTATGTATGTATGTATGTATGTATGTATGTATGTATATATATATATATATATATATATATATATATATATATATATATATATATATATATATATATATATATATATGTATGCATACACATATATATATATATATATATACCTAGTTTACTGTTACACCAGAGAGTGATGGGTAACATATTGTCTGAGAAGCGTTATGAAAAGCTGTTGTGTTGTGTGCTATACAAGTATTCTCGAGAATTTCATGATATATTTCCAGTGGTCCCTGAAGGGCTATACCGAGTTGACTGTTCGACCCCACGGGTGATAGGTAACATATTGTCTGGGAAGCACCACTTACTGGAAACTCTGCAAAACATTACTCTCAATTCCTTTGTGTGTGATTTGCACGTCTAACATGTCCTATACCACTACAGACAAATGCAAAATAACACATCACTTTACAGAGGATGTTCACCTCAAGGCCAACTTGTATTCCCTTAATTGCAACTGCATGTATGCCTATATATATTTATATATATATAT
>OZ012688.1:15306863-15314921 GCA_963942565.1 Maea johnstoni | reverse complement strand
TATATATATATATATATATATATATATATATATATATATATATATATATATATATATATATATATATATATATATATATATATATATATATATATATATATATATATATATATATATATATATATATATATATATATATATATATATATATATATATATATATATATATATATATATATATATATATATATATATGTGTGTGTGTGTGTGTGTGTGTGTGTGTGTGTGTATATGCTCGCTGTCTCTCACCTCTGTTGGGGTTCACCCGTGCATTTTCCCGCCCGCCTGGTGTAAATAGAGATTTCCATTTCACATTGATACGATAAACTAGTATGCTAGGTGTAAATATAAAACTTCTTTGAAGCGCTAACACCTCTTCTGTCCAGTTCTTGGTTCACAATGAAAATAACTGGAAGGGTTACATTTATAGTCCTCGATATAATAAAGTGCAAATATATTTCTGATCCAAGTGCATTTACTTAAATTTACTGTGAAGAGGATTACTGGAGTATTGGCCTTCCTGAAATCAAATTTAACCCAAATGTGCAAATTGTTGTCTGGTTCCAAAACACTAAAGACAATAACTTGGAAATTCAAAAGTATTTTACAAGATATTTGAAGGAGAGTTGTTAGTAGTATTCTGATTAACATTTTCCTTGAAATATTTTCCCAACATTATTTTTATCTTCAAGATGTTGCTTAAAGTGTCAGGCAGCTTGGTCACTGAGAGCATTTATAGTTTAACGGGTTAACGGTCATAGGCTCTCATACAGTTGCTATTAGAGTAACCAAAGATAAACTGGTATAATTTATGATATACACTTGTATTGCTCAAGAAGAACCGATTTTCAGAGATGGTAATTCGGGAAAATAGGTGGGTTCCTCCAAACCTCTGTAGGAGTATGTTTTTAGTGTGATGTTTTATCGATAATTACATTTTCCTTGCAACGCCCTTCTCCGAGTTGAGGGAAAAGTGTATTAGGAATTTGGTTTTTCGTGAGTAGCCAGTTGCAACATTACCCATGTGTGATTCGAACGGAGAGTGGTGAGAGACAGCTAGCAGTCAGTGACAACACCTTAGACCACACAGCCACCAGGGCCGCGAGGCCCTGAAATTGTGTTAGAGTATGTATAGGATGGTTATGAAAAGCCATTGTGGTGTGTGCTCTGTACCGTACGCGTATCCTAAAGGGGTTTCATGATATATTTCTAGTAGTCCCTCAAGGGCTTACCCGAGTTGACTATTCGACCCCACTGGTGAAAGGTAACATATTGACGGGGAAGCGTTATTTACCGGAAACTTTGCATAACCTTACTTCCAACTCCCCTGTGTGTGATTCGCACGACAGGTGCCGTATGTCACTACAGACAAATTCAGAAAAACACATTACATAACAAAGGACGTTCACCTACTATCCAACTCATATTCCGTGGCAAAGCCATTGACAATGCTTATCAGACTATGCTCTTGCATGCGATATAAGGAATGAAGGACGGAAGGAAGGAAGGACGGAATAGGGGTGTACGTCGCTTTCAACAGCTTAGATTATATTGCAACGAGATAGAAACCCGGAACCGGGAGGAAATTCCCTTCTCTTCACGGATAATTCCAAGGTATCTTTCAGTTGCAGAAGGACCATAGACAGCCTTTCACAACGACACACATTTATATAGCGACCAGGCTAACCCGCTTGGGGATCCAAATGTTTTCAAAAGTTAAATATAGAATTGAAAGAACAAAACAGAAAGTAAAGTCTAAAATTATACATTTTAAGTACACAGAAGTGTTATGCTGGTCTCCCACATACGAATCTAATGTGCGAACATACACGATCTTAAGTCTACGATTAAAGCCACGAATTGACTATAAAATTGTAGTTTTCCACAATCGTTAGATATGTACGTTCAACCACGAAATTATACGACATCCCACGACAGCATATACGATTGATGTACGACTACAACATCATGTGTGCGACATTGTACGTTTTCTATCGAAATTATTCGTGAGTAGGCGAACACATTCGTAGTTGGGTACGAATATGAAGGTGCGTATGTATGCGAATGTGTGCGAATATGCACGCCATAAATACGACTAACTACGACATACATACGCATGTTTACACCAGGTCTACGTCTACTTACGACAATGTTCGACTAATTACGTATATGTTCAAACTAAAAATAACTAAATTCGTGAGTATACTACGATTTGTGGTGAAATCACCGTCAATTCGTGGCTTTGTAGGATGAATTTTGGCCAATTACCTATTTTTCCATTCTGAAGTAGGTCATGTATATAGTTGTACCTTTTCATACCTTAAATGAGTGTACGCAAATGTACGTGAATGTACGATTACATACGACAGTGTACAACATATCACGACAAGATGTTCAACCATGTACAACGATGTTCGACAATGTACGACAAAAATGACTTCCTTACGACAGTATTTTTGTCGCACTCAAAAGTTTTACATGGAAAACTTTTTTTAAAATTCGCAGCATTACTTACGAAAACCTAAGACTCACTGCGAACAACCGCGAGAACCCACGACAACCCACGAAAAACTACGACTTTTTAATTCGCACCTTGTCGCACCTTTAAATTCGTATGTGGGAGAGCAGCATTAGGTTCAGAAAAACATCCAGTAGTCCATATCATGTCGCATATTTTTTCCGGTTATATTCCGACTTGAGGTTTCTACTCCGACTTTCCCCAAACGTGACCTCTCCGAGCCATATTTTTGACCTAATGAAGTAACCAAAAAAGATGCCACGGTCAAACGGATCGAAAACCGTACACATTACTTTAAAGCGGACATTCAACTCAACGCAATCCAGGGCAATGCCTGTTTTTCTGGTTGCTTAACAAGTATGCACAGTCACTCGTTTGTACTTCTAATCAAAAGAGTATTTTCCTTTTAACTTTAATTGTCAACGTAACCGCCATTTAAAGTTTATAATTTATAGTTTGTAAACAACATTTTAAGTACAAAAAGTGTAATATTCGGAAAAATGCCCTGGAGTGCAAATTTTGCCTCCTCTCTATTTCCGTTTATGGTCCACTCTAACTTGCCAAAACCGTGACACCTAGAAGCATATGTTCGACCTCATTAAGTATCCCAAACAAAGACGTCACATTACAAAAGATCGAAAACAGGACACATAACTTTACGGAGGACGTTCAACTCGAAGCATTCCATGGCGATGCCCGTTTTTCTGGTTGCTTAACAAGTATGCATAGTCACGTGTTTGTACTTCTAATCAAAAGAATATTTTCCTTTTAACTTTAATTGTCAATGTAGCTGCCATTTAAAGTTTATAATTCATAGTTTACAAACAACATTTTAAGTACAAAAAGTGTAATATTCGGAAAAAACGCCCGGGAGTTCATACTATGACTCCTATCTTTTTCCGTTTATAATCCAATCTAACATGCCAAAAAAGTGACACCTCCGAACCATATGTTCGATATCATTAAGTACCCCAAACAAAGATGCCACATTAAAAAAGTTAGAAAACCGGACACATTGCTTTACAGAGGACATTAAACTCATATTATTCCCGGGCAATGCCCGCTTTTCTTGCTGCTATACAAGTATGCACAGTATTGTGTTTTTACCTCTAATCAAAAGAGTATTGTCCTTTTAATTCTAATAGGAGTTGTTTATCATTATCTTAAACACGACCTGCTGTTTTTATATACTCTAATTCAGCTGTAGATGAAGTAAACAAATTAGACAGTTGGCTCTCAGAATATTAATGTTGTGCTTGTTTCGAAGTTTACTTTGCTATGTCACGTGACTATGGTGGAACGAACTTGTATAAAATTGTCGAACATTAACAATCTGGTACTGGATTTTGACTAGCTCACGTGAGCGTTTATGGGCGCCATCTATAGTCGGATGTTCATAGCTGCCCAAACAACGCTCACAACTTAACCTTAACACACATGAGTAGAAGAAAATAGAAATGTCTGTGCGCTCGATTCTAGTGAGGGCGCTGCGACTTTACTTGCCTCTTGGCTCCTGTACCAACAATCCGCATCAATCGGCAGTAAAGATAATTTCAATTGCTGGCTTGGCACTTTATTGTGCCAGGTTAACAATTCGAAGCGGAGTGTCTGCTAGCTCCGCCGTTTTGACGTACATCGTTTTATTTTGTTCATGATTTTTTCTCATTGGCTAGCTCCGATCATGTGATCAATGACATCACTACAATGTCCACCATTTTCCGAATGGTCTCTCTCGCCTCAGACTTTAATTTCCACTGATTTTGAAAATAACTAACACCAGCCCGTAGTGGAATATGTCCGAAAAGCCAAGATATCATTGCATGTAAGTTTTTGACAGCGCATCTGTGCGCCGCCGGATTGGTAATTTTCACAACCAAGACCCCAATACGCGGAAGTCAGGGCGTAGATGTCATTAGTAACAACAGCATAAGATGTAGACATCGTCGCACTCACATGGCTAGATGTTGACCAACTACTCATATAACAATTCGGCATCATGGATAAATGAGCAAGATTAAAATTAGGACTTGCAAGGATTAACGATTTTTGCTGGAGATGTGAAATTACGAAATGCGTGCACAAGTTGGTTTTGAATTACCCAAAATGCAGAAAAATATTACATTACCGAGGACGTTTATCTCATAGCCAACTCGTATTCATCGCCAAATCCATTGACAATGCTAAACCCATTTATACTTAAGAGTTCCTCAAGAAATTGTCGTCTGGAGTTATGATACTTTTGGCAATAACTTTGAAATTGAGAATAATTTTACAAAATATTTAAAGGGGATTGTTGGTAATGTTCTGGTTATCATTTCTCAATGAAATATTTTCGTAATTATGCTTTTTGCTGCAAGATTTAATCAAAATTGTCCGGCTGCTTTTGGCTGCTGCGAGCATTAATGGGTTAATAACTATGCTCTTTCATAAAATACAAATACATCATGTTTTCAAAAGATACCTGATGAACTGAGAGAACAGAACAGTGAGTAAAGTATTAGATTCAAGAGCGAAAGGTATTTTAAGTGCAAAAAACGTGTAATAATCGGAAAACGTCCATAAATTTCATTTTCATGCATGGAAGTTTTATTTTCATGAAATTTTCTTACATGAAATTTTAATGCCACGATTACTTCATGTATAAAAATTTAGCATGGGCGGTAGCCTAACCTGACCCCTCCAAACCATAGTTCTACCTCATTAAGTAACCCAAATAGAAACGCCACATTTAAAAGAGCGAAAACCGGACACATTGCTTTAGAGGACATTCAACCCATAGTATTCACTGGGAAATCTCTAATCAAAAGAGTATTTTCCTTTTAACTATAATTGGCAATATGACCGCAATTAAAGTTCATAATTACCTAAAATAACACATGGCCTGCCGTTTCTTTCATCCCTTAATTAAGCTGTAGTATAAAAACTAGACAGTAGGCTGTCATGATAATAATTTATTTTGCCATGTCACATGACTATGGTGGAACACACTTTAGACAGTTACCTGTAAGAATATTAAGTTTGTTATATTAATTTTGCCATGTCACATGACTGGTGGAATAAACTTTTATAAGATTGACAAACGTTTACAGCGTGGTGGAGTATTTTAGCCAATCACCCACATTACAATTTGGGCATTATGGATAAATGGGCAAGATTACAATTTGGACTTACATGGGTGAAAGATTTTTGCTGGAGAGAAAAACTCAACAATTTCGGCAGGACATTTAAAATTGCGAAATTCACAATTTGGTTTTGAATTACCCAAAACTTAACTTTATTTGACCGAGCCTTAAACACAGCTATCATAAGTGATATCAGGAAATTTGCAGTACCTTTGAAATCATGAGAATTTTACAGACTGCATTGATTATAGGTGCATCGTTCACACGTCAGAAACATGCAGCCTGTTGACGTTCCAAGCAGACAGACTGAGGGCAGTACACTTCAGATTTGCTTCACTAAATATACACGTGCCTCTGCAATCTTTATTTGAGCTAATACGTCTTGTTGCTCTGGTCCTCTGGATATGTACATACACAGACTACATGTTAAGCTTTTAGTATATAACATTGCAAGAGCAAGTGTTCTGATGAAATGGATTTCTAGAGAGGTCGCCTAATGTTAGACTCACACTAAGATTTGTTTCCCATGCCTCCTTTGCAGGTATTTTGCGAATCCTGAAAAATCAGAAACAGTTCTAATCTGACGAATGTATAGAGAAATGGAAGGACATGGTTTGTACCTGCTAACTACTGTTCTCTAACTTTCCTCATATTGTTCATAGCTAGCATAACAATGTATGTGTCAACTAAGAAAGTTGAAGCACTTGAATGACACTTCCTGCAGCATCAGTACAGTATGCACTACACCCCTGGGTGTCAATTTAACTCTTGATTACATGTTGCCACACCTGCCTTTTGTCACGTCTTTTGGCCATTCATCTTCGTCATGTGTGCTGACTTCCAATTATGGTTTATTAGGGTGTTAAACATGCTCAAGATAAGGAAGTAAATCAGAGTTTTCTCCTGAGGCGACATAAAGGAAAAAGGTATTCGGTTTATAGTCTTGTATCCACCGAGGTGCACACACGACCTTCCTTCCCTAGCAGGCACTGTACATACAGAAACCATTTCAATCTCCCGGGGGATATTCCAGAGCAACTGGCAGCATATAGCGCACACACTCTAAGCAGTGCCTTATTCATGCTAGGTACCCATTTTGCAGCTGGGTAGACTGAAGCAATATGGAATAAACTGTCTAGCCCAAGAACAGACCAATGTGCCCTAAATGGCCGGGAATCGAACCAGCGACCCTCTGATTACTAGTCTGACACCTAACCAACTGAGCTACTTTGTCCCCAAAGTAATACTGTGATGGCTAGAATCCTATGCAAAAGTAATACTGGGGCTGCATAAAAACCAAAGTGGGTTTGTTGTAAATTAATACCTTTTCAGAGTATGTCAGTCATAGGCATGATAAAAAATGAAAACATGGAGTGGATAATAAAGGGGTTATGAAGTAATATGAATCTGGGTTGTACTGACCAGTACCTACATGTATGTACCGGAAAGAGCCAATAAGACAACTATCACATGATCTGTCAGGTATGAATAGTGTACATAAAGTGAATCCTCTGTGTAGTGGTTTTGAAAAAAACTCAGGGTTTTCTAGAAAGTATGATGATTGTATGAACCTAAATCACAAATTCAGCATTGATCACCATCAAAAGGTCGACTTGAGACATTTGAATCCGATACATACATGTATATTTTAACATCGCCAATGTGTGGTGCTTAACTGCTGGATAAATGTAAAGTATTGATTGGTCTAGAACGGTTGCTTAAAAACTATCCTAATCAAAGAGTATGAATATTTATATGTGGATGTGTTCATTAAGTGTATTACGTTTGTTTTGTAAAACGTTGTGGTATATTACAGTGAAGTTCAATGACTTAACACAAGGATCAATGTATCTTTAGATACAACAAAGATCATCTCTTTGGGAATGACAAATGCTGAGTACCTTACTGTCAAATGTATCCAACATTCAGAACATATTATGAAGACCTCTTAAACATGAATGGTTAAGTTATTGCCCATAATCAAATGACCAACCAAAGGGGCACACCTTATGGTGTACAAAAGGAGTTGGCTGTCTCCCGGGTAATCCTTAGCTGGTGTGGCTCCATGCTCGCCTTATAAAAGAAGGGGGATGTGTGGATTTGCTGATCAATACCCTGCATCTAAAATATCCCTTGGTCCTCGTTGTATCTGAAGGCTCTGCTCTTACTCTCCATCTCTTTCTTCTTTCACCTAGAATAACTATGCTTTGTCATTGTTCTTCAACAACGACAAAGGGCCCCTTTTTGCAAATACCTTATGGCACAAAATGACCTTAGTGTGTCGATGAGCCTTTAAACACTTATTCATTCATTCCAACCAAAAGGATGTTGCTGTGTAAAATTTTACTCTTTGGTGACTTTGTGTTACTTTTGATAGGCTGGGTTGTATGTGATATCCAAATGGACTTTGCAAATATC
>OZ012688.1:15286863-15301863 GCA_963942565.1 Maea johnstoni | reverse complement strand
GGAGATCTTTCTCATTAATGAATGATTGACTAGGTGTTTAAAGGCACATCGACACACAAAGGTCATTTAGTGCCATACGATATTAGCAAAAGTGGTCCTTTGTCATTGTTGAAGAACAATGACAAAGCATGATTATTCTAGGTGAAATAAGAAAAAGAGGGAAAGTAAGAGCAGAGCCTTCAAATCCAAAGAGGACCAAGAAATCTTTTAGATGCAGGGTATCCATAGACAGATCCACACATCCCCATTCTTTTAAAAGGCGAGCAGGGTGCCACACCAGCTTAGGGTTCCCCGGGAGGTGCCAACTCCTATTGCACACCATAAGGTGTGCCTCTTGCGGGGTATCTTTCTCATTATCAGTGATGATATTAGAACCTGATGCTATAATACAATGAGCACAGAGAGGCATCAGCTAGTTCATGTCTGCTCATACAGCCCCTACCAACAATGGAGATGCAACAGAAGCTCTTTTGGCACACATAAGGGTCCTTTTCAGGACCATCAAATCTTCTAAAAATAGCTACCTAAATCATTGCTATAATTCACTAAGTATCTGCACTGTAAGTATCTTTATTGCTCATCCAATCAAAAGTTGCTGATTAACTTACAACATGCCACATTTTCCTCTAAAGACAATAATTGGTTAAATTAATTTTAATTAACGCCATTTTCATATGTGTATTCAATAATCCCTTTTATGTATTTCACAGACAGGATTTCTCCCCAGGATGGATTTATTGCCATTGCAATCATTAATTAGATACCTTAACATAGGTAAGAATGACAAGAATAGGTTAACAGGTAATTTGAGCTTTTTAGCTCATACCTAGAAAATTCGCCTCATACATCTTATTTCTTTTTTTCAAGGAGAAATACGTGGTAAGCCAAATGTTGGTACACCAAAACTAAAACAAACATAGAGGCAAGGTTGGGTTTGATTTTCCAAACGCCATAGTTTACGTAATAATCTTTATATGCCTATCAAACACTTCATTTTTTAAATTTCTGATTATTTTCCATTTAAAACCATAATATCTGAAAATTTCTCATCAAAGAATTATCAATTATAAATCATCAATTTTATTTCCTGTCTTTTTCTGTCTATAAAATACAAGAAAAATAATGATTTCTGAATATTTTTATTGAAAAATTATCATATGGCTATAACAACATTTACTTCATTCTTCATTCAACATCAAGGTCCAGGCCTTTACGAAAAATATCCGACAATAAGAATTTCCTCAAATTTGGCAGAATGCGTCTTTGGGTAGCCCTCCTCTTCATTCTTCATTCAACATCAAGGTCAAGGCCTTTACGAAAAATATCCGACAATAAGAATTTCCTCAAATTTGGCAGAATGCGTCTTTGGGTAGCCCTCCTCCAAATAAAAAAGGAAAAGGGGGGTCACCAGCCATGCTGACAAGATAGGTGGCGCCAAAGTAGCACCTTTTCATTAAAAACTTCCATGTCTTTACAAAAATACCCCACAATTAAAATTTCCTCAAACTTAAAAACAAACCAAGAAAAAAGGGAATCCCCAGCGCTACTAACAAGATCATACGTGGCGCCAAAGTTGGCGTGCCAATCAGATATGATTTAACAAAATGGAAAATAATGCAAAGTGTTCAAGCTTGTAGTTGTCAGGGATTGTTGCCAAGATTGACCGCGCGTCAGATGAGGCTCATTGGAAGATTGACGATACCCCCTTCTAGAGGATATTTTCCTAACTTGTTACCTGCATGTGCACTTATTTGGAGGAATACGGTAATTGTAGAACTATAGTTTTATAGTCTAGCTAATTATTCTCCCTGAACAACCTGGCTGCAGCGAATAGCCCAAAAGTTGCATTCTGTGCATGTTGGTGTGCAACTTTCTTTGTAATATAAACAATACCAGAACCCTGATTGGTCTTTGTCTCATAGTCACGTCACACTGGGGCAAGATTTGAGACCCCTGGGATAGCCAGGGCTTGACTAAAGCCCATATAGTAGTTAGTATCTATTAACATATCCATTATTTTATTCATCTAAGCTAGTGCATATGATAATTGGTCTCTTGCTACCTATCCATCGTTTTATTCATCTTGCATATAACTATGTACAATTTTACCTTTCTTTACTATTGTTTATATAAAGGGTGAGTATGAGTTTTACACAGGAGCATTCAACATCAAATCATTGTAAACACTCGCCTTGATGTCCGTCTGCCATGATTGTTGATAGCCTTCCCTCATTCATTTTGTTCTGGACCCGCCTGCACACGGAACAGCAACCTCCTTTGCTGTCCCTAGATGTCTTGCATGCTGTCTCCATGACTGGTCTGGCGGAGTTGATCGAGTGCCAATACGGCGGGAGTGTACACGTGGCACGTGCTAAATTACCTTTGAACCTGTTTGCCGCACAGTTGGGCACTGCGTGAAAATTTTCAATGATCGCCCCTTTGATTACGCTTTTGTATTAACCCGACCATGTGTTTAATATACAAACATGTGTTCAGTATAATCTAAGTAGTCAACTACAGTTAGTTTTTACGCCAATTACCATGTCAGAAAGATTGTATTCCAGCATTTTCCACATTTCATTGGCCCTGGATGGTCCCTTTAAAAATGTGTAGATCTCCGGTGAAATCCCTAAATTCCATTGACCAGTTGTAATGTTCAAGTATTTCAGATTTGGTTGTCAAGCTTTCAAGCATCCGTTAATTTACCACCCCCTGCATTACTTGATTAAACATTGTTTTAATCGAAACCTCAATGCGAACAAATTGTTAAAGAATGCACGCCGTTCTATGCACACTAGCTTTGGTAATACATTTCGAACATCACTTGTAAAGAAATGTTGTACTAACGAAGCCCTGCAAATCCTACCCTATTGATTGCAATTATTCATACAACTGACACGCAGAGAATATATTTTTTATTCAAAAATGTCAGAGTTGGGAAATTATCGTATGACGATCAACAATGATATGAGTACGAAGGAGGCTTTCTCGCCCTCTCAGAGTAGTGTCACATGACCTGGCCCATTAGCCAGTAGCATGGCGTTGCGGAAGAACGAGAAGCGAAACACAACCCCCCTGTTAATGTTCATATTGTATGGCGGATTTGTCATTTAACTCTCGTCTATTATCCTTGCGGTCGCTGGGCCAATGGTGTATGTTGATAATGGCAAGACCTATAGACGACCCTTACATGATTTGTAGCTTCCAGATCTTTCCCAGTATCATTTTTGCTGAGTCGATATAGAGGTTAGAATTCTTTTTTTGAATCCTGTTTTTTCTTCTGAACCCAAACATCGCCGATTCTAGAAACAAAATGAAACTATTACTTCTAACAAGACAACTAAAACATATTCTGTTCAGTATAAACTGGACTTTCACAGCGGCAGGGAACAGGTGTGAAGATTTGGTCACATGGTGTTTATTGACATTTAACTATTGTTTTATTTATTTGTTCAAAAATCTCACTTATATATTACGCATCAGATACTGTTGAGTTAGGTCTGCCGCTTATGATAAAAAATGAGTGATTTTTTTCCATCGGGTGGCTTATTTATAGTTAACCAGATCTTGGAAACAACAATTCAATTACAGGTTGACATATATTTATCAGTGACTGTATCACTGACAAGATAGACTGGTGCCGCTGTTGCTGCTTCTGATTTTGCTTTTGCTGCTTTCATTATTCAGATACGGTGCTACATCCAATGTAATTTCCTTTTTGTGTTATGTATATATCTATAGATTTATCTATCTCTCTTTCTTTCTCTCTATCTATCTATCTACCTATCTATCTATCTATCTATCTATATTTATATCTATATCTATATCTCTCTATCTCTCTATCTATCTATCTATCTATCTATCTATCTATCTATATATATATATATATATATATATATATATATATATATATATATATATATATATATATATATGTGTGTGTGTGTGTGTATTGAATGAACAATAATTAATATACAATGGACGTGATGATTAGAAATTGATGTTGTAAAATACTTAAGATATGTGTCGAAAAGAAGTTGTTTAATGTGGTGTGTAAACCACATACATGTACCTTGTTTAAGCTGCGAGGGAGCAAGCAGTCATTTGTCGGTGCATTATATGTTAGGCGGCTTTGACATAGAACACCCCCACGATATAGCTGTCGACGTTTGTCATTGTCTGAAAAGGCATATGAGGATGGTACAATTAGGGTGATACATAAACCTCTAAAAGAATAGCATGTTCCTTGAAAAGTATCGTCTGAAGAAAGAGTGAATTCGTGAATTATAAAGGGCAAGCCAAAGGCAAAGGCCAAGCCTTTGGCTCACTGATACCCACTCTGCAGCTCTTTATCTGACTTTATACCGGATAAAAGGAAGACAAAAGGCAATCTCATGTCAATAGCCAGTACTTCTTATACCCCAGACAGAACCTGTGTGCTTCAGTTGTATTTTGTATCTAACCCATTCCGTTTTGTCCGGCCTTATCCTGGCAGATGACTTACAATTGCACTGGTCCCTATATAACTACATTCATTATGGCATCCATCAACAAAATATTTAGAAAATTAAATCATCTAAGTATCCCTTTACATATGCTGCAGAAAAACGTTTGTAAGTTTTCACATTAAGAATAAAACATTTTAAATTCTGTTTTAGAGAGGCTGTATATATATATTACAGTAAAGTCATGTAAGGTGGCTTGTGGGGTTTATTTATTTGTGAATTTTAGGTCATTTTAAGATCTTTAAACATGAAAAACCCTTCTTCCATAATCGGACCAGTTTTGAATGTTTGGGCCAATACCAAGTAGAGTGTGACCATATCTATTACAGAAATTCCCATAGGCTTGCACACAAGCAGGAAACAGTTTGTGGCCCTTTTCTTCATATTCATTTCCACAACAAAAAAATGGTCGCTTCAAATATGCATTTTGAGTATCACTTTTGGGTAACAAGGTTTTTCTTAAATTTTAACTCCGTTCAAAGGTTATGGAATCCTATGTTTGAAACATCCACTTTTCTCATTATCAACTAAGATTCCTAAAGAAACCTATTTGAACTGATTTTGGAGAGGACCTTTCAGTTGTCCCCCGAATATCTTAGACCCTGCTACGAAGGTACTTTTATGCTTGCTAAAGAATACCTTTCAGGCAATATCTACTGTCTATAGGTTAAATCATAAAATAAAAGCAGGGTAAGGAAACCATGGGTTTAGGAAATTAACCCCATCAGTTACCTTAAGTCAGATCAACCACGTTTCACATGATGGCGAGCCCTATAGTCCAATGTGACATTAACTAAGATGAATGGCAACTGCTGGCTATGTGGAACGTTGCGATTCATGCTGAAACTCTTATCCAGAAGATGCATTTGCAAGTTACTATTCATTTTATACACATGAAATGACCATCAAAAGATAAAAGTTGCCTTTATGATGCTTCTAGTCTTAATCACCCTTTTTGGCTTTTATATAACCCTCATTTTCTCTGAAGGAATGTGGTGACTGAGGTCTTTATATGTAGTGCCATGCGTAATAGGAAGGGGTTTTATCTGAACCTCCTGATTCCAAACAAATGTAGTGAGTAATACAGTATTTTATGAAGCATCTAAGCCATTTCCTGAAAAGATATAGGTTCGAAGTAGGTATTCGAGTCAATCACACTAAATCTTACACTTTCTCTGCTTCGGGGTGTCACACCAAACATATTTAAAGGATATGACATTTTAAGATGTGTACTGTGCCTTGTTTTTCTAAGAGAAGAGAAGTTACAGGAATGTAACTTTTTTTACGTCAATAACTGCATTTTACATTCCAATCCTCACATATATTTTTCATTTCAATCCTCACAGCTGTCATAGTCATTTTTTGAATAGGTATGATCTTGTGAGGTCAACCTTGCATCTTGAACACATTTTTGAAATTTAGTGTCATTGGTAATGTTTAAGCCTCGAGTCTTAGGTTTCTTGGTATTGGATAAACATTTCTTTCCAGTTTTTGCCGTCCAGGTTTTTGCCACCAATGTGATAATACTTTGACCAAGGTTTAAAACTGAGTCAGGATGTTCAAGTGTCGGTCTGCCACTTTGAAAATGATTTGAGCACATTCTACTATTTCCGTTTGGAAACCAGGAGTTTCAAGATTTGTGAACCTTTTGGTTTATGTTTTATCCATCTATTTCTAGCACTAGCATCCTTTTTTTTATTTGAAATGATATCAAACTAAATAGCGGTTCATGTATAAATGCACCAACATTGAAGTTGAGTTTATGTAACTCATAAAATTGTGCGTCCCTCTTTTTGAAAGTTATTCTCCGCTATTGAAGCAATCCTACACTCCAGAGTTTGTTTTAAGCATAGTGCCTTCCTTTACAAGCGTTCATCTGAATTCAGAAAGTATTGGTTAATTGTAGTATCCAGCACTGTGTACACTGATATGCTTTATTTTTCATTATTCCTGAGATACTAATTTCACAATTCTGTTTATTGAATATCTAGCAAATCCATCAGATATTTCACAAGTATATAATTGTATCCTCTATTATCATAACATTTAAACTTCCTTCGTAAGTCTTTCTCATGATCCTGCTAAAGCCAGGAGCTTCCGGATAGCCAATATTATCTTATTATCAGTTTGAAATTTAGTCTAGGTCCATGAATGCTACAGTACTAAGATAAGTCTTTGCACCTTAAAAAGATAATCGATATAACAAAGGTAATACCAACTCCAAAAGAGCACAAAAAAGGAATTAAAAGGTGTGCTGCATGTAATTGACTATACTCTTACATGTATGCTACTAGATAACTGGTCGGAGATGGGCCCCTGGTGACCATTGACCTAAACAATTTGCATGGATTGTAAGTAGGGGAATGTCACACTTGAGTATTGTCGCACAGGTGTGTGTGGGAGTAGATTAGCCAATACGTCCGTAACTACACAGTTAAAGCTTAAAGAAAGCTGACTGAACCATGAATATGTGTGCCTGATTGTGCAGAATTGTCCAGGTAACAACATTGGTCATTTGCACACTTGGAAACTGGTACAGGAGCCAATTACCTAAATGTACGCAGTAGTAAGAAACTAGATTGATTGTAGTAGATATTGGTCTAGTCTCCGATCGTTAGGTACGACCCTGACACATGTATCTAATTGAAAACAAGGATGGGAGCATATAATAAGATAAGATAACAAAGTATGAAATGATCGATGGCCAAACAATCAAGTCAATTAATTAGCTATATCCATATATGTATATATATATATATATATATATATATATATATATATATATATATATATATATATATATATATATATATATATATATATATATATATATATATATATATATTTATATTTATATATATATATATATATATATATATATATATATATATATATATATATATATATATATATATATATATATATATCCTCCAAAAGATTCATGGTTACAAACTTTAGAATGAGGGATCCTAACAGCGTAAGAAAACGAGCATGCATCACGTGAAATATCTTTTCTGCTGGTAATGAAAAAGAGCGGTTGTCAGTAGGAGTCTGTAGGGGTACGGACACAACAGACTATAGATTCTGGTATTTAGATTGGAGATGGGATATTGAAATCATATATATATAATAGTATTGCACCGTATCGCTACATATTATCTATTAAAACACATAGTAACAAGATCAATGCTTTATATATGGGACATGAAAATAGTACTTTTTAAACAAATGCTTACAGAGAAATATGATACTACCTTAAAACTATTGATGGTAAGGTATATTTTTTCCATGAAATATGGTATTGAAAATACATATCATCCCATGAATTGAATTTGTAACACTGATTTAAAAAGATGCAAATGAAATTCAAAAGGGTATTGTCGGTCAGAGATTGGCATGGAATTTTGAGTATCGGGGCTTTTTATCCATATCAAGACGTCTTATAATTCGTGTCTAGCCAAGTGTGAGTGGTGTAGGACATCGGAGTCTCTGTCAAAAAAACACTGCCTAGCCATAGGTCACTGGTACCATTTTCATATACCCCACGGGCATTCGAATCCGGGCAATTGTGAGTACAGCGAGTCATTGACAACAACGCGTTAGACGACCAAGCCACCAGGGCAGGCCCCAGTAGGCAGCAGGCTGGCAATGATAACACAACCTGTAGTCTAAAGGAGGGAAAGTATGTCGGGCACTTTTGCTAGAAAATAGAATCAGAAGTCATCTGCAGCATATGCTGGCATCTTGCCAGATTTAGTAAAAGGCTGACCACTTTTCTACCACTATTAGTCACTGGGGAAAGGCTGTTTGTTGAAATCAAGCATTATTTCTATGCAGGGAGAATAGAAAACAACAGTGCCATTGATTAGGAAATAATGGAAAAGGAATGCCGAGAATATATTAGATTGAACAAAATAGACGTGGCAAAGTGCAATAGATGTATTTCTATGGCAGGGTCAAAGAGGCCTGCTGGGACATATATATAATTGATACTACTACTATTACTACTACTACTACTACTACTACTACTACTACTACTACTACTACTACTACTACTACTACTACTACTATAAACTCTTAATAATAATATTGATAATAATAATAATAATAATAATAATAATAATAATAATAATAATAATAATAATGGTAATGATAATAATAATAATAATAATAATAATAATAATGATAATAATAATAATAATAATAATAATAATGAAAATAATAATAATAATAATAATAATAATAATAATAATAATGATAATAATAATAATAGTAATAATCATATCAATAATGATAATACCAAACGAACTTTTCGTAACAAAACAGAGGAAAAACGGTCTGGCATTCTTGGCTCAGCCAGACTATAGATTGCTTCACTAAACCTTTGTTTTAAACGTTTGCGTCTAACGCGTTTTCCTTTAAATAGATTGTAAAGTTCTCGGATTCACTTCGTTTATCTTAATTCCATTGAATCTCGATGTAGATGATGTCGAGTTCTTCAAAATTACTGATAACGATGCAAAGGCACTGTCTGAGTGGATAGTAATCACATCTTCCTACATAGCGCTTTTTATATTGACTTTCATAAATGTTGTTTTGAAGTGCAATCTCAAATAAAGTTACTTCATTCCAGCATATACATACTATTTTATATGACCCGATTTCAGAATAATAGGATTATTACTAACAGCATGTTTAAAAGAGACGTAATCCATTATAATCTCAAAAAACGAAAACTATGATTGAATAGTTAAAGCATCAACTTGGCACTTTTTTATAAAGCGTGTGCATTTATCTATCACAGCACTTCAGTTTAGTACTAACAGACAGATTTTGAAAAGTCTCATTTTATCTTAAACAGCAATAATGCCTTGATTGGGAATCTGCATCTGTTATAGAAGAATAAGCTGGAAAAGCTTGAACGCTTAAGATGGTAATACCTTGGTGTAAACCTGAGAATTACCTGGGCGTAAGTAGATTGCCTAAGCATTGTTTGAAGTAATACTGATCAGGTGTCTTTCTGAGAAATCCTTTGATGCAGACATGTGTGACACAAATCTGTCTGTAAGGGAGGCAGGTGGCTAGGATGTGATAGTGTGACTTTGTGTGATTCTCTTACCAGATTCACTTTGGAAATGTAAGCACGGATACATTCTGGTGTGAACACGCTAGATGCAGTAGCTGACTTTTGTAGGGTAATCTGATTTCCTAACAGCTGCCTAGCATCTCTTGTCGTTGATGTGGTTTTATAGATAGGTCCCCTGACATGAATGCAGATTATTCACGCTCAAGGCGACATTAGAACTCTAAGAAGACCTCAAGTCGTCGCGGTAGCAGCTTATCGAACACTGTACCTGGGCAGCTGGCGAAGTCATTTTTGACCAGACTCAATGGCGCAGTGGCAAGATTGCCGGCCTGAGTGCTTGGAGGCATGGGTCCAGAGTTCAATCCCAGGCCGGGGCGAGTAGGGGTTTGATTCCTCTCTAAATTGGGGCAACCATCGAAAACATTCATTTCTTACCTTTTATTGACTGTCGCCCAATAAAAGGGAGAGATTACTTTGAAGAGTTTCATATTCATTTCATATCATCGTTCATGCTATGTGTCGTCTGCATATACAAAAGCTCTCCTTCCTATATGTCTGAGCTATACCTTGAAAAAGGGATGGCGAACCCTTTATAATTCTAAAAAAAAAAGTCATAGAGATAAATGAGACACACTGAGAATAACTACGTTAGTATTCGTCAATACAAATCATAGTGTCAAATCATTAAACAATAGAGGTCGTTATGAGAAATAAGTGTCAAGAGTGTTGTAATTGGTAAGAAATCCGTCCATGGCTTTGAGAACTATGAAAATTTAATGCATTATAGGTCTTAATAAAATACTAGTATTCAATATCTGGGATAGAAAAAATTGTGCAGGCCTGCTGTTTGCCATATAACTGGTTATGTATCAAAAAACCAAGAATATTAATGTACACCTGGGAAGCTGCACGTTTCGGAACCTGCTGCTATGTCATATTTACACATAGGTCAAGTACCCTGTTCAAATATGATCATATTCCAAACATATAACCTGAAAGGAAATTACTTGTTACAAAGCTCTGAACGTTAAGTGAAAGTTTTAATTAAAAATTTCTAATTAGCACATAACCTGCCAGTATCACACATTCTTTCAAACCAAATAATATAATAAGGACTGAGAAAGAGAAACAAACTAATCTACGCCTACGAAACTGCTGATATATGAAACTACTGTTGTCTGATCTTCATCAAAATGCCAAGTACCTTGACCCAAGATTAAACGAGAAACTGTAAAGTAATGTTTTTTTAACTTGAGAATTACAGAATGTCTGACAATGACAAAGAGGGTCAGTATCACAATTCATTTCAAACATATATATATATGTATCAATCACTTAGATCTTACCTTGTTTGATTTCAAAAAGCATTAACTCTTAATGTTACAAAACTTACAAAACTCACATGACCTGTCAGGGAGAGATAGGGTCAGTATCAGATATTATATCTGACCTAACTATTCTAGCAACGACTGAGGAAGGGACACAACCCGATCAACACCTTACAAACTGGTGCAATAATGACCTACTGGTGGGCGACCTTGAGAGTAGTGTGGAGTGGGTGCATGCAAGGGTGTATAGGTCAAAAAAGAGGAGCACTAAATGCCCTTAGCGTATGACCTGTGCTAGTTCCAGGCTGAGAATTTTGCTGGGAATTCTGTTCACTAATTTGCTCTTTCTCTTTCTGAATTGCCTCCAGGGTATCATACATCCCTACACAATTATTAACCAATCTTTGGTAATCCATAGTAAAGTCAAACCTGATTTGGATTTCCGCAGATCTATCCTTTCTTGGTGTATCTTCTCAGCCCTATCTAATAAATATTTCATCAGCTTATTGTGTTTAGCTTAACTTTGATATTTGGACAATTGCTTCATCTGCTTCGTGGGAGTGTTTTATTTTGTTGGTGATTTCCGCCTCCCAGCTCCAACTTCACTGTCTGTCAGCTTCCTGAGAATGGTAAAACGGACTCTATATATGCTCTCCTGTCAAGTGAAAACGTTCTTAGATCCCCTGGCTCATTAGAGCGTGAATTTCTCCAGCTTTTGACTAGATCATTTTATTAAGAGTAACTGGAGCCATGTACTGAGATTGTCTTGCTTCATCATTGTAACATTGTCATGTCTGTGATGCATGATATGACTATTCTTGTATCTTATTTTACTGTATGTATTGTTTCTTTACTTCAATTGTATAGTGTTTCTCCAGCTCTGGAGGTTTAATGAATAAATAATAATTCACAGAATCAATTCCGACATCATTATTGCTGTCATCAAGCTCCACACGCTTCTCATCATCAGATGTAGGTTCAGATTTCATTTGAACCTTGTTGTTGAACTGCTGATAATAAAGATTAAATAAAAGAAGTTGACAGTGACCTGCATATTGGAATTATATTTTTTACATAAAACATAATATAGGAAGTAATACATAAAACATTTCATTGTGCTAAGTGAATGTACGTGTAGGCTAGAACAAGGTATATGATTAGAAGTTTGACAAATAGCAAGTGTAAATGTATCAGTATATTAACTCAAGTCCTGACCCTCAATATAACATGAACATAAATACATATTATCAATACTGTAGTTTACCCCAAATGCCATGAAATGTAATGTGAGTACTGCAATGAAAAATAATGTTATTAATCAGTTGTCATCTTATACTACACCCTGAACAAAAATAATTCACCTTGCATGACGTACTCAAACAATGTGTTTATCAAGGTAAGAGAAGATACTCAGGATGAAATTCTGCCTCTGTGGGTAACCTCTAGTAGCCTGTTGACGAGTTTCTCATATCTGGTTCACACATGCTAGAAGAGGTTCTCCAGTGTATCAGCTGAAAAAGTAAGAAGATAAGATTTTTAATAGGAAATTTTTAGAGGCTTTGCCTCCATTTAGGAAGAATTATTTACCAAAGAACAGCAAAGAATCAACAGAATGTGCCGAAAGACATTTTAAGAACATGCCAAGAATTGAGTTCTGAGATCCTGCTGGGTTCTTCTCAAAATTTGGCATGATTCTTAAAATGTCTTTGAACATTCGTTGATATTCTTTGATGTTCGTCGTATGTTCTCGAGAAACAGGTATTTTTTTAGAAATCTACACCGCTGGCCAGCTCGCCTGTATCAGTCTAATTGCTGCATATCAATCATGTCTTATCATATGTCAGAAGCTGGGATTTTAGTGACTAATGAGCTTTCTCTCTCTTAGTTATGCTAGAGGGTTTTCTTGCTCCTTTCATGTGCCAAGAAGTAATTATCCTTTATTACAGCGCCGTCTTTGTTCTTCTGTAATTGCTCTTGTGACTGTAATTTCAACCGTGATTCTTGCCAGGTTGAGTGACGATTTATGCTGTATGTCTAAGTGCAGCCTAGTTCACTATATTTTATTGTCACAATAATGTATTTCATGATATTGTGATACTGTGTTCGACCCTTGGATCGTTTTCCATTTCACTTCATGAACGTATTTATAGATTTAGAGATCTTTTGAGTTTCGAGCAGGAATTTTGATTATCGTCCCCTTTTCTGCTATATCTATGTTAACTTAGTACTTATGACTAGCCAGTTGTACGTGTAGTGGGAAACTGAAATATCGGGTGAGAACCACCGCCTAACCTAAGTCATTTGCAACTTTCTCACATGCCCCATCACGGAAATGGTGAGAGTCAGCTACCAGTCAGTAGCAGCGCCATAGACCACTCGATCATTGTATTGTATAATATACTATCTTTCTTTTGATGGGAGCTTTACATGAATTTCATATAAATGACGAATAAAAATGAACAATTTAGAACAGATCATTTAGTGTTAATGCCTTTTATGAATATGCTTCCCAAACATAAAGGGTAAATGGTAAACAGTTTAACTCAATCTGCAGGACTGGGACATCCGCGTGTAAATTATATTAAAGACATATCAACCCTTTCATCATTATTCGTAAAGCAAAACCTCCAATGTAAAAGATATCGACAAATGAGAACTCTCTCACAAGCCTATTGTCCCAGGAAGAGAGCGCTTGAGTGCAGTAAATGCTAATTTGTCAAACTTTGTGAGGTAAGTGTTCATGAAGCACAATGTTTTAGAAAATGGATGATTCACTGTATCCTTAATTGTATTAGTGTGTCTTTCTACCCGGGTTGGGGAGTAATTCTGAATGATTAAGTCGGCCTAATCACAAATTCCTGAAAAGGGGTCATATTTTCTGCATGCATCTCTTCCGTCTATCATGTAGTTCCTGATCTATGGCCTCATTATGCAAAGACATGATAGTATATGCTGCGCCAAGTAGACTACTACTCTCTGTGTCAGATAGTGCACCATGATGATGTGCTGCCAAGCTAATGGATGCTATTAACATGACAGTCCTGTTACTCCTTGACATAAGAAAGCTTACCTTTAATATAAGACCCACCTGGACACCTAGAATATTTCTACCCCCGCAGTTACAAAAAATGGAAGCAGACTTGAGAGTTAAAACTACTTTCTAAGATATTAGTCTTTCTTTTTTCATTGTAGAAGGTGAATAATACATATATATATATATATATATATATATATATATATATATATATATATATATATATATATATATATATATATATATATATATATATATATATATATTATATATTATATATATATATATATATATATATATATATATATATATATATATATATATATATATATATATATATATATATATATGAAATATGAGGCCATATTTCATGTCCCGGCACACTCCCATTGACGATCAATGGGAGGCTACCTGGATACATTGAACACCTGTCTACCTTGAACATTGAACACCAAAGGACCTGTTCTGGTTAACTATACAAACTACCCAATTTTTTCAAGTTTCATGAATTTAACCAAAATTCTAACGATTATGTAGCTGAGGTGTTGCTTGTTCATAATTGCTAATATATTCCCCAACCCTCGCCCTGGATGTTACATATGACCACTCTGAAATGACATGTGTCAGCATATTTGCATTGACTCATATTTTAGCTATAACTGTACCCAGTTGATCAAAAACCTATTTTATGGGTAAACTATGATGATGTTGGAGGAGATCCAGTAGTGACAATTCATAGAAGGCCTTACTTATGGATTTTGATGAAAATCAGAAATTTTCAATGAAGTGACCTTGACCTATGACCTTCTACAAAATGGCTGCCTCCATGCCTACTAATGAGATTTGAGCCTATGTGGAAATGGTTCCAAATAGTAACTTTGCCCACCGAGCGCGTTTAAGCCAGATTAATATGTTATGTGTTCCTAATAAATACAGATTATGTGAATTTCATTTGAACGCGCTCGCTGGGCAAAAGGGTGAATTTTGTGACTTGGTGATCCTTGGTCACTTGTATAAAATTCACCATACTAGACAGTTCAAAAGAGC
>OZ012688.1:15247348-15282348 GCA_963942565.1 Maea johnstoni | reverse complement strand
GAGCTGTGCATATGCTTGAGGAAATACAACAAGAGTTCCCAGAGGAATCTCATACATATCACTTCCTCTATTCATGGATTTCCAATTGTTCGGAAATGAATGAAGGAGAGAATGATTGACCACTACTTCGCGGTTCTATGAAATTGCTTGCGGCTATGCTTATTACAATACGGTCTGCGAACAGGTGCTGCAAGAAAGCCATTTATATGCATTTCTCAGAAATGAGTTCACTGTTCACACCATAAGTCGAATCCATGCTTTTAACGAATACTGCAAGATTCCGCCAACAATTTCCCCTGTCCGTGGGCTATATATGACATAGGTTATGAGAGCAAGGCTTCCTTGTGCTCCTGTATACTGCTACTAGAATGAGTCTTAATCCATTCTAATCTGGATCATACACATGATCACAGGCTTAAGCATCAACAAGAAAGTCTTACCTGACTTAAAGAATGGTCCAGTTCTTGCAAAAAAGTTTATGACTCATTCAAAAAGGAGAAAAGTCCATCTATTGCTCATAGTAAGAATGAGTTTAAAACTACACCGACAGATACTTCCGCAATACAAATAGGATGAAAAAACTATTCGAAAAAAGATGGCATACTTTCATAGTTTAATACAAAGATACATAAAATCCTACATTAAGTAATTCTCCAATACATAATAGAATATCAGCAGATTTTCTTATACCTGCTATGCACTCAACAGATGTTATCTTTCAAAAAATGCATTATATATATACTAAAGAATAATATCCCATGTTAGGACGTTTTTACAAAATGTGTACTGTTTATCACTTTTAAATGTCTATTATATATATATATATATGTATATATGTATATATATATATATATATATATATATATATATATATATATATATATATATATATATATATATATATATATATATATATATATATATATATATATATATATATAAAAATGATCTTAGGTATATGAAAATACCTTGATGAACAGAGATGTTTAATGAAGCATTTTACTTATAAAACTTTTATTGCCTGACATGTTTAATAATCTTTTGTTACATCATTTTAAAATCTAACTCTATTTGTTGAATTATGTTGGAAAATGTCAGACCATGTGTGTACATCAGTTCCAAGAATGAGTTTGCAGGTTCGAGACTCCGCTGGATCCCCACAAGCCGGTTTGCATGGTTGCTTTATAAATGGGCGTCATTATGGAGGACTGTCTATGGTCCTCCTGCAACTGAAAAATCCCTTGGAGCTTTTCATGAATAGAAGGGAGGTTCTACATGCTTCTGGATTCCAATCTTGTCGCAATATGACCTAAGCTGTTAAAAGCGACGTGTATATATATATATATATATATATATATATATATATATATATATATATATATATATATATATATATATATATATACTGTAGAACACAAAATGTTATATATTATATATATATATATATATATATATATATATATATATATATATATATATATATATATATATATATATATATATATATATAATATATATATATATATATATATATATATATATATATATATATATATATACAACAAGAAAGTCTTACCTGACTTTTACTTACAAAAAAGTTTATGACTCATTCAAAAAGGAGAAAAGTCCATCTAATGCTCATATAAAGAATGAGTTCAAAACTACACCGAAAGATACTTCCGCAATACAAATAACTGTTAGCGTCTGTTTATGTATAGCGTACATAGCGTGTGGTTCCGCTTCGCTATATATATAAACGCTGTACTTTTTTCTTACTGTACTAGCGCTGTCAGCGGCGGCTACTGTCGCTAACATAAAGATACGTTATGATGCGAAAACTCCCCAACTCGCTATATTTGGGACACGCGTCATATGTGTGTTCTATAGTATATATATATATATATATATATATATATATATATATATATATATATATATATATATATATATATATATATATATATATATATATATATATATATATATATACAGTCAAACTTGCGAATAAAGACCGCCCTTGGGAAGTAAAAAAACGGTCTTTGTTCACAGGTGGGCTTTGTTCGGGGGGTTGATTACTGATGCTATTTCCATAAGGGTGCATAGACTGCATACTATTTTTTCACTGTTTTATCTGTTTACAAATAAATCACAAATTGATGGTTAATGTAAAGAAGACTAAAATGTATCTGATTAAAAGGTTTATCAATATCATATATTATATTTCATAAAACCAAAAATAAAGGTAAAGCTAGGAAAAGCAGTATATGTTTTGGCAGTCATCATATGAGCATTCAAAATAAGAAAGTTATACTCATTCAGAATGAGAAAGATATACATGTACATGTACTTGGGAACCTGGGTTTTTCCAACTCCAAAGTCCTCGGCTATCTTACGAGCACTTCTGTTATTATTGTGAGCTATATTACCTTAACTCGAACTACCAGGTAAGAAACTTCCTTTTAGATGGCATCTCTACCTAGGTTATCAACTGTACTGCACAATATCTCAAAGCAAACTAAAGACATGTGACCTCATTTTTCATGAAGACAAAGGATGACAAAATTGCAATTGAACATTAGCTGGCTTGGGTTAAATTTAGCTTACGCAGGTCCCCACCCAGGCTTGGGTTAAATTACAATTGTAACCCACTGCTGCATATGTGTGTGTGTGTGGTATGTATCCCTTTAATCCCCTCACACAAAAGTAATGGTTATGACTTACTGAAAATCAGGCTGAACAATATCTGTCTACAAAGAGACTTGGAAATGTCTATTTCTGAAAGTGGTCCTTGTTCACAGGTGAAACATGGTATTTGGGAAGAAAAAAGGTGGTCTCTGGTCTTTGTTGACAAGGGGTCTCTATTCGGAGGGAAAATATAGAGTAATTTCTCTTGGGGGGATTTTGAGCGGTCTTTGTCGGGAGGGGGTCCTTGTTCGGGGGTGGACTCTAGCTCAGGTTTGACTGTATATGTATATAAATACATACATATATATATATATATATATATATATATATATATATATATATATATATATATATATACCCAATACCTTCTTTCCTTCCGTGCACTTCACATGCAATTGGGTTACCATGGAGATGGTCTCCCTTGTGTGCGAATTACATTACTTAGGGATTGAATTAAGGGACTGTTTGCAAGTAACCAGCGACTTACGATGCACTGTGATTGCAAAGGAGGTACAGACATCTAATTCCTGCACCCGTCGAACGGGCGTCTGCCAGTGGCGGGTTGTACAAACATCCACGGTTGGCATGTTGAAAAAATTAGCCAAGCACATGAATGACCCATGTAGCTTGCGAATAAAAGCCACGTTCAGTTTTAAGATCATCCATGCATCAATGCTTGGGAAACTGCATGGCAATCGGCCACCGCGTCCGGTCATCCGATATGCCTGGGCTGCCCGTGCATTTAGAGTAGGAAGTAAATGGTGTCACTTTACGTTATGTTTGCATTTCTGCAAGCTGCTCACAGAGAAGCTTTTGTTAGAGGTTGTTCTCAGTACATTTTACACTCAGTGCCGACATTTGATTCATGCAATGAAAAGTATTGGAAAAGTATTGGAAAGGGTAGTTGCTGCAAGGCTTACAAATTACATGACTATCAATCAGCTACATGAACCCATGCAGTCGGCATACAGAGCATGTCATAGCACTGAGACTGCACTTGTGCGGGTACAGAACGACATCCTTCGCACTCTCGGTCAGGTGGGGCTGCGATCCTTGTGTTACTTGATCTTAGCGCTGCTTTCGATACAATCGATCACTCCATCCTTCTATCTAGGATGGAGTCAGTTCTTGGAGTTAAAGGATCTGCTCTACAGTGGTTCAAATCGTACCTGTTAGGCAGGAAACAGAGGATTAAAATCAATGATGACTTCTCCGAAAATCAGGAAATCCTGTGGTCTGTACCACAGGGATCTGTGTTGGGTGCACTATTGTTCCTAATATACATCATACCTCTGGCACAGCTAATCCGATCCTACGGTCTGAACAATCATGGCTATGCTGATGACACCCAGCTCTGCTTATCATTCAAAAAGACAAGTGATAACGCAATAGTCAAACGTGAAATCCTAAATCTTGAGAAATGTTTGTGTGACATTAGTGTCTGGATGTCTCAGAACAAACTGAAACTCAACAATGACAAGACTGAAATCATTCTATTCGGCTCTAAGAAACACCTAGCTGAACTGAACATTAAGTCACTCTCTGTAGCGGGGACTGATGTGTCTGTTGCATCTGAGCCTGTGCGGAATCTGGGAGCTATGTTTGACTCTCAACTGATCATGGCACCCCATGTCAGAAGTGTTGTCAAAAAATCTAGCTTTCACCTGAGAAATATTGGAAAAGCGAGACGTGTGTTAACAGAAGATGCCACAATACAGTGATGCAGTCACTGGTGATGTCTCGCTTGGATTACTGCAATGCTCTCCTAATTGGAATACAACAGGATTTGATTGCAAAGCTGCAGCGACTACAAAACAGTGCAGCAAGGATAGTATCGAGAACCAGGAAGTATGAACATATCACACCTGTTCTCATCAAGCTTCACTGGCTACCAATCAAATTCCGCATCCAATTTAAGGTCCTACTGCTGGTATACAAGGCGCTAAACGGACTTGCACCCAAGTACATCAAGGAGCTGCTCGTGCCTTATAAACCCAGACGCCATCTACGATCAGAAGCAAAGGGCCTTCTGGACGAGCCTCGGACTAGACTCAAATTTGGAGGTCGCGCTTTCTCCATTAGTGCACCGAGATTATGGAATGCGCTTCCACAACACCTGAAGGATTCTACATCGTGTCAGGCCTTCAAGAAGTGTCTCAAAACACACCTTTTCAGGCTCGCCCATTGAGGCGTTGTGGACTATTACTCAAACTATGACAATGTGCAGCGCTTTTGAACATTTTATGAATGGAAAAGGCGCTATATAAATTCCAATTATTATTATTAATTATTAATGTGCGAGCAGCCCAAGTGTAATACACGACCACAGGCCAGATTCTCATCCAATTTCCAGGGCATGGATATATATATTTATATATATATATATATATATATATATATATATATATATATATATATATATATATATATTATATATATATATATATATATATATATATATATAAATATATATATTTATATATATATATATATATATATATATATATATATATATATATATATATATATATATATATATATATATATATATATATATGTATATATATATATATATATATATATATATATATATATATATATATATATATATATACATATATAACTATATATATATATATATATATATATATATATATATATATATATATATTATATATATATATATATATATATATATATATATATATATATATATATATATATATATATATATATATATATATATATATATATATAGTCAAACTTGCCTCAACGACCACTTCTCTTAAACGACCACTTGCCTTGAACGACCGCTTCAAATCCCCCCAAGGCTATTCCCTGTATATTTTACCTTGATTAAGCGACCACTTGCTTGACGCGACCAACGACCATTATATCTTATCCCTAAGAGTAAATGGACTTTATTCAACGGCCACTTGAATGCCTAGAAGCATTGTATATTGGAAAGGGCACAATAAAATAATGAAATAATCGGTAAAAGTTTGAAAGTATATCATTTCTAAGGGTCCTCAATTAATGATATAGTTCAACATTTATTTTCCTGAATTGTTTATTCTTAAAATATTAATGAAGAAATTTCAACAAACGCAGCCTAACGTAACAACCTCAATAATTCCAGGTCATTGTTGGAAATTCTTTGTTTTTTTATAACCTCGCTCAGACCCTCAACCCCTTCTTAAGAGACCACCTCCTTAAAAGACCACTTTTGACATTTCCCTTGAGCGGTCACTTAATAGAGGTTTTGACCATATATCCAGGTATATATATATATATATATATATATATATATATATATATATATATATATATATATATATATATATATATATATATATATATATATATATATATATATATAACCTTACAACTGAAAGTAGCTTTCATTCGCAGGTGACGTGAATCATTGATATGTTTGGCTTATTTTTATGACGTGATATCAGTGGATGTGTATACAAACAGGCACTGGCAGACGCACGGTCGACTGGCGCAGAAATTAGATATCAATACTGTGTATATTGAGGCTTAGTCTACAGTGCATGTTTAAATCGTAATTGTAGGCTCTGGGCAATAATTATGGCAACTATACAACTCTACAACTATTATGGCAACTATACAATCGTTTTCCCCTCCCCCAATGGTACACTTTTATGGCACCAATCAAAAGTCAACCCCCCCACCCAAACCATGATTTCATCCAGACACGGATTTCATTGAATAAGATTTAAGGACTTGTAATGCCAATCATTTCAGCTGAGGCTGTGATCGATTCCAGTGTTGTATCGTTAGGTAACGTTCTTCTTTTCAACAGACAAGCCATTTCCTCCCAATAAATGTTGCATTCCTTCATGCACGTAACTTCCCACTCTGGGGCCCAGGATCATGAGGTATAGCTGAGACCTTCCAAAGATACTGTATAACTGGTTAATTTGGCGTGTACTTAAGTTGGCGTTTTTTCAAAAAAGTATTTTCCCTGTATTTATTTTGGCGTCTGGAGCAGTCAGAACAACGCCATCTTTATGTAGACATATTTTTATGCGATCTTTAATTTGGCGTTGATGGGCATTCGCCAAAAAACGCCAAATTAAAAACCACGCCAAATTAACCAGCTATACAGTACTTGGATCAAGCAATATATGGAGCAATGTAATCTCAGCAGTTGATGAAAGGCAAGGTCAATGAGCAGCTGAAATTGCGTGGTTTCATGAGCCTTCCACAGGTCAGTCATAACAGGTTGTGCAACATATCCTCGAGGATCAATTTATATCATAAGATGACAGCATTGTATCTAACAGTCACTTAAGGTCCTATAACAGGGACAGAATTAACCCAGGCTAAGCTGTGTGATTCGCTGAAGTGGGACGAGCAACTTATTGAATTTGCCTCTAAGTTTTTGAATCTAACTGGCATTCGTCTTGGCCAATACCCTCTAGCCTAGTGGTTAGGACAGCTGGTCATTTGATACTGGTATATATCTCTGCTGCATCCTCATAAGCAGGTTGGCATGGTTGCTATACGAATGTGTAACATTGCACAAGACTGCTGCCTACGGTGCATTTGAAGCTAAACAATTTCCTGGCACTATAGGTTAGGAGAAAAGAATCTACCCAGTTCTAGGTTTCTATGTCGTTCTAATATGACATAAGCATTGAAGGTTGGGGAAATACATAACCAACTCGCCCTTTTTATTGGCTTCTCACTGTAGCAGCTTTTTCTCAAATTGTGTTCTGATGGAATAACAGGAACCGGTATCCGTTGCCCTACAATACATTTTCCAACGATCAGAAAACACATCAGTCATGTTATGATACTTCACAAAGCTCCTTTCATCCAGGTGAATGCACACTATCCATATCAACACTTCTTATATTTGCAAAGAGAATCAGAATTTAGATTCATTCTAGCACTAAGTCTACTGCTAGACAAAAATTAGATAACGGATTTTCCTGATGAGCCTAAGATATCATTCCCTGTGTAAAGAGGTGCATTTTCTAATTAGAGGTTGGAAACAGTACTTGAACCTCATCCACATCGAGAGGAGTACAAGGTAGTTTCTGTTCTGTTGCTACAAGGAAAATTACTGCAGGCCACTAAAGGTTACCATGGTAGACTAGATAAAATGTTTTAACAGTCATTCTGGACGTATTCAGGAGGGACAAGAAAGCTATTGGGAATAAAAGTCATGACACCAGACATGTTGCTGCATACTGGGTCCGCTTAGTCCTTATGGTGCTAGTGCTTAGTTTGGCAAGTACAAAATAATGCAAAAAAAACGAAAAGGACTAAACCTCTGGCACATGGTTACTCATCTGGGAGTGCTTAGCGAGATCTCTCCAATGAATACCGACATGACAAGGTTTAGATGGTTTTCTAAAAAATTTGCGACCTTGTGCTTTGGATGAAAGTAGCCTCAGCATTGGAAGAGTTAGTGGATGTTTCTGTAGCAGACATTATGGATGCAGCTCCCTGGTGCACACTCATTTTATTGCACACTTTTTCTTGGGATTTGATAAACACCAGCTTGAGGTATGATTTGCAAAACTGTTCAGTTGGCAGTGCTTCCTAAATAACCCTCTCCTAGACCATTACAGCATGCCTATGGTGGTATTCCACTTCATGCCATGAACAGGTATAACACAGGAATCCCACATGTCGTACGAAGGTCATGCAGATCTCAATATGTTGCATAACAACAGGCTCTTACAATAATTAATGGACCACACTTTCGTTCTGTTGGTGTACTCTATCAGTTTTACATTAGTGTAAGGTTTGAATTATGAGTATGGTTTATAGACATTAATATTTCAAGCTTTAAAATATCATTTTTACGTAAACTATGAATTTGTGTTACGACTATGTTTTACTTTGGCATTACAATTTAGTCGTCATTATCTAATTTGTGTATTTCTTTGAATTTCGGTTTTGATGAAACGATGACATGCTGAAATCGAAAGAGAATCATGATGCTTGCATAACTGTCTTACCATTTGCTTCACACTTAATAAAAGAAAGCAAGTATATATTCATAAAAATCATTTATTAAAATCCATTTATCATAAAGTATTTAACATTAGGAATGTTTTATTCAAGTATTTGAATATTATTTAAGTTATAAAGATTTATCTCAGAATATTAAATGCCCTAAATTGGTTTTAGTCAACAATGAATATTCATCCTTGTCTCAACAAACCCTCACTGTGGGGCCAAATGGGCCCAAATTGCCAAGTTGAGAGCATATGTGGGCATATCTTTGTAAGACATTTTCATATTCTCATCATTTTTGACCACATGATAGCCAATGGGGATACAAAAAATTAATAAACCCAAATGACCTTGATTGACCTTGGATGACCTTGAAATGACATAAGAAAACATTTTTTTCTCAGCATATCCCTCTTTCAATCACATTTTCTGCCCAAAATTGTCTGAAAATGAAAAATCTGCTCTCATACGATTCTGAGCAAGGCAATATAGAATACATTTACAAAAAGTGCAAAAATGAAATTTTTTTGTGAAGGTCGAAATTAACATATGCATTTTCTCTTCTACTGCCAGACATGAACTAAAAGTGCAGATATCATTTTAAAAAAAAGACTATGCCGATATCTGCTTCCATTGCAAAGATATGTCCAATTTTCGAAATCCAAGATGGCCGCCGAGGGCGGCCATCTTGGATTTTTGAGGTCAAAGGTCATCGCAGATTTTGAAAAAAGGACATAAGTTTGCGATGAAAGCAGATATTGGGGTGATGATATCTTCTCCTTGAGCCCAACCTGATAATGTGGGTTTGGTATTGGTAGGGGTGCTGATTATGGCGCAAGAAAAGCAAATAAATATTTTCATATTATACTTCATAAAAAAATTCAAAAGTTCCTTTTTCTGAACAGATTTTCTTGAAAATGTATACTAGAGTATGATATCTATGATAATAAGGGGGAGTAATTTCCATTTTTTTATTTTTAGGGGGCATAAACTTGGACCAAAAATCAGATATGTTGAAAATAGAGAGTTAAAGGTCATTTCAAGGTCATTAGAGGTCATATCAATGTCATTTTAATTTTTCAAATGTTTTGTACTTCTGCAAGCTATTTGGTTGCCAGATTTTATAAAGTTTCGGTCATGCACTCCAGAGATACAGGGCCACTTGACAATTTGGGCCCATTTGGCCCCATAGTGCCTGGCAGTCATTTATTCAAATCTCTTTATCATATAGTATATGACACTAAGAATGTTTTATTCAAATGAATGCATATCGTTTAAAGTATAAAGATTCATCTCAGAATATTAAATGCCCTCAAGTGGTTTTAGTCAACAATGAATATTCATCCTTATCTCAACAAACCCTGGCAGACTTATTAGGCACGGTCAATGAGGTGGAGACATAAATGGTAAAAAAAAGAAAGAAATGATACCTATTAAAATGTATTTAGAAATGTTGAGATTTTTATGTTTATGGGATCAAATTACTTTTTAAACCTTAACATCTAATTGTATAGTGATAGTTTAAAGTAAGTAAGTAATCAATGCGCACGTTTCCTAGGGTGTCGATCATATAAGCCTCCCATTCATCTTTATCCATTGGCTTCTGAAGATTCTCAGTGTCTATGAGTACGAAGTAGGTGTTTTAGCATTTCAAGATGCAGGGTTGCACAAATTTAAATCTTGGAATGCATCATTAGTCATAGAATGTTTTCAAAATATTTTGGTCATTCACTTTACCCTGCTTTTGTAGTATTGGGAAGATTTATAAATGATACATATATATACTACATGTAGTTTACCTCAAAGTGTTAAATGTGAGTGGTCTGATAATTGCTGTCCTTGAAACCTGTATTTGTTTGATTTTTGATTATGCAGTATGATTACTTTTATGCTGAAAATCTTCACTAAAGACATGATACATTAAGTTATAAAAAGATGCTTACCTTATAAAGGACATATGGAATGACTCCCAAAGTGGTCAGTCCTCTCCTCCTCCCCCCTCTTTCTTTTCATTCCCTGATACAATGGGAACAACTCCGTATCATGAATGTTTGTTATAGATAGAATATTTGGTATCATTGGTTTGACTTCAGGTAATTTTATTTCATCATCTTATGCAAATTATCAAAATGGAATTTATTATTTGCACAACAGGTGCAGTCCATGGAATCATATCTTAAGTCTTTGAAATGTGAAATATTGTAATCAGCAGGATATCTAAGGTTTTGTACTATTTGTGACCAAATGGAATTTCTGTAAATGTAAGCCGTTGTTTATTTTCTTTCGCACTGCATTCATCTACTGTAAAGGCATGTAGGAAAAGTACTGCAGTTGAAAATGTATTAATTAGTTTGCAGTAGTTCTTTTTCATTACAATTTTTGTTACAAAAAAAATTCATTACACATGAACCAGCTTATAACCTTATGTTAGGTATAAAGACAAGATCCTATTTACTAGTAGGCTGTACTGGCTGCACTGTTTTATGTGGTGTTGTTGTAAGAGGTTTATATGATTTAAGTGTTTGCTTGCGCGCGGGGATTAATTTCACAAGAAACATGGGATGGGGCAGACCTGAGGCATGAAGGGTATCTGTGTGAAGGACAGGAGGGTGGGAGTGGACGGACCCTAAGAAGGAAAGGTTTCTGTGTGAAGGAAAGTAGGACTGGGGAGGGGACAGACCTGATGCAAGAAGCTTTACTACTAGTGTGGAGGAGGATTGGAAACACATAGGGAGGCAAGAGGCTGGTGTGTAATGAGTGGCATGGGAGTGTGGAACTTTCTCTAGGTTCTTTCTGAAGCGCTAATCCTGCGAGATAAAAGTGGTCAGGGATACCAATCAACTAAATATGTATCGTCATTTTCAAGTTTTGAAAATACCTTTCTAATCAATTTGCACTCCTAAATAATATAAATATAAAACACAGACCAGACTTGCATTTTGTTATGAAACAATATATTGACAATTTGGTACATATCACAAAAATATAGAGATTCAATCATACAACCAGACAAATGTAATTACATTTATTTCATGTTTGTGCTTGCATTACAATATTTGATCCTCTCACCTAGCATTTTCTTATTACCATGCATTCGAAATTACACTGTATACATGTTTTTCAGCATGGTATTTAGATTGATTAACTGACCCACTCTTAATGCACTAAGGCCCTTGAGACTATTTTGGTGAAAATGGAGGTATGGAATAAAATCAGAGTGCTTACAGCAAAATGAACAACAAAATTACCGAAAATCACAAGATACATCTAAATCTACATGTATATGCCATTGGAATATTGACTGTCATATCATTTACTTTACTTTTGTGCATTTTTGCCTTTACATAACTTTGTGCAATATTCTTATAGTGTGAGTTATGCCCTTTTGGAATACAGTCAATTAACATGCGATACAATATCCAATTTAAACACAAATGTAGGAAAAAGTGGCCATGATATACACTTTGTCAACTTATATTCACAATCTATGCAATTCTAGCAGTCCTTCTGGAGTCTTTAACCGATGGAGCTAGTGATTAGTTATTAGGAACTTTGTATATCAATAGATTCACAAAACCAGTACTCTGAAATATGGAGAGAATGGGCACAACAAGAATACTTAATATGTGTTATATCTGAAAGAAAATATTTTGATACCAGAGAAAGGTAATAGTCCACGTGACACAACTAGACAGCGTTTAATTCATAGGTACCATATCCTGATAAAACAACAAGAGAACAAACTTAACTCAAACATTTTGAGCTTAACTTTGACTAATATTTTGTAAATCAAACTAAATAGAAATGACTGTATAGGTACATGTAGCTACATCTGCACCACTCGTTACCACAACCTCATTCCTTACCTCGTTTAGGCATATGCAATCACTCGTAAGCGCACACACATCCATACATACATACATACATACATACACAAACGTACATACATACATACATACACAAGCGTACATGTTCATACGTACATAATTTCATACACACATATATACATACAAACGGTGACTTGGAGTTAAGCAATGGTTTTTGCATGGTACTCCGGTTTCATTAGCCAAGATACAACTGGCAAGTCACGACTATGCCGTAATATGGCAGAAAAAGTGACTAAAAACCAAGTAAATACAAACATACACACACAAGCACACTCACATACTCACATACATGTACATACAGACATTATGCTTCCATACATACATTTATACATACATCCATACATACATCCATACATACATACATACATACATACGTACATACAAAATAGTATAAGCTAGTATAAACATCAATTCATTCATTCATTTAGCCATTCAGACATACCTGCATACACAAATATATTTCTCAAATGAGATAGGTACATGTATACCGTCATGAAACTAACTCCCAATATATTTGGAGAGATTTGACGAAACACATTTCTTTGCAAGGTATGAATATAAACCATCATTTTACTAATATAACTGCATGAAAGGGGCACTTCTTTGTCTTACTTGGTGTCATTTAGTCCATACAAAGATAAGATTCTATTTGGTCACATCGTCAGTTAGCTTCCATTTATGGTTATCATACCTCACGTGAAGATTCTTGATTCTGGTTGGGCAAGGGTCATGGATTAATCGTCATGATTTCCTCACTCCTTCGTGACAGGCTGTTGCCCTTAACAGCTTATGAACTAGTTGAATAATTCACGGCCACAGCCATGAATTAGTTGAATAATCACCGCTAGCCCGAAGAATAATGACCGCCAGCTCAAACACCTACGGAGTTTGCCGAGTGACCTACCGGTGAAACTAGTTCAACAAGGCAGACGACGAGCATTTATTCAAAATCTCTGGTGTTTGTAAATTTTCCCCCTTTTGTGTTTTGTATTTGATCGGTATAATAAAACAGATATGACATCCGTGTGGGGTTTCCACCAAGTATGACTTTCCCTCGAGAGGATTGTCGCTCTCGGGGAAGTTATTCCTGGTGGAAACCCCACACGGATGTCATATTTGTATAATAACAGACTCCTTCGACCAATTATCTCCTAATGGGAGTGTCATCTTCCGTATGTCTGGACACTCTTAACAGGTGAATATCTTTCCTTAAGGTGGTATTAAATTACAGGTTGTTAATTCTCCCAACATGTAGGTCCTCTCCGTACTTTTAGTTTTTGTAAGGGAATATTTCCCGAAAGGTTAAGCATGCCTCTTAACTGGTAATTACCCTTATGAACATATGATAGATTCCACTAAAATAGTAAATCTGAAACGATCATTTTTCAGCTCAGAGATTTTTTCGGCAATAACATTATTTTGGACTAATGTCAACCTTTAAAAGGTTTTGCCAATATATTCCATGTATCGTTTCCTTTCCCTCCAGCTAACTTAATAATTCACACAAATAAGGTCCATTAACTACACATTAAGCGGCCAGGCAACGTTTGGATCACAGTTTTTTTATGCACACTTTTTGTATTGCAGAATATTATTCTGCAATACTTGATCTGATGACGTCAGGACATTTCCATCTCCACTACCAGGGTTCGAATCCGGGCCGGGACATGTGGCAAAGCTGCCAGTGACTTAGGGTTAGACGGGGGTTTTCATCGATTACTAGAGTATCCATTACCCTCAATATGGCAGAAATAGAGACGAAAAAACGAAATTCCAAAATCCATAATCATCTCGAGATATTGTCGAATGAAATCATGCAACCATGCCAATACATTAACTCCTTGATGCTCACAGCTGCCCAAAACAGCATAACATTTTTGGTGAAATCATATTTGATTGAAAAGTATTACACAGAACCCTACCAATAGTTCTCCTTAATATATGTTGTACAATGATTCATAAATCTAAAATTTTCATCTTTGCAGACAAAGGATTCTTGAGGTAATCTTTGCATGAAATAGTTAATAGAGAAGGAGGATGAAATCCGTCTACAGTACAGACATTTAATTCCTGCACCAGTCGACCGGACGTCTGTCAGAGCCTGGTTGTATAAACACCAATGGAAAATATGTCAAAGAATAAGAGAACACATTAATGACGCACGAAGCTTGTGAATCAAAGCTACGTTAAGTTGTGAGGTCATCTATGCATCCATACCCAGGAAACTGGATGAGAATCGGGCATGCGGTCGTCTATTATACCTGGGCTGCCCGCTAATTTAGTGCAGAAATTAAATGTCGGCACTGTACGCCTATTGTAGTATCGATCGCACTCGTCGACATCACATATATCGATTAAGCAAAGTAAAGAAAGCACTTGTAAATGTCACCCCCAGGGAAGGTAGAGAGTATAATTGATAATCTCCGTAAATAGGAAACGCTCGTTTGTTTCAAGATAGGATCGATCTGGTTTGGTGTTCAGCTATTAGGCAGAAGGAGAAATTGATCTATCAGTTCTTTTACAGTACATACATCTGATTCCTGCAACAGTCGACCGGACGTCTGCCAGTGCCCGGTTGTAGATACACCAATGGATAACATGTTTAAAAAGTAAGCCAAGCACGTCAATGCACCACGTACAATGCCGACATTTAATTCCTGCACTAAACGCGTGGGAAGTTGGGGCATTTTTCACGACCGCACACCCGATTGCCACCTCGTTTCCTGGGCATGGATGCGACCACATGTCCCTTACCTCACAACTGAACGTAGCTTTCTTTCACAAGCTATGTGGTTCATTGATGTGATTGGCTTATTCTGTTGACAAGTTTTTCATTGGGTGTTCCCAACTACCAGGCAATGGCAGACGCCCGGTCGACTGGTGCAGGAATTAAATGTCTAAAATGTAGCTTGCGAATCAAAGCCACTTTCAGTTGTGAGGTCATGGACATGTGGTTGCGTCTATGTGACCCCCCCCCCCCCCCCCCCACCCCCCCAAAAAACATAAAAACTGGCAATGGCTATGGGTGGCAATTGGGCGTATAATCGTGTATTTTGCCCAAGCTGCCCGCGTATTGCAGTAATTATATGTCGGCACTGTACCCAAATTATAGATTGGGAGGATGTTCTTTCTGCAATTGTCATTTTTCTACCAGATTTCTGTAAAGTGCAACGTTAACTCAATCGAATACGGTTAGTGTACCATTCACTAATTCCCATTGTGTATGTTTTCTTTCATATAAAATTTTTGAAAATTTCCTTAAAAGTTCCATCTTTTTATTTCATAGAAATAAGTAGCCATTATTTTGAATGAACTGCAATTTGTGAAATTGTGATAGATTGTGAACAATATATATCAAAGGAACAGAGTATGTCTTTTAAAGGAGAATACCTATGACATGCACTTAAGCAAAAATTAAGGAAATTATAGTGCATTCCTATGTTTGCCATGATAATCTCAGGAGCTACACTGCCATAACACAGTTGGGAATTGAAATTGGTGAGTGATGCACGTTCAGTGTCCAATTTCCTATTTTCCGGTTGAGATTTGAGAGATTGAAAATTGATCAACCTTCTCTAATATCAATCCTCCAATGCCACATTGAAAACCGCAAATTGGAAAATAGCAAATTCCAGAACAAGATAAAATGGGAATATAATATGACTTGGGGTATTTTCTAAATTCTATTACAGTTTTTAATTCGAAATTTGAAAAACTTAATTGAAATTATATAAGCAAGTGTTGCACTGACCTGAGTTGATATATAGTGGAAAATCATTTGTGGTGAAAATGAGAAACAAAGTATATATTTTTCAACTTAAAGATTCCATAACTTTTAAACAAAGTCAAAATTGGAAAAGACGTGATATTTTCCCTTTTGAAAATTCTCACAGTGATAACTCTGCCAAATTCCAGGCATACCAGATACTATTTGATACCTAAAATGTATATTTGAAGCGACCATGTTTTTGTGAAACTTTGATATGGATAAAACATTGCATGTAGAAACGATATTTCAACACATCTCCTTGACTGGTTCAAGGGTGTGTGATAGGAACTGGCACCTCCCGGCGAGCCCTAAGGTATTGAGGCACCCTGCTCGCTTTATAAAAGAAGGGGCATATGTGGATCTGTCTATGGATACCATGCATCTAAAGGAACCCTGGGATATACAGTATTTAGATCTGCTCTTACCCTATCTCTCTGTATACAGAATGACGACAATCGATGTCAAAATTCCAGATTTCGCTATACTAACCCTTTCACAACTGACAGTCTGACACACGTGGAAATTTGGAATATAGAACTTTGTTGTATCATCTCTCTCCTTCACTACAGTGCTGACATTTAATTCCTGCACTAAATGCCTGAGTAGCCCGGGCGTGATACATGAACGCACGCCCGATTGCCAACCAGTATCTTGGGCATGGATGCATGGATGACCGCACAACTGAACGTAGCTTTGATTCATAAGCTACGTAAGTCACTGGTGTGCTTGGCTTATTTTCTGACATGATATTGATTGGTGTTTGCACAGGCAGACACTGGCAGACGTCCGGTCGACTGGTGCAGGAATTAAACGTCTGTACTGTACATATATAAAAATCGAATTGGAACTATATAGCCTTTTGTGCATGGCAGGATGAACTAGATAACCGCGGTTCAAGCGTATTCACTGCCAGTTCAGTGCCGACATTTAATTCCTGCACTAAATGCGTGGGTCAGCCGGGCATAATACACGACCGGACATCCAATTACCACCCAGTGTCCTGGGCATGGATGCATGGATGACCTCACAGCTTAACTTAGCTTTGATTCGCAAGTTACGTAGGTCATTGATGTGTTTAGCTTATTTTCTGACATGCTGTCCATGGATGTTTGTGCAGCCAGGCACGGGCAGATGTCCGGTCGACTGGTGCATGAATTAAATGTCAGTACTGTAACTATATTACAGGCAACTTTTCCACATACCCTAGGTAGAACTCCCGACCTCCGGAAATGATGCGATATATCTCAAGGTGGCCAATGAGGTTAATTTGTGAATATATTGCCATTTTGAGATACCCATGTTTGCCAGAGCCTACACCCTTTTTTCCATAATCAGATCAATTGTGAATGTCTAGGCAATCACCGAGCAGTGGGAGAGAATATATATTACAGAAAATCCTAAAGACTTGCAAATAAGCATGCAATATTTTTGTACCTTTTCTCCACATCGAATTTTACAAAAACATGGTCGCTTCAAATATACATTTTAGGTATCATATGGTATCTGATATGTCTGAAATTTGGCAGAGTTATCTCTTAGAGAATTTTCAAAAGGTGTAACATCACGTTTTTTTTCCAATTTTGACTTTGTTCAAAAATTATGGAAATCTTAAAGTTGAAAAATGTTACTTTGATTCTCATTTTCAGCACAAATTCTTGAAGAAATGGTTATAAAATTATAACAAAAAAATTGGAAATGTGTGATACCTTTCACTCTGTATTGATCTTCCATCTACATTTATAAACCCCGGTTCGTCATTGTGAGTAGGAGCTTTGTTTGAAAACACTCTTCATGTTGATCAGTTGTATACCTCCAAAATATTACATCCTGTGGTGCTTAATGTATTCCTTATCAACCGTACTTTCTGGAAATATATTCTTTGTATAGGCTTAAGTGTCAAAAAAGGCACGGTCGAGGAAAAAATAAGTCAAAGAAATTAACCCTATAAGTAACTTTAAGGGAATGTCCAGTTATATAAGGTCTCAGGGCGAGTTTTGCAATGATAGCAGAAACACCAATCAAACGGTCAAATAGTAGAAACTCTGTTAAAAATTAAAACATGGAATATAGTAACATAATCTAAAAAGTATCTTCATCTTAGTTATTTTCCATTAACCTTTACTAGGCAATCATGAATATTCATGAAAGGTACATGACCGAATAAGGACATGGATCAGTCTAATAGTACATGAGGTACATCTATATGACATGTTAAATCTTACTTTGAAAATAGGCAACAAAATATGTCAGACCATGTGATACATGTTAACTAAATAGCGTTTAACACGATTCAGATATATAAGATAAAACAAAGTGAAACTGATTTCGAATATTTTGAAAAGTTTTGAAATATCAAAAGTAAACCCATTCAATGTGCATGACATATCCTTACACCAGATGATGGTATTACTACGATTAGATTTCTATTTAAGTTAATCATTTTGTTCCATCTGTTGATATTACAACCAGTACAGACAGTTAATTCCTGCACCAGTCGATCGGACATCTGCCATTGCCTGGTTGTACAAACGCCCATAGGTATCATGTCAACAAATAAGCCAATCACATCAATGTCCGAAATAGCTTGCGAAACAAAGCTACTTTTAAATGTGGGGTGATCCATGCACCAATGGCCATGACAATGGGTGGCAATCGGGCGTGCGGTCGTGTATTATGTGCGGGATGCCCACGCATTTAGTGCAGGATTTAAATGTCGGCACTGTAACCATGGCATAAACTTCGCACATTTATTCAATAAATGCGTGGAAGAACATACCTGGATGGAGGGACTACCAAGATGGCGATAGAGAGTACGAAGAGTGAGAGAGCGAGAGACAAGCTGTAAGAGAGAGAACCAATATTTGCATGGACGATTTATGCTGACGTCACATGTGTAACCACCCTGAAATTATTGATATCTATCTCGTATGTACATATCGTGATTGCCGTCTCGGTTCTCTTTTTCGAAGTATTGGTTCTCTTTCTAACATCTTGCCTCTCACTCTGTCAGTCTTGGTTCTGGTTTTTGTCATCTTGGTACTACCTCCGCCTATTAGGTTTTCCCTCGAACACCAAACGTGCAATTAGCATGCCATGCATAACGTTAATATCGTTTGAAAGCAATGCCCTTCCATGAATAGTACATTGATCAATACTGTTTGGAGGGATCAATCATGCAAAACCTCACTACTATAAAACATACCAAACGACAAAACAGAAACCCCGCTCGAAACAGGAAAAAAAAATCATATTACACCGTGTTCGCACATAGAACGTCCGGTCTAATTTGATAACACATACCCTGATCGAAACACATACCCTCATTCATACAAACATACCGTTTGTATATATATATATATATATATATATATATATATATATATATATATATATATATATATATATATATATATATATATATATATATATATATGAAAGAAACTGTTATTTAGAACACTACCTCTGTATTCTTACGTTCAGTTTTTGACTGTTCAGAATTATATATTAGATCCACATTTAGCTGAGATATGAATCTCGACGCCGTAAAAGACAAACGTATTCAACCAAGCTTCCAGAACAATCGTCTATTACTACTACTCAGACCCGTGTTTCTTCCATGAAAGAACCCGTATGTAGAGGTAAGTATTTCAGTGAGGATCGTCTTGATATGTCCATTTCACATTGCTCCCCACCTCCTCGACATTCCTGTCGAACAGCACAGCTATTTTTCTTGGTACCATTTATGACTATATTAGTACCAGGATTTCCAGTACTGTTATTGTTACTATTCGGACTATGACTACTAGTCCACGTAAAGCGTTGTACGTAAACGCGCTTTTTAAAAACCAACCACATCAATTGAGCACGAAATTTCTGACCCGTCGCACAGTATAAAAAGAAATTGATTGAGTGATTGACGTACATTAGTAACGTCGTAATCGTCTGACACACTTTGTAGCGTAACGTCACGTTAATCGGCGTATTTGACGTGTCCAGGAAACGTAACACAATAAGCATCACAGCCGTTGGTAATGTAGTAAGTAGGAATGTAAACGACACAGTAAGCAACATAACAGTAACCTTCGTACCCGCTTCGAGTTTCGAGTTTCGGATCACTTCCTGTTCCGTTTGCGGTATCGATTGCATTCGCGCCCTTTTCTCCCGGGCACGTAAAACCTTTCGGATAATCAGCGCATTCAGGACAAGTATGACTACAAAGGGTAGGAAGGAATATATCGTCGCGTCGACTAAAGGCCATGCGTTATTGACGAGATTTTCAAATCTCACCTTCGGTTCACATCTCGCGAGAGTTTGATTAACCTCCATTGGGTTGTCGATTTGGTTGATCTGAAGCGTCCATAGAAAATGGAGGTTGACTCCAAATATGAGTATAAATATTGCAATGATGACTCTTCGAGCTCTAGAATTATTACACAGGGACGAAGCATGGAGGGGCGCGCACACGACTATGTATCGCTCCACCGTTACCGCTATTATGAGCCAAACCGAGTAGTCACTCGTGGAATATAAAAACATCACAGTTAATTTACACAGCGGGTCGTTTTCATCGCGAATGTCTGTTCCCATCAATTCTCCGAGCCAAGTTCTGAAAAGCCCCACGTAAAGCACGAGTGTGTCCGTTATAGAAAGCATGGCAAGATAGAGGTAGGTAGATTGACGCGTCATGGCTTTACGACGAAGGATGATGAAACTGAAAATATTACCAAAAGTCCCTAATATCACCAACACAGGTGATACGTATAAAAGAAGGTTTTTATGGAGTCGATATTCGGGGTATTTTATGAGGTAGGCCTCGTAGTCTTTGAGCCGCATTTTACAGATCCTCACCCGAAGTGCGTCAAACGGGCGATAATATGGGGTTAATCCTGAACCGTATTAAGTAATTGATCCGTCTCAATCCCATTGTTGACGCCATCAGAGTAGCTTCCTGCCAATCCATATTCCCATTCAAAACAGCCCGCTGAAGAATCTGTCAAAGAGAGGAGAGTACAATGAGGAATTTAGGTACATGTCTGTATCATAAGTAGATTACATTGTTTCTCATTTTGGCTAATATTGCTGTAACATGAATAGCGACCAGTATCACACGTTAATGGGGGTCATGCGGTAGGGATTAGAAGCATTAGAAAGTAGTAGTAGTAGTAGTAGTAGTAGTAGTAGTAGTAGTAGTAGTAGTACTAGTAGTAGTAGTAGTAGTAGTAGTAGTAGCAGCAGCAGCAGCAGCAGCAGCAGTAGTAGTAGTAGCAGCAGCAGTACTAGTAGCAGTAGAATCAGCAGCAGCATAAGCCTATGAAGTACTAACAGCAGCAGCAGCAGCAGTAGTAGCAGCAGCAGCAGCAGCAGCAGCAACAGCATCAGCAGTAGTAGTAGTAGTAGTAGTAGTAGTAGTAGTAGTAGTAGCACAGCAACAGTAGTAGTAGTAGTAGTAGTAGTAGTAGTAGTAGTAGTAGTAGTAGTAGTAGTAGTAGTAGTAGTAGCAGCAGCAGCAGCAATAGTAGTAGCAGTGGTAGTAGTAGAGGCAGAAGCAGTAGCAGCAGAAGCCGATGAAGTACTAACAGCAGCAGCAGCAGCAGCAGCAGAAGCCGATGAAGTACTAACAGCAGCAGCAGCAACAGCAGCAGCAGCAGCAGCAGCAGCAGCAGCAGCAGCAGCAGCAGCAGCAGCAGCAGCAGCAGCAGCAGCAGCAGCAGCAGCAGCAGCAGTAGTAGTAGTAGTAGTAGTAGTAGCACAGCAACAGTAGTAGTAGTAGTAGTAGTAGTAGTAGTAGTAGTAGTAGTAGTAGTAGTAGTAGTAGTAGTAGTATTAACAGCCACAACAGAAGCAACAGTAGACGCACCTGCAGTTGCAGCAACACTAGCAGCAGCAGTAGTAGTAGAAGGTAGACGTAGTAGCTGCAACAGTAGATGTACTAGCAGTTACAGCTATACATCTTACATACAAAGGATGTGGCGTCTCAAGTCCATTTCCCAACAAACACGGTCGTACTGATTGGGAAATAGCTCAGTGCGTGATAAACAACTTTTTTCGAATTATTCACAAACAACAGGCATCAGACCACACACTGATCGGCAGTCAATATGAGATTATCACGTGTTCACTCAAAGATGGTGTGGCATGTCCATTATCGACGGCTCTGATATGTTCTAACCCATTTATACTTAGCCCTTCAAATGCTGGGGCTACGTTTGTCCAAAGCACAAAACCGCAAATATTTTTGAAAAATATCTAAATCCTGTCATGTTGGTATTCATTGGAAAGCTCACGCTGAACACTCTCCGATGAGTACGCATTCGCAAGGGTTTCAGTATTTTTTCGGGGTTTGCGTATCATTTTGTAAGAACATAACAAGCAGAATAGAAAAAAATACATAACGCCCCCCCTGCGGCACTTAATCTTAAATGTATATTACCCTGCTGCAACACAAAAAATAGCCACCAAAAGTAGCCTCTCATGCTCAATAAACCGAAGCAATGGTTCGACCGAGCCCAAAAACATGTCCAAAATTACACAGTAGGGTGGATGGCATAAGTGCCTTCTATTGATGTAGTGAAATCAATATCTAAAACTTATTGTCCAGGCCTTTCAGGTGCAATAACCGAATGATTGAGGGGACTAAATCTCTTTCCCACTCCTTCCTTGTACAGGGCGTAGCAAAAAAATGCAATCTCCCCATTTTCCCAATATATTTTCAAAACAGCTTAAGTAACATCAAACATGGTTTCATGGATACATAGAGGGATATCTTAGAGATATCCCGTTGAAGTCTCAAGCAAATCCGTTCATCCAAGTGAAAGTTGTGATGTAAAGTTTGACCCCCTTATCATTTCGCTCCAACGCAATGTAAAACCTATGGTAAAGACTGATTGTTCATGTCTTCTCGCCAGGAGCCAGAGCATAATGCTAAAAATAGCCTGGTCAGTATGCAGATTTACATTGGAAATTTACCTTGTGTTGGAGTGAAATGAAAGAGGGGTCAAACTTTGCCTAACAGCTTTGACATGGATGATCTGATTTGCTTGAAACTGCAACATGTTATCTATAAGGTATCTTTTTATTTAACCATGAAGTCATTTTAGATGTTACTGCAGCTGTTTTGAAAATATATTGGGAAAAGGGAGGATTGCATTTTTGGGGACGCCCTGTATATCCTTGTGATGTAATATCCCACAGCTTTCCAAATTGCAGTCATGACTTCATCCGTCACACCATCTATTGCCTTTCCCAGCAACCAACACAGCACTTAACTAGGCTCTTCCCTCACTTTATCCTCAAAAATACTTTCCCTTTTATAGTAATTCTCAAAAATACTTTCCCTTTTATTGTAATTCTCAAAAACACTTTACCTTTTATTGTAATTCTCAAAGATACTTTCCCTTATATTGTTATTGTCAAAAACACTTTACCTTTTATTGTAATTCTCAAAAATACTTTCCCTTGTGTTGTAATTCTCAAAAATACTTTCCCTTTTATTGTAATTCTCAAAGATACTTTCCCTTATATTGTTATTCTCAAAAACACTTTACCTTTTATTGTAATTCTCAAAAAAACCTTCCCTTTTATTGTAATTCTCAAAAATACTTTCCTTTTTTGTAATTCTCGCAGTTACTTAAAGATTGTAAATGCATACAGGCGTTTCCCAGGACAACCACTGACGAAGCAGGTGTCACCGTTTATCGTTTATCTTACAAAATAAGCAGAAACCGATACCGGAACACATGCAAAAATATTGCATATGAAAAGCAGAGATCTAAATTGATATTGATAACTTTCAAATAACGTTCCATCATTTCATTCTGTATGCGCAGATTTTCAATGGTCAAACACAAGAAAATAAATCACACTTAAAGGATGAAAACTAATCAGCATTACTTTTAACAAATACACAATAATTGTTCAATATCTATTCATTCATGGTTTTATTTTGAGGAAATATGGAAATTTTATGAGATTCGTATACACATACATATTACAACACGCTATGAAGAAAACTACGCCGAGCCGAATTGAAAGATATTCCAGTTATCTAAGATATTTCTCGCTAGAAAAGAGTCTAATATTTTATAGAAGTTTTATAGATATGCAGAGCGAATTTCACAGCGTACGTGCATTGGACTCTTCCCGTTGTTTTTACAGTTATCTGGTATATTTTAAAAATATCACTTACGTGGGGAGCCTAACTTCCCACATACATGTAGGTGTCCCATTTCAATACCTCAGGGTAGGATGCCAACAATAATTGAAATAGACAATTGTTAGTATCATATAACACCACACACTGTCTTGCGGGTCATTGTAGGATCAATCATTTCTTAGTATATCAACCCTTCCAATACCACAGACGCATAAACAGGTATCATTGACGTGATACACACGTCATCTAACGTCATCCCAACGTCAGTTTTTTCGTTTCGTCTATTACAAGGTTATTTTTGGGATGAAGATTTGAAGAAAATATAATCCTGATACCCACCATTTTGACAAATATGGAATAAAATTCCAAAACAACTATGCGAAAGGCGAAAGGTTAAAAGTATCCTTAAGAGTGTAACCATAACAGGGGTAAAGCACTAAAGCTTACTTAATACTTGAGCTTCAACGAGCCGGCCCTGATGGCCGAATTTGAAATTTCGTTATTCGTCACTTTTTCTGTCATATTGTGGCTAAGTCGTGACTAGACAATTGTAACTGGTGGAGGGACCAAGAGCACCCGGCAAAAACCATCACAGAGCCCTGAGTCACAGGCAATTTTCTCACTTGCCCCTGGTGGGATTCAAACCTGGACAGTGATGAGAGACAGCTGACAGTCAGTGGCAACGACGTATACCACATGGCCATCTGGGAAGACCCTTCGGGGGATGATGATATAAATATAACAGATATCCAACATTTTGACAAAAATGGAATAGAATTACAAAAACCTATGAGAAGAAAGGTAAATAGTATCCTTAAGAGTGTAGCCATAAAGGGGGTAAAGCTTACTTAATATTTGAGCTACAACAGGCCAGCCCCGATGGCCGAGTTGTCAAAACTAATTGCATATGGAAAATGATGAGACAATATGCCTCAGCAAAAAAGCCCCATAGTGTCTACCATCAGGTGCATATCATCAATGGTTTGATGATTCACTGCCTAAGCTGCCGCTCGATATCAACGTGCAATAGTTGGGTAATTGAGCAAGCCAGTCTCTAAGGGTTCATCCCCCGTTCTTAATGGCATATTGATTCCCTCTATAGAAAATCAGTCTGGTAGGTTTTCCAAGGGCAGCACGCTTTCGTGTTGTCTTGTGTTGTACTGGTTTGTATTGTATTGTATTGTAATGTATTTTTATGTATTGTATTGTATTGTATTGTATTCTATATTGACCGTATCATCAAAGTTACGAGATTACAAGCACAGAATATAACCAAACAGTAAAAATAATAGGAACATAAATTCAGGAACAAGTTAGGTACAACAGGCACAAGTTGGGTATAACAGGTACAAGTTGGGTACAACAGCTTCAAGTTGGGTATAACAGGTACACGTTGGGTATAACAGGTACAAGTTGGGTATTACAGGCACAAGTTAGGTATAACAGGAACAAGTTGGGTACAACATGTACAAGTTAGGTATAACTTGTACTAGTTAGGTATAACAGGTACAAGTTGGTTATAACGGGTACTAGTTAGGTACAACAGGTACAAGTTGGGTACCACAGGTACAAGTTGGGTACAACAGGTACAAGTTGGGTACAACAGGTACAAGTTGGGTACAGCAGGTACTAGTTAGGTACAACAGGCACAAGTTAGGGATCACAGGTACAAGTTGGGTACAATAGGTACAAGTTGGGTAACACAGGTACAAGTTGGGTATAACAGGTACAGGTTGGGTACAGCAGGTACAAGTTAGGTACAACAGGTACAAGTTGGGGATCACAGGTACAAGTTGGGTACAACAGGTACAGGTTGGGTACAGCAGGTACAAGTTAGGTACAACAGGTACAAGTTGGGGATCACAGGTACAAGTTGGGTACAACAGGTTCAAGTTGGGTACAACAGGTACAAGTTGGGTACAACGGGTACTAGTTAGGTACAACAGGTACAAGTTGGGTGTAACAGGTACAAGTTGGGTACAACAGGTACAAGTTGGGTACCACAGGTACAAGTTGAGTAATTGAGCTGGCGAGTCTCTAAGGGTTCATCCCCCGTGCTTAATGGCATATTGATTCCTTCTATAGAAAATAGCAGGTTTGCCAAGGACGGCACCCTATTGTATTATATTGCAGTACTAACATTGCTTTTTTATTAATTGTTAATGTAAGGGTCCGAATACGAGTCTTCTATGACGGCATAACCCCAAGTTTACGAGGTCACAGCCTCGTTTTGGACCCTTGACGACGAAGAAATAAAATGGCGGACATTCCTTTTCAGATCGCTGTCTGGAATGTTTTTTCTTGGCGTTTAAGGCACTATTTTTGTATTGTATTGTGTTGTATATTATTGTATATAAGTGTTTTCTATTGCATTATACCGATTGTAAAGTATTGTTTTGCAGTGTATTGTATTTTGTTGTATTGTATTGTATTGTGTTGTATTGCATTGTATTACATTAAATTGCATTGTATTGTATTACATTGTATTGTTAGTGTCGTTTTGAATTGCATTGTATTGTATGGTATGTTTTGTATTGCATTGTATTTCATTTCATTGTATTGTATTGTATTGTATTGTACTGGACAGTATTGTATTGTATTGCATTGTATTATATCTTCATTCGAACCCTTACAGTGGTGTTGAGAGACAGCGAGCAGTCAATGACAACACCCTGGACCACTCGACTATCAGGGCAGGTCATAGAGTGGTGAGAGGCAGCGGGCAGTCAATTGCAATACCTTAGGCCACTCAGCTATCAGGGCAGGCCAAAGTATGATGAGAGACAGTGCGCAATTAATGGCAACACATTAGACCACTCAGCTACCAGGGCAGACCACAGTGTGGTAAGAGACAGCGCGCAATTTATGGCAACACATTAGACCACTCAGCTATCACGGCAGACCACAGTGCGGTGAGAGACAGCACGCAATTTATGGCAACACATTAGACCACTCAGCTATCAGGGCTGACCATAGTGCGGTGAGAGACAGCGCGCAATTTATGGCAACACATTAGACCACTCAGCTACCAGGGCAGACCACAGTGTGGTAAGAGACAGCGCGCAATTTATGGCAACACATTAGACCACTCAGCTATCACGGCAGACCACAGTGCGGTGAGAGACAGCACGCACTTTATGGCAACACATTAGACCACTCAGCTATCAGGGCTGACCATAGTGCGATGAGAGACAGCACGCAATTTATGGCAACACATTAGACCACTCAGCTATCAGGGCTGACCATAGTGCGGTGAGAGACAGCGCGCAATTTATGGCAACACATTAGACCACTCAGCTATCAGGGCTGACCATAGTGCGGTGAGAGACAGCACGCACTTTATGGCAACAAATTAGACCACTCAGCTATCAGGGCTGACCATAGTGCGGTGAGAGACAGCACGCAATTTATGGCAACACATTAGACCACTCAGCTATCAGGGCTGACCATAGTGCGGTGAGAGACAGGGTGCAATTTATGGCAACACATTAGACCACTCAGCTATCAGGGCTGACCATAGTGCGGGGAGAGACAGCACGCAATTTATGGCAACACATTAGACCACTCAGCTATTAGGGCAGACCACAGTGCGGTGAGAGAGAGCACGCAATTTATGGCAACACATTAGACCACTCAGCTATCAGGGCAGACCACAGTGCGGTGAGAGACAGGGTGCACTTTATGGCAACACATTAGACCACTCAGCTATCAGGGCAGACCTCAGTGGTGAGAGACCGCGAGCAGCCAGTGGCAACACCTAAGACCACTCAGCTATTAGGGATGACCACAGTGCGATGAGAGAGAGCACGTAATTTATGGCAACACATTAGACCACTCAGCTATCAGGGCAGACCACAGTGCGGTGATGGACAGCGCGCAATTTATGGCAACACATTAGACCACTCAGCTATCAGGGCTGACCATAGTGCGGTGAGAGACAGGGTGCACTTTATGGCAACACATTAGACCACTCAACTATCAGGGCAGACCTCAGTGGTGAGAGACCGCGAGCAGCCAGTGGCAACACCTAAGACCACTCAGCTATCAGGGATGACCACAGTGCGATGAGAGACAGCGCGCAATTTATGGCAACACATTAGACCACTCAGCTATCAGGACAGACCTCAGTGGTGAGAGACCGCGAGCAGCCAGTGGCAACACTTAAGACTACTCAGCTATCAGGGCAGGCCCTGGCAGTATTGCGAATTTGAGCGGTCAATTGCAACACTCTAGACCTCTCAGCTATCAGGATAGGCCCCTGAATGCTTAAGGGCTCCTGAATTTCTTCTGCAATTGTGAAACGAAGCTTGGCCATTATTAGTTGGTTTCAGGGTTTCCGTATTTAGCTCGTTTTTCGTTATCCTTGGATTTTGACATGTGCAGGTACATGGCACTGAGTGCCTGAAATAGTCTTAAATTATGATTGGTATGTACATGCTAGTCTCTAAATTATGATTGGTATGTACATGCTAGTCTCTACATTATGATTGGTATTTACATTGTTTGGTATGTATATGAAAGCCACCAAATTATAACTGGTATATAAACACGGTGATACGTGGGTTTTACGCTATAGTTCTAATACTATTACGACTTTTGATAAAATACAAATAGATAGCATGATGGAAAGGTTTAACTACAGTATTGTATGTGCATAATAGTCTCTAAAATAATGATTGGTATGCAAACAACGCTACGCTATAGCTCTATTACCATTACGACTCTTGATAAACTGTGGATATATACAGTGCCGACATTTAATTCCTGCACTAAATGCGTGGGTCAGCCGGGCATAATACACGACCGGACATCCCATTACCACCCAGTTTCCTGGGCAATGATGCATGGATGACCTCACAGCTGAACTTAGCTTTGATTCGCAAGTACTAGTTACGTAGGTCATTGATGTGTTTAGCTTATTTTCTGACATGCTGTCCATGGATGTTTGTGCAGCCAGGCACAGGCAGATGTCCGGTCGACTGGTGCATGAATTAAATGTCAGTACTGTAGCATGATAAAAATGCTTGATTACAGTATTGTACCTGATGATGTTTTTGTAATGTATGTATCTTTATTGACTACGTCTTGTGACATAAAGGTGATACAAAAACATAGAAAATATATGACAAACAGAAAATAAGAGATAAATGGTAAACTAACATAAAGAAAAACTATTTTTGTGGTGACGACACCTGGTGTGAGTTGTATAAACTAACTCAATTAACAAGAGATGGAGTTTTTTGAGATACCCTGACTGCTACTAGATTAAGTTAGTCACATTACAAGCAAAATAGATAAATACTATAGCAGTGAAGCCAAAATCAACATTAAACTTGCTTCTAACCGAAACATACATGTTATAGGCAAAAGTGCCTGCAAATTTAAGGTACACTGAGATACACTGACTGCTACTGGATTAGACACATTAGAACCAGAAAAGAATTAGAGCTAGATGGAAACTCATAAATAACATTAGATTTGTTTCTAACTGAAACATACATATAATCCGTAATTGGATTCATGTTATAGGCAAGAATGCCTGCAAGATTAAGGTAGTCACTTAGTAGTCTCAGATGGGTACATATCACATTCAGTACAAGTCCTATAACTAGGGGTCAAGGCTTTAAGGCGGACATCATCTGTAATGAATAACAGGATTTGTTCATTATCTACCCTGCCAGCAACAGCATATAGATATCTATCTCATATATTTTTTTCTTGATTCCCTGTTTTGAGAAATGTTCCATGTCACAACGCCCAATCTTAGTGTCTATCTATATAACAGCTTGTCTTATCCATATTATCTTTAAAGGTCATATCTGCAACGACATTGCATGTCTAGTCTCCCTTAAAGAAGAAGGTGCTGAAATTGATAGCAGCATTAAGGCTGATGGATTTGAAACATGAGTGCTGCGGTACATGATGTAGATGGTAGTACTAAGAACTTAATCTACTTTTATGCATCCGGTTGTGTAACAGGTTTTTGCTTCAGGAGGGGCCCGCCCAGATGGCCGAGCGGTCTAATGCTTTGCAATTTGATTGCTCGGCGGTGTTGCTCGTGCCTGACGGCTAGTGGGTTGGGCTATCCTTGGCAAGATTGCGTCCCCCCGGCCATTAATGCTCACAGCGGCAATTTAAATCAACCGCACACTTTTGATGAAATCTTGCAGGTTAAAGCAAAGTTAGGAAAATAGTTGATGGAGAAATGCTCAGAAGAATATACCCTCAAAATCTCTTTCAAATATTTTGAAAAATCATTCTCAATTCCAAAGTTATTGTCAAAAGTATCATGGATCCAGACGACAATTTCTGGAGGAATTTTAAGTTTTAACGTGTTAATTATTGTTCATCACCGCACGAATGCAGAAAAGGTAAATAGTATCGTTAGAGCTAATGAATTTGGTACGTGTCCCATCAGTACCTGATGATGCTAGTCATCCCACGTTTCTTTATAGACGTTATTCAATGGGTATACATGGTGTGGACCCAGAAAGGCTCAATACAAGTAGTGAAATTTTTGATTGAGGGCGTAATATTTTGGAAGGACACACAAAGTTGTGCGGAGACAGAGCGCCCGCGACCGCACGTCATGAGTAGAAAAAAAGGTCTATCTTACTCAACTATAGAGACAAACGCTGACCACCTCAGATGATCATAATGGAACGGTTTTAAGTGTGAAGCAGACGAATTAAAAGGTTATTGGTGCAGTCCACTGGGCTCAGTACTAGTGTGTCCCCTGATTTGCTTAACTAGTCCAAGCCTCTGTTAGGGCCTGCTCTGACGGTCATGTGGTCTAACGCGCCGCCACTGACTACACGCTGTCTCTCACCACTGCCTGGGTTCGAATCCCGGCCTGGGCATGTGAGAAAGTTGCCAGTGACTTGGGGTTAGGCGGTGGTTTTCGCCGGGTACTCCGGTTTTCTCCATCACATACAACTGGCTAGTCACGAATTAGCCACATTTGGCATAAATGTGACGAAAAGCAAATTTCCAAATCCAAATTGAAGCCTCTGTTAAGGAGGCGCTACACCTTAGCATTTAAATGCGAGCAAGCTCTTAAAATAAACACAAGATTGGCGGGGAAACGACCAGGGCGTCCCTGATGGCCGATTGATCTAAGGCATTGCCACTGTCAGCTCGCTGTCTCTCACCATTGCACGGGTTCGAATCCCGGCCGGTGACTATAGGTTAGACGATTCTTTTTGCATGTTACTCCGGTTTCCTCCAAAACTTATAACTGGATAGTCATGAATTATCCATAACATGGCAGAAGAAGTGAAAACAGTTCAAATTCCAAACTTCGCGTAGCACTAAGTATGTTGTCGCAGAGGGAGGGTGGAAGGACTTTGTTTTACATAGCTTTCAACAGCTTAGGTCATATCACGACGAGATAGAAACCCGGAACCGGGAAAAACTCCCTTCTTTTCACGAATAGTTCCAAGTGGTCTTTCTGTTGCAGAAGGGCCAACACTGAACGGGATAGTATTTCATTCTAACAAGACGTTTACCACATTTCTTAGCAGCACCTTGCCACAGATTTGCCAGTTTACCATTAAAAGTGTTTCGGGAATATATTTTAGCAATACATCTTCGATCAATGGATTATTTTATTCTAGCAAGACGTTTACCGCATTTCTGGGCCACACCTTGCCATAGAATTGCCAATTTACCATTAAACGTCTTTCGTGAAAATCTTTTAGCAATACATCTTCGATTAATGGATTTCCGGAGGAGAAAATGGCAATGTTTCTGTTGAGGCAGAGATCACGATCTTTTTATATTTCGATATTTTATGATGTCACATAATCGACTTTGGCTCATCCCCTACTTGATGTCTATTTAATGGCACTATCTTAAAGGTCACGCGCGCCTAGTTCCTATAAAAGGTTAAATGGTGAAGCTGAATGCATCGTATAGCTATTAGATTTGGGGAATGCCGTTCTTAAGCAAGCAGCGGGTAGTCAAATTTCCTTTAATAAAATACGTAACCCTTCCAATGATGAGGCTATTTTTATCCAAAGCACAAGGAAGCGAAGATTTTTGAAAAACATCTAAGTCATGTTATGTTGGTATTCATCAGAACGCTCTCATAGGGTACGTATGAGTACCAATTTGACAGGGTTTCAGTCATTTTCATGATTTTTTCATAATATTTTGTATTGACGAAATCAGCAACCAGCAGCTAAAGGGTAAAATGGCCATTTCCTCATGAATGCGTCATTGTTTTGTTTAAATTGATTATGAGTACCCATATGCCAGGGCTTCAGTCATTTTTCAGCTTTTTCACAATATTTCGTATTGACCAAACCAGCCATCACCACCTATAGGTGTTATAATGGCCATTTCCTCAGGAAAACGTCATTGCTGTGTTAAAATTGGCATTTGCGTTAAAGACCAAGTGCTCATTGCGTCATTATGTAATTCGTCATTTTTGTTATCGAAAATGGCAGAAATATAATACCCACCTCGAGCTATTACAACGAAGTCTTTGAAATTCGGCGTACCAATTTCCGGTTTTGGAAACTCGCAAAAATGAAAATGATTATATCTCGTGTAAGAATTATACCCCTATTGCTTGCTCATTAGGAAGTTTTGTATCTGACGTGGAATAGAAAATATACGTGAAACATACGCAGCTTGACATAACTCATTTATTTTCGACATTTCATTCAAAAACAATGTTAGAGGGTAATTCTATTTATTCTGGAAAAGGCATCAATTTGGTTTATTTTCGTCTTTATTTTCACAGTCGAAAACTTATAATACTGTAAATCACTTAAGTATAGCGGGAACAATAAGATAGCGATACTAGCGCTCTGCCCATATGCGCTATTGTAAAATCGCCATCTTTATAACATTCTTAATAGAACTTGCTGCTGCTGTTCCCGTTCATCGCTATACTTAGATGACGCTATCCAGGACAGTACCGTAATTACGCTATATAATGTTTACGCCATATTTAAGTGATTTACAGTGTATAACAAGCCTATATTCTTGCATAAGCATCGCAAGCAAAAGAGTTTGTGATATGTCTGAGTAAGGATTATTTTGCGGTCAACCACATAACTATGCCCCATTATGCAGCTTAAGATAATGAAGGTAGTTATATGGTAAACCGCAAAATTACCCTCACGCTGGAAAACCACAAATGCCTTTATTAGCGATGCTCATAATACTTCATAAACCCTTCCAATGCTGAGGATACGTTCAGTCAAAGCACAAGGACGCAAATATTTAAAAAAAAACATCTAAACCCTGTCATATTGGTATTCATTGGATAGCTTTCGTTAAGAACTCTCAGATGAGTACCCATTTGCTAGGGTTTTGGTCTTTTTCAGGTTTTTTTTGCATCATTTTGCATTGGCAAAATTAGCCACCAGCAGCACAATGTTAAAGCAAGGCATTGTGACAATACTTTTTAGGTTTTCGGATGTGGAAAAAATCCAAATTTAATTGCTGCTTATATCGAGCAGTTAAATGAAATATCTAACATTATTTGGAAAGAATTATATCCAGCTTATTATGTCATCTTTTAAACTCCCGACTAGTACCCGACTTAATATCATGGTAATCTTGCAAGTAACGTGCGAATTGGGCATGTAACGGCACAGTCTTGAAGGAATATCGTAGGTTAGATTCTACATATTTTTTTATCTTTAAATTTTTTATTCATAATACATGTTTTATATGGCAAATATACCTATGAATATACGTTTATAAGTTTAATTTAGATACATTTTTTAAAATGCAGCTACCAATATACTGGTAGTGATTAATTCGTTGTAGGTAGCGTATTGTTATAGCACAAATGGGTATGGATTTCGAATTTCTCAAATTGTCATGTTTTCTGACTAATTACAAATTGTCATAGAATCACTGTCATTCTCGATGCTGATTGGACAAAAGTTGTCAGACATAGAGCCGTTTACACTACGTAGATTTAATATCAATCTTTGATTCGTTAGCACCCCTTAGCTCACCGCCATTATTGATTTCACCTCTTAGCCAGTTATGTGATGTATTTGAATGTTTCTTTTCTTACCATGGAATAGAATGCAATAAATTCGTTACACTTTGTTTGAAGGAGTAGAGTACTATATATATATATATATATATATATATATATATATATATATATATATATAATATATATATATATATATATATATATAATATATATATATATATAATATATATATATATATATATATATATATATATATATATATATATATATATATATATATATATATATAATATATATATATAATATATATATATATATATATATACATATATATATACAAATATATAATATATATAATATATATATATATATATAATATATATATATATATATATATATATATATAATTATATATATATATATATATAATATATATATATATATATATATATATATAATATATATATATATTATATATATAATATATACTATATATATATATATATATATATATAATTATATATATAATATTATATATAT
>OZ012688.1:15237846-15247148 GCA_963942565.1 Maea johnstoni | reverse complement strand
ATTGATGTGTTTGGCTTATTTTGTTGATATGTTATTTGTAGTTGATTGTTCAACCACGCACTGGCAGACGTCCGGTCGACTGGTGCAGGAATTAAATGTCTGTACTGTTTATGCATTAAATGTTTAATATTAAGCTAGCATGAGAAGGGTAAATACCATTCCCTATCTTACAAAATTGAAACAGCTAAGGTTATAGTTAGTCATGACCCCATTTTCACTGAGAAGAAATACATTTTTAAACAATACTGCAATATAGAGGAAGGTTGAAATCAAAATATCTTAAATTGCAAATGGCCCTTTCTTTTATTTAAGAGAGAATCAATGATATTTTCATTTACTCATTACCAACCTTCTCTTAATGACTTATGTTTAATAATCATACTCTTCATTATTTTGATCTTATGTACAGACTTTAGCAACCCTAACAGCTAACTTTCAGGGTGAATGGCCTTTTAATCCAAAAACTTTTATGGCATTTTTCATAGGTACCTCAACATGGTCTTTATTTATCCACTGAGAATAGACTGTTCAGGATTTTGTTAGTTGTCTTACAACTGGTGTTTTGTCTTATGTCTAGGTCCCTTGGGTAATAACAAAAGGAAGTAAAGGAAAGGGACACGCATAGGGTAATTGACCTTGTCCAATTGGCAATTACACATCTAGACCCCATGAGACACAAGTTAGTAAACACAGGAAGTGTCTACTGGGAACAGCAATCATCTTCATTTCCTTTAGTATTGGTTCAAAGTCATAGGGATTTGCATACCTAAACATCTTGAATGTGATTCAGAGCAGTGAAATATCTACCTTCTAGACAGAGCCACTGGCCTTCTCTAATACACCACTAAGCTGCTTGCCACCCAGGGTGAATGGTATATATATATATATATATTTATATATATATATATATATATATATATATATATATATATATATATATATATATATATATATATATATATATATATATATATATATATATATATATATACAAATTCAAAATTGGGAAAAAATGTGACAGCCTTCCCTCTGCAAATGTATGTATGTACATGTATGTATGTAAGTATGTATATATATATATATATATATATATATATATATATATATATATATATATATATATATATATATATATATATATATATATATATATATATATATATATATATGTATGTATGTGTGTGTATATATATACAGTGAAACCTCAGACGAGTGAACGCCTTGGGACCCGGCCAAAACGTTCACTATAGGGTGTGTTCACACTTTTGGGGTTTTGCAATTTGGACCACTAGAGACATGACATATAGCATATATTCACCTTGTCATTCTACATCAGATACATAGAACCTGATTCTTATAGAGAATCATACATCATTAGCAGACATAGATAAGCACTTTTAAACGAAATATTGAACGCTGTACCCACAAATGTCGATCACCTGAGCTGTTAGTTAGTGATCTCTGGTTTTTCCCACTGCCATTTCGCTGGATCAGCTTCACCATTTTACTAAGAGCAGGTCAACTCTTGGCATCTTTGTGCCTAGGCAAGCAATCATATCTGCCTTGAGCATTGTCACCTTTTACTGTGTAAAATATGGATTATTCACAATAATACTTTGGTGTGCTCTGTATCGAAGGAATTAGAGCTGGGGTTAGGGTTAGCTTTTCATCACTAACTGATCATAAGTTTCTTCATTCACTGCACCACAGTCCTTACTCCTTTCAACATAGTGATAACCCCTTATCTCAAGCAGCAAAACAAGCTGACACAAATGTGATTGCAATCACTGATGCTAAACTTAACCTGCCTAGATCAATCAAAGTGGAAGTATTTAGTGAACAGTAAAAAATCACACACAATGCAATTGACTGTGACCTACTTGTACACTGGTGTTCACATATAGGAGGTTCTCAGGACCAATTTCTACCCAAAAAATTGTTCATTGTTCGGATAAGGGGGTGTTCACTCTTCATAAAGCTAAAATGTATTAGAAAAAAACTGGGACGAGGGAAAAGTGTTCACTATAGGGGGTGTTCACACTTTCGGGGTGTTCACTTCCCGAGGTTTCACTGTATATAAAACACACACACACACACACACACACACACACACATATATATATATATATATATATATATATATATATATATATATATATATATATATATATATATATATATATATATATATATGACCAGGTCAACCCGCTTATGGGAATCCAACTCGAACCTGTGAGCCCATACTTGGGAGCAAGGCGTCGTATAATCACTAGGCCACAGCGGATACTTAACGATGGGTAACTGTCATAATGTGATGGGCGTATCTGTCTCTTTCAACCAAGGAAGCACCGGCTGGGGTGCCAAACATAGCATCACCTTCTCCATCAGACAGACATTCTATTCTGGTGTAAAGATCGATTAGGCTATCAACTCCCTATTCATAAAAATATCTTCAGTTTCCGGAAAACATCGATCAATTACTGCGAGGCTCATAGGGGTGTGCTAAGTGGGATGTCTTAATGCTTATGATTGATTACTTAGTATGTACACCCACCATGCGATATGTGGGGTCTAAGGCATTGCCACTGACTGCTTGCTGTCCCTCATCATCGAGGGCCTGCTATGATGGCCGTGTGGTCTAAGGTGTTGCCACTGACTGTTTGCTGTCCCTCATTATTGAGGGCCTGCCCTGATGGCCGTGTGGTCTAAGGTGTTGCCACTGACTGTTTGCTGTCCCTCATTATTGAGGGCCTGCCCTGATGGCCGTGTGGTCTAAGGTGTTGCCACTGACTGCTTGCTCTCCCTCATTATTGAGGGCCTGCCCTGATGGCCGTGTGGTATAAGGGAGTTGCCACTGACTGCTTGCTCTCCCTCATTATTGAGGGCCTGCCCTGATGGCCGTGTGGTATAAGGCGTTGCCACTGACTGCTTGCTCTCCCTCATTATTGAGGGCCTGCCCTGATGGCCGTGTGGTCTAAGATGTTGCCACTGACTGCTTGCTCTCCCTCATTATTGAGGGCCTGCCCTGATGGCCGTGTGGTATAAGGCGTTGCCACTGACTGCTTGCTGTCCCTCATTATTGAGGGCCTGCCCTGATGGCCGTGTGGTCTAAGATGTTGCCACTGACTGCTTGCTCTCCCTCATTATTGAGGGCCTGCCCTGATGGCCGTGTGGTATAAGGCGTTGCCACTGACTGCTTGCTCTCCCTCATTATTGAGGGCCTGCCCTGATGGCCGTGTGGTATAAGGCGTTGCCACTGACTGCTTGCTCTCCCTCATTATTGAGGGCCTGCCCTGATGGCCGTGTGGTCTAAGGCGTTGCCACTGACTGTTTGCTGTCCCTCATTTTGAGGGCCTGCCCTGATGGCCGTGTGGTCTAAGGCGTTGCCACTGACTGTTTGCTGTCCCTCATTATTGAGGGCCTGCCCTGATGGCCGTGTAGGATATGGCTTGCCTGTGACTGCTAGCTGCCTCTCACCACTGCCTGAGGCCGAATCCCATCCGGGTCATGGGAGAAAGTTGCCAGTGACTTGGTTTTATGCGGTGGTTGTAGCCGGGGTTCGTCCAGCAATTACAACTGTCTGGTCACGAATTAGCCGTATGCCAGAAAAAGTGACGAAAAATCGAAATTCCAAATCCGAATCCAAGCGATATGTGGAAACAGTGATCCACTACATGTACTTCTGGTTCTGCCGTGTATGAAACTTCAGATAAAGATGGACAGTACGGTATCTCAACTGATAAATCTATGAAACGTGCCGTGAAGGTGCTAGGTCGTTATAACTGAGAAAAGTACTATATGTTCCCATTTTGAGGCCTTGTCCAGCCTCTATCACACCATATTATATATATGTGTATATATATATATATATATATATATATATATATATATATATATATATATATATATATATATATATATATATATATATATATATATATATATATATATATATATATATATATATATATATAAATATATATATATATATATAGGTGAAGGGTCAGGGTTAAGGACACTCAAGCCTCAACATGTAGCATGAGTGAGGACCTTTTACCCTAAATGGTCTCTATAACGGCCTGAGGATTGCACAAGCATGAAACCCAGGGTTGCCAACTTGAGACTGAGTATGTGACTTGCTCCTATATATATACATATATATATATATATATATATATATATATATATATATATATATATATATATATATATATATATATATATATATTTATATATATATATATATATATATATATATATATATATATATATATATATATATATATATATATATATATATATATATATATATATATATATATATATATATATATATATATATATATATACACAATATGGGTCTTTGAATGTCCGTATATAACTATTTTGGTGTATCCAAGTTTTCAACTGTTTACCCGATAGCTATGCTATATATCAGTTAGTTCAATAGGTGTTCAAGTACTTCCTCATAGCCATTGTTGTGTTTATATGTGTATATTTTATTCCATGTTAAAGAACGATGTGTCTGTAATTTTATATTTCAATATATGGTCAATAAACAAAATACATACTTACATTACTATGTTAGCAGAAATTTAATACAACCTAGGGGAGTGGTTCGGACGTGCAGTACTGGCTTGAGACGTAGTTAGTGTTAATCGGGTAATCATTCCCTGGAATTTCCGAAGAGCCCATTGAGCGTATTTGAGCTATCTAAGCCGGACACATATATAATGTATGGTAAACGGTTTAAGAAAAGTACTGGGTAGAGAGTGCAATGGTATCTAAGTAAAAGATGTGATGCTTTGCGTGTACCAAACAGCTCTCAAAAATAAATATGCATGTATGTATGTGGTATGTATGTATGTAGATATGTATGCTTCAATTTATGTGCTATGTATGTAGGTATGTATGTATGTACGTATGTATGTACGGTATCATGTATGTATGTTTACTGTTTTGTTATTTAATTTCCTTTGCTACATTTTTACTCATTTATAACTGATCATTTGTATTTTACTGTTTCCATGATTTGTACATTATATGTCATATGCCATAGGCAATAACGAACTGTCATACAATGGCAGTTGGGCTATTTCAAACCAGGTGCAGAGACAATTTTATAATATATCGCATTGTACAGCAATACTATAAATGAATGAGAAAGCTCTATATTCTTCTTTTGAAAGATTCTTTAGTCATTACCTTTCTATTGGTACTATATTTTTTTAACTAAATGCAACAACTTTGGCAATATCCAGCAACTAACAGCAATAGCTCTTGCATATTTTTTTGGATTGTTATTACTGTTATATGTATATATATATATATATATATATATATATATATATATATATATATATATATATATATATATATATATATATATATATATATATATATATATATATATACATATATATATATATATATATATATATATATATATATATATATATATATATATATATATATATATATATATATACATATATATATATATATATATATATATATATATATATATATATATATATATATATATATATATATATATATATTTATATATAGTTCATTGACTGTGGTATGAACCACAAGAAATATACATAATGAATGGTAGATAAACAGACAAATACATTATAACTAGCACATGGGAATTTGTGCTAGTTATAATGTTTCTAGACGTCTAAACGTAGTGCCTGAGGCATTTGTAATTGTAGTCGTAGCACCATTTTGCAAAGACAGTGTGCGGCAGTTTTTGAATAGTGCAATAATGACAGTAAAATGATATCAACACTATATATGGCAGTATTTCATATAGTAACCCATCGGTGCTCAATACGCTAGATTGCTCAGCCATTTAACCCATCCAATATCTTTAGCAGGCAAAGAAGCTCTGGTCATTTGGGAGATATTTCTTTGATAAAAGCCTATTTTGGAAAATATTTGAAAAAGAAATGTCCGTAAGAATTGAACTCAAAAGCCTCCTTCAAATATTTTGTAAGTTTTTGCTTTATTCCGAAGTTCTCTTAAAATTCGCCGGTGATCCAGACGAGTCTTTTGAGATAGGCATGAATGGGTTAAAGTAGGAAATTTATAGGCTTGGAGCAGAGCGCCTACTGCCAGATGCCTCCAAAAGTATGGGACAGGGCTCGACATTAAGGCTAGCCCTGTAGCCCCGGGCTAGTTATTGAAAGTCAGGGCTAGTAGATTCAACCTGTGAGTAGCCCTGAGGGGCTAGATAGAATTAGAATATCAGCGCTGAAAAAGTATGAAACCCTCCGTTGGCTCTGCATACCTCAATGATAATATAACTCAATTCAACACAATACGCTGTATTCTTTTCACTTGTGGCATTGAGTATTGGCAGTAATGGCTTAAGGTGATGAGTACAATTGCAACTTTCTAGTTAAAAGCCCCATCCCAAAACACACCTCACAACCGCATAATCATATAACAAGGTGAATCTCCAGGTTCCTGAGTGTTATCAGGGAGAGAATATCATAGTCAGCCGTCTGTAGTCAACCCATATTCTAATTCATTTCAATATTTACAACTTTTCACTCAAATGACATAATCTCATTACTTACGCAGGCGATGGTCACTACAGGTTCACAGTTACCCTAGGGATGTCATTGACTATGCCCAATAAAAAGTAATTTTTGGATTTTTTACTGCTAAAGAATTTTACAGGCCATAACATTGTTTTAGTGAGATATCTCGTGTGTGGAGGCATGGGAACCCCATTGATATTAGTGGACATACCTCGCTGACCACACCTGAGCACTGGAAACAAAAAACAGTTGCACAAAGATACCCCTCGGCGATCTCAAGAGAATGGCTTGTGGTCAGGATGCCATAAATAGGTGCTAGCTATAAGCCCGTGAGGTAACCTTGTGTAGTTGGTGTGAAGATTTCTAACTAAAATGTTCAATGTTATGGCCTGTAAAAATCTTTAGAGGTCAACAATCTCAAATTGACTTCTTATTGGGCATAGACAATGATATCCCTAAGGTAATTGTGAACCTGCAGTGACTATTACCTTTGAAAGTAATGAGAATATGTCATTTGAGTGGAAAGTTGTAAATATTGAAATAGTATAGAATATCGGTTGACTAAGGACGGTTGGCTATGATATTCTCTCCCTGATAACACTTTTATATGATTATGCTGCTGTGAGGTGTGTTTTGGGATGGGGCTTTTAACTAGCTTGCAATGGTACTCATCACGTTAAGTCACATCCGTCTCAAAATGAAGCTCGATAACCTCATTGGACACCAATACCAACGTCATAGTGTGATATTCATTTGACCAAGTTGTATGGAAACGGTAGTAGTAGTAGTGGTGGTAGTAGTAGTAGTAGTAGTAGTAGTAGTAGTAGTAGTAGTAGTAGTAGTAGTAGTAGTAGTAGTAGTAGAAGAAGAAGAAATAGTAGTAGTAGTAGTAGTAGTAGTAGTAGTAGTAGTAGTAGTAGTAGTAGTAGTAGCACTAATACAAGCAGAAGCAGTAGTAGTAGTAGTAGTAGTAGTAGTAGTAGTAGTGGTAGTAGTAGTAGTAGTAGTAGTAGTAGTAGTAGTAGTAGAAGAAGAAGAAGAAGAAGAAGAAGAAGAAGAAGAAGTAGTACCGGAATTTGCCTAATCCGGACAGATAATTAGGGTCCACATCAGTCCGGATTAAGCAGAGTTGCCTGTAGCAGTAGTAGTAGAAGTAGTAGCACTGGTACTAGCAGCAGCATCAGTGACAGCAACAGTAGTAGTAGTAGTAGTAGTAGTAGTAGTAGTAGTAGTAGTAGTACTAGTAGTACTAGTAGTATCAGCAGCAGCAGTAGTGATAGTGGTAATAGTCTGAAATTGTATAGTCTACGTAATGAGAAAAACATGGTATTCAATAATTAAAACAACAAAGTCCGCAGCAAACGCCACTCCTACTACTACTACTATTACTACTACTACTACTACTACTACTACTACTACTACTACTACTACTACTACTTCTTCTTCTTCTTCTTCTTCTTCTACTTCTACTACTACTTCTGCAGTTCTACAAATGTAGTGGTATATTAGCCGGTTTCAGAATAAGATGCATTCAATCGTCAATAATTGGCAAAGAAGCGATCCAGTGACATACTGATGTGCAAACAAATTGACGCATGAACAGTTAGATACAAAGCGGTCATAGAGAACGTATTGGAAAACCCATTCAATATCTTAAGTGCATTGTATTTTACAAGCACGCCATTCGAGATGAAAAGAGCATCGATCGACATTACACTAGGGAAGGAATATCCGCCTTTTCGGTTGGCGTTTGTCCCCCGGTAATAATTCTATAGAACTATTGAGCCAAGTGTGTGTGTGTGTGTGTGTGTGTGTGTGTGTGTGTGTGTGTGGAGAGAGAAGAGGTTATAGGGTGGGATAGGGATTGTTTCAAGTGCAATGCCTCTCTTAGCTTCTTTACTAGTTTATAGTCCTTTAACCCTTATGCTGCTGGTGGCTAATTTGGCAAATGCAAAATGACACACAGCTGAAAAATGATTAAAACCCTGGCATATGGTTACTCATCTGAGAGTACTCAGAGCTATCTAACGAATACCAACATGACGGGGTTAAGATGATTTTCAAAAATATTTCCATCCTTGTGCTTTGTATGAAAGTAACCCTACTATTGGAAGGGTTAAGACAGGCGCCTAAACTATGAAGTACCGAATGGTCTAAGGCGTTAACACTGACTGCTCGCTGTCTCTCACCGCCATTCGGGTTCTAATACCGACATGGGGGTGTGAGAAGGTTGTCAGTGACTAAGGATTACGCAGCGGTTTTCCCCGGGTACTCCGGTTTCGTCAATCACCTACAACTGGCTAGTCATGATTTAACCTAAATATGGCAGAAAAGATGACGACAATCAAAACTCCACGCCTATATTCCATATGGGTAAGAGTAAGTAGTTGAAATAAAAATTGAAACGAATTTTTACTTACATGACATCAACTTCCGGTTTATGCATGAACCTGTCGAGGTGTGTCCGCCAATGGAGGTTTTCCTTTCGATGTTTAAGTTTTACCTGTTACAGATGTCTCGAACGTTGTCATACGACTCGGTAGGTAGGTAGCATACGTATATAGATAGGTCAGGTGATCAAGTAAGTTCTGACGTCTGATAAAACCGCCTATCGTGTTAATATCTCCAGGAAGGCGTATATAAATCAGATACATATAATAGGTATGAGTATACACCTAAAATGACATGTACTTAGTCGTGCAGCAGGGTTTAATATGCGCATCCAATAACATTCCCCACTGGTTATTC
>OZ012688.1:15217846-15235346 GCA_963942565.1 Maea johnstoni | reverse complement strand
TCGTATTCGGCCCTATCTATCTGGATAAAATTATTGAGGCAACTAGAAATAGGTTTTGGATTGATGTCATCAAGATTACTCAAATGCTATGGCAATCAGATGCAGTCTCTGACAGAGAGGTAATATGTAATACACCTTTGTGGTTACATGATTCATTCAAATTCCCCATTATTAGAGATTAGTTAGACAAAGGGATTAACTCTATAGCAGACTTTTTGGGACCTACCATAGTCACGTTGACTATGGAAAAGTTTGTGGAATATCATGGTGTAAAAAACAATTTCTTGGAATACAATAATATATGTTATAGAATCAAACACATTCTAGAATGGAAAGACGTACCACTTAGGAGTGAGACACTTCCGAGAAATAGTACTTTGAATATGCTGGTTAATCTGAACACAAATGGCTGTTCAATATTGTATTCCAATATGAAAGGTTCAAATACCTATGTGCTAGACACATTAGTGGACAAATGGAGGGAAAACAGTGATATTGATACTGACACTATAAGTATGAGTCGATCGTTTCATAAACATCACATTAAATACAAAGACACTTATTTAAAGTATCTACAGTTTAGAACACTCCATCATAGGTTCTTTACCAATGACAAACTCTTTACCATAGACATAATATAATCCAACCTATGTAGTATGTGTAAAAGTGAGATAGACTCGATCGAGCACATGTTACTGGAGTGTCAACATTCTAAAACATTATGGGACAATATCTCTGTTTGGATAAGAGAATTGGGAATGGCAGACTATAACCTGACCACTACTTGGATAATAATAGGTGACCTCGCGAACGCTCTTGCTATCATTAGCATCATCTTACATACAAAAAAGGTTATTTATAATTCAAAGAAAAAAGAACTAAAGCCGAACATTAAAAATGTAAAACATGAGGTCAAAAACTTTTATTATCAAGTGAAGTACCGGCATTAAGTCAAAGGTAAAAAAATACAGTTCGAGAAACAATACAACCTCCTGAATTATATGACAAGAAAGACTAGTGTTACTCATCTGTATACTTTATATTTACTCATATCTATTCATGATCTATCATGCTTTATAACACCTCCCGCATGACATGCTTGTTTATCTGTATTTATTGACATGACACAAAATGAATAAAAAAGGTTATTGAAAAAAAAAGTGTATATATATATATATATATATATATATATATATATATATATATATATATATATATATATATATATATATATATATATATATATATATATATATATATATATATATATATATATATATATATATATATTGCTCTGTGCAGTTTGTGGGTACAGCTGTTAGCCGGTGTATCAGTGCTCAGTGTAGGCTAGTTGTGGGTGTCCTTCCTAGTTGATAGTAATATTTGTTGTGTGTTAACTGTACCAGAATTTGTTTGTTTATTGTGTGTGACGTTAGGAAATAAACACATACGTCTTGCAGAATTTAAAGAAAATTCTTAAACATTCAAAAATTATTCATGTAATCACGCATGGATTATTTCATGTTATATTATGCATGATATGGATTCAAACAACTGACCAATTGTGTAGAGTGTGTACATCCATATATGCACCAATGCTTATTGTTGGAATATATTTTTGAAGCCTTTATATTTAGATATTGGAAAGTCTCACATGCAAATAGTATACTCTGTTAGGTGCTGCAAACTCATTCAGCATATTTTCATTTTAAATGTCATCTGAGAGGGTTTTCTATCACTAATATTACAATTTACAATCCAATCCATATAGACCTATACTTTGGCCATTGTTATACAAAACGTAAGCAGTTGTGCAAACTGCGTGTAATTGTATGATAATCTATGGGTGTTTTGGGGATATAACCATTTGAATTTTATATTTTATATCATGAGGTGCGTAAACATCACCTATTGCGATGTGCTGGAGTGATCGGCAAATATTCTCAACATATTTTCATTTCAACTGCCATCTAAGAGGGTTTCCCATCACCCACTTTAAGATATATACTCCAAATCATATAGCCCTTAGTATTGCTTTATTTTTGGGTGTATTTTGAAACTGTCATATTTCAACACCAGAAAGTTAAATATGCATATACTGGTGATCCTTATACAGACTTAGCATGTATCCATCAGAGCTGTCAGTTGAGGGGGTTTTCAATTAGCAACCATACAATTTACTATCCAAAACATCAATCAAAGAACATTATACAAATATGACATTCCTGTGGGGTTTCCACCAGGAATAACATCCCCGAGAGAGGATTGTCACGAGGGCGACAATCCTCACGAGGATGTCATTGACAGGTAGCTGCTGATGACCCGGGTCACTTATCAGCAACTGCCAGTGACAGGGTAAACCCAGTTTGAAAATGCGGTCCAGCCTGAAACCCACCGGAACTCATCAATATTTCACTTTTCAAACATGTTGTAACGAATTATTCCATAATTCCTCTGTCATCAGAGTTGCAGACATCGGTGAAGAAATTTTATGCAATATTTTCAATTTTGCTGTTAACCAGACCCCTAGACGCCCACTGAATCAATTATATAAACCCATTAGTGAGATTGGTCTGTTTTATCGATTGTGAAACACTTTAAGATTTTAGTCTCTTTTGAAACAACCATGCATGCGCAACTTATACTTTAAAACTGTTCATTGTTCTATGAGCATTTTTATTTATTTATTGCTTTGTTGTTGTTTTCAACAATAACGAAGAACCATTATTTTACAGAGATTTTATGGCACTTAATGGCCTTTAAGCAACCATTCATTCATTCCATAGTGGCCAAAATATTGCTGGCCAAGTGGTAATATTAATTATGCTGGTGCTCAAAGTGGTAATATTGCATTTGAGATTGCTGGCAAAGTGGTGATATCAATAATGCCTGTGCGTCTTCTGGTAATATTGAATTTCAGAGGTTCAATATTAGCTCTATTAAGTGTGAATGGCTTCATGTATTACACTTTTCGGCCAATCAGCATCGAGAATCGTGGAAGAGCAGGTAAACATTGGTTTTATATCCCTTCTAACAGCTAAGGTCATATTGTGACATCATATAGAAAGTCCAAAAGTCCTTTCTCTCCAAAAGTAGTTGCAGGGGGTCATTGACAGCACTCCACAACGCCGCACATCCACACACACACACACACACACACATATATATATATATATATATATATATATATATATATATATATATATATATATATATATATATATATATATATATATATATATATATATATATATATATATATATATATAATATATATATATATATATATATATATATATATATATATATATATATATATATATATATATATATATATATATATATATATATATATATATATATATATATATATATGTGTGTGTGTGTACATGTATATGTATATATATATATATATATATATATATATATATATATATATATATATATATATATATATATATATATATATATATATATATATATATATATATATATATATATATGTGTGTGTGTGTGTATCGGAGACTTGAACCTGCGACCTCACGCTTGGTAATCCTTCTGACGGATGTTGATTATAACATGAATAATAGTGGCTCCGGAATGCGTCCAAGAGATTAGGATTAGCGCCCCTAGGATCTTAGAATGGGTAGGGATTACGCCAGAGTGCCATTATATTATCCCCACCCCTTTTTTTTTTTTATCTCTGTCGCAGAGATTCAATTGTCTAGAGCATGATTAACTAATAGCCTTTTACCCACCTATCACCGTTTGGGATTAAAGCTAATGCTACTTCCTTGTTGTTGGTAGTTACTAATGTAGGTCATTTTGCAAGGGGCGCAACGAAACGTATTGTGCATCTATAATACCATACCTTCACAAAGAAACATGTTTTAGCAACTAGGCATGGCCACTTTTTACAAGCATGCGCGATTAATCCTTGTGTGTCCGCATTCTAATCGTACCTTCAAATTGTCTATAACAAGTTGTGAAACGGCAAATTAGCCAAAAGCGATTCCCAGGTTGTATGTGTTTGATTATCTTTAGAATGGTCCGCCATAGTCATGTGACATACCATATTATTATACCTCATGTGAAAATCGTAAGCCGTGATTGGCTTACAAAGGTTGGCCATTCCATCATGTCCACCGGCGAAATGTCCACCGGCAAAATGTCCACCGTTCTCACTGGTGACGCCTAGCGGGGAATGTGTGAATCATCAGTCATATGTCCCTTTGATTGGGGATATCATCTATTGACTATATCAGTGATATAAAATATATTCTGACAGCCAATTTGCTAAGACTTGCAGTCCTCAGAGAACCTATGCACGACCTCAAATAGGCAAGTCAATAAATCTAATCACAGTAATATTTCATTCAATTTATTATTGAACTGCGAGGAACTCCGCAAACGGATTAAGAGGCCATTTCGGGCCAAGTTGTTTTTGTACCAGCTCTGTGGGGGCTGTAATTTCAATAGTGTTTAGCCTCAGTGTGGGGGCTGGACACACGCTTACCTTATTAATGCTTAGTTTCTCCCGAAATTGTCGTCTGGAACTGTGGCACTTTCGACAATAACTTAGTAGATAAGGGAGATTTGATTATATATTTGAAGGAGAATTGTTGATATTGTTTTGATTAACATTTCACAATCAAATATTTTCCTAACCATGCTTTTGCCTGCAAGATTTTATCAAAATTGTCAGGCTGTTTGGGCGTTGTGAGAATTCATCTATTAATCATCACATCAAGTTAACAGCTGATTTCAACGTGCTCACGACTGTTTCGAAAAGTGATATCGTTGTTAAACAATTTGCGTGCAAAGTAGAATGTTTGGCTGTTGGGTATATCATCAACAGGATGTTAGCATTATGGGGTTTAAAAACGAGATGTGTTTTGTAAAGTATAGGGACAGTTTGGAAGCCAAATGAGCAGGTTCTTTTAGTGCATTTTGGGGCAAGACGAAGGAATAATCTAGTGTCGCTTCTGCATCGGAGTGCACTCTTAGCAAGAGGGTGCTTATTTGTTGTGTTCAGTGGTTGGTATCATATCACAACTAGAAAGAAACCTGGGGCTTAGATAGCATTGCCTTTCGGTGGCAGGGACTCTCAGGGACTCTCCACTGTATACCCATTAGCAGGTTGGCCTGGTAGCTATGTATACATGTGCGGCGTTGTGGAGGGCAGTCTATGGTGTTTCTGCAACTGAAAAAATCACTTGGAACTATTCGTGGAGAGAGGGGGATTTATTCTCGGTTACGGTTTCTATCTCATCACCATATGGCCTAAGATGTTAAGAGCGACGTAAAACACATTCTTTCTTTTCTTCCCATTTAGTGGCAAAGGCATCAGGGACGGTCCGTTACAACGCCACCCATTTGTAAATAAATTGGGCTAAGCTGCTAGTCAGGATCCAAGGGTAACTACATACGTGTTATTGGCGGAGCCCTCAGGCCACGCCTATATAGGAAGCTGTTTTGAAATGTCCATAGTCCGGACGGCCATGTTGGAAATCCTGAGGCCGGACTGAATATAATTCTCTATTCTGATTGGTTATAATATAAATGTTGGCCCGGTACAGCTGTCAACAGAACAGCTATTCGTATTATCTTTGCCGCGGAAAATCGTGCCTTCCTTATTATAATTTAGCATGAAGTTTTCAAATATATAAAATATTTGGTGGACATAAAGTATATTTTTCAGTATAGGAAGGAAAATTACTAAAGAAAAAAATTACTATGTGTATAGAATTCCGATATTTGTTTCATTACTACAAAAATGATACAAATCTAGTCATTATAAATTATTTTCCTCTATAATGTGAATGTTCTTTATACATCCGGTTCCCTCACAAGTTCATAAATAACTGAGCCTCGCCTTTTGACTAATGATACTTTGCATCAACTACCGTACTTGTTTACCTATATAGTAATACTTTAATAGTTATTTTTATGTGTTTTAGTAATAAATTAATTTTATTTCTATTTGTATGTTCACTTTTCGTTCATTCCTTACTTTTTTACCTGTATTCGTATATTTTGTATCCTGTTATACAATCAATAAAATATACTATATTCGAACCTTTGATAGCAGGCTTAAGGGCTGAGCAAAACTTTTGCATAGATCCACAGTTGCAATATTACTGCAGATCATTTATCATTTTGTATACGTATTGTGATGATATTAGGTAACCAAGCAATAAGTGCAAGCTGATCAATGTTTAATATCCGCCAGTCCTAAACCCTCCCACGCCACTTGCCTCTGGTCTTTCTTCTGCTTCTCCTCCTCCTCCTTCTTCACATTGCGTGGCAGAAAGGCCCTGGGGGGGGGGGGGGGGGCACTCGGGTACAGAGGGGGCCGCACCCGTGTTGTGTATTTCGCGGATGAAGGGGTCTTTTTATAAGATTTTGTAAAAGAAGGGTAATTTTTCGTGCCAGGCACGAAGTATGGGGGGTGAAAATCCCCTTTCAATCTACGGAATACACGCGGCTCTGACGCCGAGTGACTCCCGAAGTGACTGGGCTTCCGATTTTGCTGCCGCCACTTGCTGCTACTTAACAGGTAGAGGATTATAAAATCTCAAGTTAAAATACGTGTTCCCGTTCATCCAATATCAGTGTTATGATAAAAAGAAGGTGTGTTTATTTACTGGAAAAAGTCAGCATTTTCATTAAAATAAGGGTGCTTTTTGGCCAGAAATCTGCGTGTTAGGGGTATTTGAAAACTTTGATAACGAACGTATGCGCCCCCCTAAATACCGAAGTGCCCCCCGGGCAGACAGGGTCAAACGCCTTCTCCATATCACGTGGCAGATACAATCGAATGCCTTCTCAACATCACGAAGAGCACACACACGATATGTGCGAGGCAAACAAATCTTTCTTGATTAGCTAAAGATATCTCAATTTCGTGACTGAGGAATTCATATAAAGGCAACAAGTGGATAGTTTTCTTGGGTGAATGAACTGGACGAGCACTGGCAGAGATTCCCATCCAGCAGACAGTTATTCAGTTTAGCATGTTTATTACTGAATTAGAAGATAACGTTATTTACACCGTTATTTGTTGTGAGAGTCAATATTGTGTATTGAGTATGAGACTTAGGAGAAGATAAGGGAATGATAGACAACGAAAATGGAATTGTATATATTTCATTGGGTGCTTTTGTCATTATTCAATACAAATACAATAAAGATACTTCATTCGTGTACCAAGCGACCGGTCGCCTGCCAGCAACTGGTAGGAAAGTGGTCCTGGCATTGGTCGGGGTAATGTGGTACGCATATTCACGCTGCGTATACATTCTGTTTTAGCCGTGCCGTCACGGGCGTGTAGCCTCATCTATGCCCAGTTATACGAGTGGCAATCGGGCATGTAGTCAATCATAATGTTCGGTCGGCCCGCATATCAAGTGCATCAATTAAATGTCTTTACTGTAGCATTACATTGGAAACATAGGACAGGTGTCCGCCTCGATACCTAGGAGTTAGGGTAGTTTGGCCCCGAGGAACTGATACATTCTCAATAAAGATACAGGGCCTGCCCTGATGGCCGTTTGGTCTAAGGTATTGCCACTGACTGCTGTCTCTCAGCACTGTCTGGGTTCGAATTCCACCCTGGGCATGTGGAAAGTCGCCAGTGACTTGGAGTTAGACGGTGGTTTTCGCCGGGTACTCCGGTTTCCTCAACCAGTAACAACTGGCTTATCACGCCTTAGCCTTGAAATGGCAGAAAAAGTGACGAAAAAAACAAAATTTCAAATCATAATTCAATAAAGATACACACGAATGGTCACTGGCCAACCTCCTCCACCAAGCGACTTTTTAATTTACGTGCTTGTACAAGAACAATGCCCGAAAAGCTCCTGTGCTGTGACGTATATATATATATATATATATATATATATATATATATATATATATATATATATATATATATATATATATATATATATATATATATATATATATATATATATATATATATATATATATATATATATATATATATATATATATATATGTATATATATATATAAATATATATATATATATATATATATATATATATATATATATATATATATATATATATATATATATATATATTATACATATATATATATATATATATATATATATATATATATATATATATATATATATATATATATATATATATATATATATGTGTGTGTGTGTGTATATATATATATATATATATATATATATATATATATATATATATATATATATATATATATATATATATATATATATATATATATATATATATATATATATATAGAGATCAGCTATATTTACACAGAGTCTGTTTTGTCTGTTTTGAAAAAGGTGGAAATGTCACAACTATCGATCTCTTATTCGTGTCCAATTGCACCAATCTGGTTACACAACCAGTTTTATTTAATTACCAAAAATTAAAGGGGCACTAAAGCTAAAGCTTGAAATACCAGCCAGTTCATATTAACGGAAATAGCCATTTTAAGCCATCAATCATAAAGACCCAATCCAATTAGGGCCCACTGGGCTGAGAGAATATGTTTGATACCCTTTTTTACCAAAAATTAAAGCACACTAAAGGCAGCTAAAGCCTGAAATATATGCCTGCTTTTAGAAAAAAAATACTATTTTTAAGCCATCAATCATAAATCAATAAGAGCCCACTGGGCAGAGTGAGAATATATTACTTTTTTTTCAAAAAATTAAAGGGGCACTTAAGCAAAAGCCTGAAATACGTGCCATCTGACATAAAAGAAAATACTCTTTCTAAGCCATCAATTATAAAGACCCAATCCAATTAGGGATCACTTGGCAGAGAGGATATGTATTCCAGTAGCCACATTAGTGCCCCTATGAAAACAATCCATTGGAAGTTAATGGAAGGAAGGCTAAAGTACATACTTCAATTCATGCACCAGTCGACCGGACGTCTGCCAGTGCCTGACTCTACAAACGTGGATAACATGTCAAAAAATAAGCCAAGCACATCAATGACCCGCATACATGTAGCTTGCAAATCAAAGCTGCGGTCAGCTGTCAGTTGATGCTTGCATCCACGCACATGAAACTGGTCGGCAATCGGGTGTGCGGTCGTGTATTATGCCCGGTCTGCCCGCGCATTCAGTGCAAGAATTAAACGTTAGCACTGTGTTGCACATTCGTATCGCATTCACGCTCAAATCCTCGCCAATGATAGGGCATGGCGTTTCAGACGCGTGGTTGAGATAGTTATGACCGCGAACGACTTTGCTGCCTGCTTTAAACCATGTTAATTGCCTTGAGCTAGAACATTTTCACCGTTATTTTGATTATCATTTTCATCTCATTTTTTCGACTGAAAGTGAAAAATGAAATTCCTTGAAGCCAGTACAGCGTTTTGGTACATGACAGATGTGAACACCGTTAGGTCCAGCGTCATATCACAGGTTCATTGAATTATGGCGGGACCTTGTAATCAGTATTTACTCTCAAATCACGTGTCTGTAAGTATAGAGTCTTACGTGAACATACAAAAATATTTTTTTAAACTCATCGTCGGATCCCCCGTGGAGATAGGCCTTACAAAAATATGAATGATCATATGATAGTCTGATTTTCAAGCATATAGTAAGACTTGACATTTTACCACCCCCACCCTCCCCCCCCCAAAAAAAAAATGAATATATGATATTATGTGATGTCACGACAAATAATAGAAATACCTCCTGATTGTCAATTTTAATATTATTCGTAAACGATTTGGTATAATCCGTTGTCTTCTTGCGGCTATGTAAAATTTCCCTCGATGTATGGTCCCACATGGTTGTATCGCAGGATGTCTTCCACCAATCAGAGGTTTCGAAAAGTGTGCCGTATATATCATAAAATACACTTGATCAAAGCTGCCTACACCACAAAGGTGTTACCCAAGATTTGCGCAAAAAGTTGCCCAGCAAAGTATTTCTTGACCTGTGATTGGTGGAAGGCAGTCAACGCTGGTACAGGCTACATAGACCCCTCGCACGCTATGGTATACATGTACGTGATATCACTTGGGGGGTAACTCGGCTTCGCTTAGAATATTTTCAAGATGTTAGTTACCATAATGTTAACACTTTAAAGGGCTATTTACATCCAAAGCACAAGGACGCAACGATTTTGGAAAACATTATAATCCCTGTCATGTTGGTATTCATAGGATAGCTCTCGCTGGGTACTCTCAGATGAATACCAGGGTTTCAGCAATGTATTTAAGTTTTTTCGCATTATTTTGTATTTGCCAAATTAGCCACTAGGAACATAAGGGTTAAATGTTTTGTCATGCGTTTAAGCAATTGTATTTTCTAGTTCTTGTAGGTTTTTTACAGATTGCATTTCTAGAATGTTGTGTTATGCTATCCAAGTGTCTCTCAAAGTACAATAATGTACTCCTGGTTTTATAATTGCACTTTTCAGTAGATTTGCTTTCATTAATTATGTTTTATGTGTTTTTTCTCTGCCGGAATACAAATTGAAATAGCTAATCCTTACGTGCAATACCAAACACCAAACGCAATTCGGCCCTGAATAAACTGCTGATTTACAATCACTTCATATTCTCCATTATTGTGTCCAAGTGATGCGCTATACCGTATAGTATACGTTGGATTCACAACTCCTCCGTTCATAGGTAGAGGGAGCCACTTGCCGGTGCCACAGACGTCGCATATTATGTTTACGTATATGTGATAGATACACCTCCAAGAAGCTGTGGTGTATGTGTCTATACCAGAGATGTTACGAGAAACCGAGGGGTCCCAGGGGTATCATATACATCACATATTCCGATAGGGTCTGTGATATTTAGACCCGAATGAAGCTGTGATGTATGTGATATACCCGAGGTGTCACAAGAAGCCGAGTAACCTCAAGGATATCACGTACATCGCATATTTTGAGGGATCTGTGGTAGATAGACCCCAAGGAAGCTGTGTTGTATATAGTATAGGATATCACGTACATCGCATATTTTTCATTTTAAAAACATTTTTAATGTCCCATAAGCTTCAAAATTACTAACAGCACGTGGTTTACATAGTAAATGCTGGTGGCTGTGACATGACCTTGCACCTGTACTGGGTTCATATCTGTCATATTCTTAAATAGTGGCTTCGGTCACTGTATCTTTATTCACTTTCAGCCAAAAAATGAGATGAAAGTTCGAAGGAATCTGCATGGCTTAAGCAGACAGCCATGTCGTTCGGGAGCAATGTAACAAGGAAAACCAAAAAGAGTCCTGCCTTTTGTGCTCTTGGGGTTACCACAATAGAATGCTGCCAGCTCGAGATTCGTGGCGAGTGAACACTGCTCATGTGTCATCTTTTGTTTTTGATATCCACTCTTAGGGGCCAGCCAAAGACACCACCTAGTGGTGCTAATCTTGGTGTACTAGACTATCACCTTAAAGGCACGTCGTCACTCAAAGGCCATTTAGTGCATTCAAAACAAACACAAGGCATGCCAAACCAGCGAGTGGCTCCCTCTAGTGAGGTGAAGGAAACCCACATTAATGTGGCTTAAAACTAGTAATGATAACAGAGGCAGTTCTTCAGAAAAAACGCATTTTTCATTCTAGAATAGGACAAAGTTCATAGTTTTATTAAATTCTTAAATTAGTCAATATTTATGGAAATGTAGCACATGTATTGATACCGAAATGGTTTTGTCAGGATGAACACCAAGATGTATACATGTATTGGTGTATATTTTATTTTTTATGGCCACGGACGTTACATAAAAATACACGTTATAGATACATCTCAAGTAAGGCGTAGTGTATGTGATATACCCGAGATGTAATGAAGAACCGAATGAATGAATGAATGATTAAATGAATGAATGAGTGACAATGGTGGGTTATATTTCAGCTGCCCCAAACACCTTCAACATGTTTCCAGTTTGGGAGCTCTGTAATTAATAAATAAATGTTATTGTTATAAGAAAATAATATAAGCATAATACCATAATCATTTCAATACATGTATTTATCCACTTGTCAGGCTAAACTATAATATACTTATATCTTTTAAACAGCTCTAATTGATTAAACATATACATATATATATATATATATATATATATATATATATATATATATATATATATATATATATATATATATATATATATATATATATATATATATATATATATATATGTATATATATAATATATATATATATATATATATATATGTATATATATATATAAATATATATATTTATATATGCATATACTGTATACCGTGTTAATATTGCGCATATAAAATAATGCGCCCAACAGATTGCTGCCTTTGATGCGCAGTTTAATCATTGCGCATTGATAACCTCCAAATCAAGTTGTGAGAGGGAGACAAGGGTGTGCAACCTACCCAGATAGGGCCCCGTTGAAAGAGGTACTGGGAGGACAGTATAATTACAGAGAAGGGGGAAGGCAAGTGTTGCGGCAAGGCGCTAAAGGCCGCAGGAGGAATAGAAAGTGGCAGTGTAGTAGGGATCCGTGCGCCCAAAAAGTGAGTGGCGGGCGCACGGATCCAAGCCCAAAGTACAGGTGGAAGGTGCATGGATAGGGCACTGATGATCACGTGGGGACGTGTGAAAGGGCAGATAGAAGGTAGATGGGTGGGAGTTGCATAAAGTAATGCCTTATAGTTAAGTGCTGGACTCATGTCAGGAGTACCACATAAGCCATCAGCGCGGGCTCACGTGGGAACAAGGAACAAATAAGGGCTCTCGCATCGATTACATTACTGAGACACCTTATCTCCACCACCAGCTGGGGGTGCCCAAAGCACCAATTTCTGGCCTATTAGCGGCTATTAGTTGACATTAGTTGAGGCTTGCATGTTCATGTTGACCGGCTGGTTTCGAATCCACTTGTGTTTGGTGATCTAAGGTAAAGTCATGTGCAGCAAGTGTGCATGCAAGTGTCCTTCATCAACTGATATAAATTAATACTTACACCCATTAAACTTCACAGATCTCAATTTTTATATGAAGGCTAGGCATTACTTGCATCCATTAAACTATATATTTTCTCGAAGAAATTCCTAACTTCACAACTGTGGAAATGTTTATTATAATAAATCAAAGATAAAAGATTGTTTTTAGTCTAAGCCCAACATAAAGTCATCGGCCCTTATAGCGAACGGCAATTCAGGCAGACGTCTTTTCTGGGATCAACGGTTTTGACCAACAATTCATTTTAGCAAAGTTAAGTAAAAAAAATACTAGAAATAAAGCCACCGTTATTTTGAGTATGAAATATTTATAAGTACCACACGAAGCACTGGGCGGGTGGAAAAAAATTGCACGATCGAGAGATGGAATCGAACCCGCGACCCTAGGATCGGGAATCCGGGAGTCGACTGTGCTATCAATCAAGCTATTCCTTCTATTGTGTGGCATGGAGTGAAAAGAGAACCATATTGATGAAATCCCGTAACACTATTTGGGATCGTTCCTAGTATTCCGAGTCATTCTTGTCATTTACGTGACTGACAACCGTAGTAGATCTTTGTTAGGTACATGTACCACTAAGCCACTTTTATAAATGACCCCACACATTTACATACGACCCGAAACTGATTATGACCTACCTTCGTCACCTTTGGTAAATAACCAAATCAAATATGGCGCCTGTTGTCTAACTACTGCCAGACGGCTCGCCATCACCCGAATGTCGTTAGAACCCAATAAGGAGCGCCAAAATAGCTGAAAAATTGTATTTGATCTTTTAATCTAATGCCTTTTCAAATAGATAAAAAATAATGATTATATCAATACGCCTTTACATGTCGTTAACTTTATGGCATCGCCAGTTTCGCAATCCAATTTTCCTAGTGTTATGAACTTGCTATTCTGAGGTTCAATTAGTTACATCTGCTGCCGTTTCACTTTTTGGGGGCGCTACGCGCTGCATGAACATTTGCGTCCAGCTTTTAGGTAAGGACTTAGGTGGTGTTGCTATATTCAAGCCGGCTAGCCCCTTAGGGATGCCAGATGCTGCAAGTATTATAAGCAAGTGCAATCTGTATTTCCTCACCAGCCGGGAACAGTGTTTTCTTGGTTGCAATCAGTAACCCTGATTAGTGGTTACCGGCATGTTTGATCACACTCGGATGTGTGAGTTGTCTTTATCGTAATTGAACTCAGTACCAGCAGAGGCCGCGAAGGGTCTTCATGTTGAATGTCAAGTTATCATCTCAGTGTGTTTAAGGATTAAAGAATAGGGATCCAATATCCAAATAATAGTGCGCAGTTTAATAAATGCGGACTCCATGGGTGCGCAAAGTACGCATGAATTAAACTGCCGCAATATTAACACGGTATACAGTATATATATACTGTAGAACACGAAATTCACGCGTGTCCCAAGTATAGCGAATTGGGGAGTTTTGCATCATAACGTATCTTTATGTTAGCGAAGATAGCCGCCGCTGACAGCGCCAGTACAGTAATAAAAAAGTACAGCGTTTTTATATATAGCGAAGCGGAACCACACGCTAAGTACGCTATATATAAACACACGCGGAAATTTTGTGTTCTACAGTATATATATATATATATATATATATATATATATATATATATATATATATATATATATATATATATATATATATATATATATATACTTATCTGCATATTAGCTAATGAAGGTGACTGGAATTTGGATTTTTTCGTCACTTTCTGTGCCATGTTGCGGCTAAGTCGTGAATACCCAATTGTAACTGGTTGAGGAAACCGGCTAAAACCACCGACTAACCCCAAGTCACTGGCAACTTTCTCACATTCCCTAGTCGGGATACGAAGCGGACATAGCATGGCTAACTATCGTGGAATCTATCTGGCCAACTGATTGGCTTATCACTCGCAAAAATAGATTTTACATTAGATTATAATTGTCTAACAAGTCGCAGTATGTAAATGTTAGTCACAACAAACATTTCATGTGGTTACAGATAAAATATACATCAATGCCGCAAGGATGGTTTTTGGCCTCGGTGTTAGACGACTCCTTTGTACAGGGCATATACATAGGTATGTAGAATATCATTGAATTAAAAAGTAATTCCTTACAAGCTGAAAGAAATTAGTGCTGTACTCGGTTACATGATCAAAGGAAGGAGATGGGTTGATAGACCTTTATCAAATTTAATATCTTAAACACTGGATTCTTCCTTTTGTAAATAGTTTCATACTTCACTGATTACTCCACTATCTTACAATAAAAAAACTGTCTAATTACATATGCTACATTTGGCCCCAAAAAATTGATATTACATTTCAGAGCTTGGCAGAAGAAACTAAGAGAAAAGGTCAAGATTGAGGATGAAAGGGAGGGAATGTATTCGGCGATTGTTAAATTAATGATGGAACCAGCTTTTGGAAAGTACTTCACAAAGGAGTACTTGGGAATTCTTGGTAATTGATATTGTTATACAATAAAATAACGTAACAGAAATATCCAGAAATAGTCTCCTGCCAGTTAATTGGTTACTGCTAACTTGCTGAAGACTTTCGACTATGTAAATCGTCCCATCAATACCAGACACCCTGTTGGCTTAAGGTGATAGTCTAGTACACCAAGATTGTCACCACTAGGTGGTGTCCTTGGCTGGCCCATAAGAATGGATATCAAAACAAAATATTACACATGAGCCGTGCTCACTCCCCACGAAACTCGACCCAGCAAGTTTCTTTTGTGGTACGGATAAGAGAACAAAGGGCGGGCCCCTTTGGGCCTTCTGTGTTAAATTGGTTCCAGACGACATGGCTGTCTGCTGTAACCATGCAGATCCATTCGGTCTAGACCTTTTTGACCAAAATTTTCATCTCATTTTTGGCTGTAAGTGAATAACGATGCAATCTTCGAAGCCAGTATTTTAAAATATGACAGATATGGTCATGTCACAGATACCTTGAATTCTGACAGGACCTGAAAATCAGCATTTATCATGTAAACCACATGTTGTTAGTAATTTTGAGGCTCATGGGAACATTCAAAAATGTTTTTGAAATACTCATCGTGAAAAATCCCCTGTTGAGGTAGGGGACCTAGCTTGCACCTTATCAAAGACATGAATAATCATATGGTAGACTCTCATTTTCAAATAAAGGTTAAGTCTTGACATTTTGCCAAAAAAAGAAACACATCCAAATATGTTCTTTAAGGGTGCCGCATTACCTAAAAATTATTGATAAGTTTACCATTATTCGGCAACTATGAGATGTAACCTTTAGAATAGCATAAGTGCCATTGTCTTCATTAAACTCAGTTTTCAGATATCAAAGTTTTAAAAATGACCAGTGTTTCGAGTATTGTTCTACCTTAAACTATGCTTTCCTTCCATATTCATTTAAAAACATCACTGAAAAAAAATGAAGGGGTCTGCAGTACTCTGCACAGAGGGCTTTCTCTTTCAACACTGGACACTTATCAAAAATAACTGACATATTCATATCCTTCATAAATTTCAGAGGAGTAGGCCTACGTGCACCGTCAGTTTGATCACTATCGAACAGACACAACTATGTTTCTAGAAAGGTAACAGTGCAGTAATGAACCTTTTCCTCTTTTGTTCCTTCATTGTTTCATGAAAATAGTTATTTACAACTCTAACATTGCTTGGCTTGTCTCCCCCTTCATGTGTTCCTATTTACAAATGGGAAAAATGCAAGGAAATTGACAATGACAGACTCTCTCAAGTTGAAGTTGACTAATTTGATATTGTAATTTAATATGAGTGATGCCAATGGCATTACATGATCATGTCAGGATTGTAATATTTCTGTTTACAGGACTTTTTGATCATCCATTATATTTACCCGTGTTGTGCACAGGAATCCTCTTATCTGATAATATTCAGTGTCTTAAGATACCCTTCAAAAAGGCTGATTTAGCCGAAATCAAAATTAAATTGTCCAGAATAAACATAGAAATTTGTGTGTAAAATGAATGGATAGGGACCCAGACCCTCCAATCTATCCGGTTAAGAGGGAAATCCGAATTACACATGTCCGGATTAAGCAGAGTTGCCTGTACATTATTTGTTTAATTACAGTATCGTAATACCTTCACAACTACCAATTCTTTCTTTTCAGTTTCCACAATGTCCTAAAAATACACTATTTTAATAGAAAGTTTAACCGTCGAGTTGACGACTTGGTGATGGTACTGTTCAGGCATGAGAGGGACATGTATTGCAGCCGAATGGCGGATCAAGTATTCTGTGAGGGTCCACGTTGGGCTAGGGAAACTTCAGCATTACATTCACAAGCAATGCAAATTAAGGATACCTGCTTGGAGGTAATTATTAAAACAAGACAACCAGCGCTATGTAAGCACACAAAGGCTGTGAATAAAATTAATTCTGCTGGTAATCAATCTCGTTAACAATTAGCCAACCATGTAAGTTAATGTATCCTGAATGCTAAGCTGTTACAATTAAACAATAAAC
>OZ012688.1:15183496-15215146 GCA_963942565.1 Maea johnstoni | reverse complement strand
AATGTGTGCTAGTTATAATGTTTCTAGACGTCTAAACGTAGTGCCTGAGGCATTTGTAATTGTAGCCGTAGCACCATTTTGCAAAGACAGTGTGCGGCAGTTTTTGAATAGTGCAATAATGACAGTAAAATGATATCAACACTATTTATGGCAGTATTTCATATAGTAACCTATCGGTGCTCAATACACTAAATTGCTCAGCCATTTAACCCATCCAATATCTGTACCAGGCAAAGAAGCTCTGCTCATTTGGGTGATATTTCTTTGATAAAAGCCTATTTTGGAAAATATTTGAAAAAGAAATGTCCGTAAGAATTGAACTCAAAAGCCTCCTTCAAATATTTTGTAAGTTTTCGCTTTATTCCGAAGTTCTCTTAAAAATCGCCGGTGATCCAGACGAGTCTTTTGAGATAGGCATGAATGGGTTAAAGTAGGAATTTATAGGCTTCGAGCATAGCGTCTACTGCCAGATGCCTCCAAAAGTATGGGACAGGGCTCGACATTAAGGCTAGCCCTGTAGCCCCGGGCTAGTTATTGAAAGTCAGGGCTAGTAGATTCAACCTGTGAGTAGCCCTGAGGGGCTAGATAGAATTAGAATATCAGCGCTGAAAAAGTATGAAACCCTCCGTTGGCTCTGCATACCTGAATGATAATATAACTCAATTCAACACAATACACTGTATTCTTTTCACTTGTGGCATTGAGTATTGGCAGTAATGGCTTAAGGTGATGAGTACCAGTGCAACTAACTAGTTAAAACCCCCATCCCAAAACACACCTTACAGCAGCATAATTATATAACAAGGTGTATCTCCAGGTTCCTGAGTGTTATCAGGGAGAGAATATCATAGTCAGCCGTCTGTAGTCAACCCATATTCTAATTCATTTCAATATTTACAACTTTTCACTCAAATGACATAATCTCATTACTTACGCAGGTGATGGTCACTACAGGTTCACAGTTACCTTAGGGATGTCATTGACTATGCCCAATAAAAAGTATTTTTTTATTGTTTACTGCTAAAGAATTTTACAGGCCATAACATTGAAAGTTTTAGTGAGATATCTCGTGTGTGGAGGCATGGGAACCCCATTGATAGTAGTGGACATACCTCGCTGACCACACCTGAGCACTGGAAACAAAAAACAGTTGCACAAAGATACCCCTCGGCGATCTCAAGAGAATGGCTTGTGGTCAGTATGCCATAAATAGGTGCTAGCTATAAGCCCGTGAGGTAACCTTGTGTAGTTGGTGTGAAGATTTCTAACTAAAATTTTCAATGTTATGGCCTGTAAAAATCTTTAGAGGTCAGCAATCTTAAATTGATTTCTTATTGGGCATAGAAAATGATATCCCTAAGGTAATTGTGAACCTGCAGTGACTATTACCTTTGAAAGTAATGAAAATACTAAAGTATGTCATTTGAGTGGAAAGTTGTAAATATTGAAATAGTATAGAATATCGGTTGATTAAGGACGGTTGGCTATGGTATTCTCTCCCTGATAACACTTTTATATGATTATGCCGCTGTGAGGTGTGTTTTGGGATGGGGCTTTTAACTAGCTTGCAATGGTACTCATCACCTTAAGTCACATCCGTCTCAAAATGAAGCTCGATAACCTCATTGGACACCAACACCAACGACATAACTAGTGTGATATTCATTTGACCAGGTTGTATGGAAACGGTAGTAGTAGTAGTGGTGGTAGTAGTAGTAGTAGTAGTAGTAGTAGTAGTAGTAGTAGTAGTAGTAGTAGTAGTAGTAGTAGTAGAAGAAGAAGAAGAAGTAGTAGTAGTAGTAGTAGTAGTAGTAGTAGTAGTAGTAGTAGTAGTAGTAGTAGAAGAAAAAGAAGAAGAAGAAGAAGAAGAAGAAGAAGAATGAGAAGAAGAAGTAGTACCGGAATTTGCCTAATCCGGACAGATAAGTAGGGTCCACATCAGTCCGTATTAAGCAGAGTTGCCTGTAGCAGTAGTAGTAGAAGTAGTAGCACTGGTACTAGCAGCAGCAGCAGCAGCAGCAACAGTAGTAGTAGTAGTAGTAGTAGTAGTAGTAGTAGTAGTAGTAGTAGTAGTAGTAGTAGTATCAGCAGCAGCAGTAGTGATAGTGGTAATAGTCTGAAATTGTATAGTCTACGGAATGAGAAAAACATGGTATTCAATAATTAAAACAACAACGTCCGCAGCAAACGCTACTACTACTACTACTACTACTACTACTACTACTACTACTACTACTACTACTTCTTCTTCTTCTTCTTCTTCTTCTACTTCTACTACTACTTCTGCAGTTCTACAAATGTAGTGGTATATTGGCCGGTTTCAGAATAAGATACATACAATCGTCAATACTTAGCAAAGAAGCGATCCAGTGACATACTGATGTGCAAACAAATTGACGCATGAATAGTTAGATACAAAGCGGTCATAGAGAACGTATTGGAAAACCCATTCAATATCTTAAGTGCATTGTATTTTACTAGCACGCCATTCGAGATGAAAAGAGCATCGATCGACATTACACTAGGGAAGGAATATCCGCCTTTTCGGTTGGCGTTTGTCCCCCGGTAATAATTCTATAGAACTATTGAGCCAAGTGTGTGTGTGTGTGTGTGTGTGTGTGTGTGTGTGTGTGTGTGTGGAGAGAGAGAAGAGGTTATAGGGTGGGATAGGGTTTGTTTCAAGTGCAATGCCTCTCTTAGCTTCTTTACTAGTTTATAGTCCTTTAACCCTTATGCTGCTGGTGGCTAATTTGGCAAATGTAAAATGACACAAAGCTGAAAAATGACTAAAACCCTGACATATGGGTACTCATCTGAGAGTACTCAGAGCTCTCTAACGAATACCAACATGACGGGGTTAAGATGATTTTCAAAAATATTTCCATCCTTGTGCTTTGTATGAAAGTAACCTTACTATTGGAAGGGTTAAGACAGGTGCCTAAACTATGAAGTACCGAATGGTCTAAGGCGTTAACACTGACTGCTCGCTGTCTCTCACCGCCATCCGGGTTCTAATACCGACATGGGTGTGTGAGAAGGTTGTCAGTGACTAAGGATTACGCAGCGGTTTTCCCCTGGTACTCCGGTTTCTTCAATCACCTACAACTGGCTAGTCATGATTTAACCTAAATATGGCAGAAAAGATGACGACAATCAAAACTCCACGCCTATATTCCATATGGGTAAGAGTAAGTAGTTCATATAAAAATTGAAACGAATTTTTACTTACATGGCATCAACTTCCGGTTTATGCATGAACCTGTCGAGGTGTGTCCGCCAATGGAGATTTTCCTTTCGATGTTTAAGTTTTACCTGTTACAGATGTCTCGAGTGTTGTCATACGACTCGGTAGGTAGGTAGCATACGTATATAGATAGGTCAGGTGATCAAGTAAGTTCTGACGTCTGATAACACCGCCTATCGTGTTAATATTTCCAGGAAGGCGTATAGAAATCAGATACATATAATAGGTATGAGTATACACCTAAAATGACATGTACTTAGTCGTGCAGCCGGGTTTAAGTTGCGCATCCAATAACATTCCCCACTGGTTATTCCTACTAATACCCTATCGGATTCCAGCTCGTTCTCTAAGTAATCCTCACGCTCGGTCTTCCGTCTCAGATTATACATTAAGACTTAAACAAGAGACACCCTGCCATTCACTATATGACGTCCTCCAAAGGTGGTCCTCGACAAAGTACTGAACTGAGAGCCATCCTCTTAGAAGTTTCTGCGGTCAACCATCATGAATGAAACGAAACAAGTTGTTTTTGCAGAACTGTTCTGTTACTGCATCGAGCTAATTCCAAGCACTCGACGTATAGAATTTCCGATATCCATCCTAGCACAGTTTCCGGCAATCGAGGTCTGACCTGATCTCGCGGTGCTGGTGAAAGCGCGAATCCATATTCCCTCGCGTGTGACGGCTGAATTGGCAATTTGTTCACTTTCGCGTCGTTTACCTTTCCTAATTGAAAAAATCACCATTCTCCACCCCCATCACGACGCCGTCGCCGACTTCATTGATAATATTCTCCGAGGCTGCCAGACCACGTGGTACTGCAGCACGACATGTAGGTCTACGGAGTAGGAGCGACTGGAGGCAGTGTACTGAGTGTAGGCACTGGACTGCATACGAAAATAATAAAGCTGACGAAGCTACTTCCTTGGTTACCCGATGTTGTCTGCTTTTTTATCCTATGCCAGCTCATCGAATATATATATATATATATATATATATATATATATATATATATATATATATATATATATATATATATATATATATATATATATATATATATATATATATATATATATATATATACATATATATATATATATATATATATATATATATATATATATATATATATATATATATATATATATACACACACACACATATATATGCATATATATATGTATGTATATATATAGCGGAAGATCTTGGAAGTGTGAGGAATATCATTAAAGTCTTGCGCTGGTTCAAAACAGTCTCAGGACTTGAAATAAACAATTAAAAAACCACGGTTGTTAGAATTGGGGCATCAAGAGGCAGCAGCATTCCTTTGAAATTCTTGGAATTCATTATGACATTACTAAAATAGGGGAAATCACAGACTTAAATATTTATAGAAAAATGGGAGAAATTCGGACACTGATTAGAATATGGGGTTCGAGAAATCTGACCCCATATGGTAAGGTCAGTATTATAAAATCTCTCTTAATGTCAAAAATAACCTACATGCTGTTGTCTCTTCCTAGCCCCAGTGTAATTTGTTTTAAGGAACTGTATAATACATTCTCTAGTTTATTATGATGTGGCAAACCTCCAAAATGGAGAAAAGAGATGCTTGAAGGAGAAATACATCATGGAGGCCTGAAGTTACATAATATTGCTCCCTTTTGAATAGACTCACAAAGTAAGCTGGTTGCATAGATTTCTATTGTCAAATGGTAAATTGACTGCTATTCCATCTTACTTCAAATTGAATGACGCGTTCGTATTCGGCCCTATCTATTTGGATAGGATTATAGAAGCAACTAGAAATAGGTTTTGGATTGATGTCATCAAGAGTACTCAAATGCTATGGCAATCAGATGCAGTCTCTGACAGAGAGGTAATATGTAATACGCCTTTGTGGTCACATGATTCATTCAAACTCCCCATTATCAGAGATTAGTTAGACAAAGGGATTAACTCTATAGCAGACTTTTTGGGAACTACCAAGGTAGCGTTGACTATAGAAAAGTTTGTGGAATATCATGGTGTAAAAACCTTGGAATACAATAACATATGTTATAGAATCAAAAATATTCTAGAATGGAAAGACGTTCCACTTAGGAGCAAGATACTTCCGAGAAATAGTACTTTTAATATGCTGATTAATCTGAACACAAAAGGCTGTTCAATATTGTATTCCAAGATAAAAGATTCCAAAATCTATGTGCTAGACACATTAGTGGACAAATGGAGGGCAAACAGTGATATTGATACTGACACTATAAGTATGAGTTGATCGTTTCATAAACATCACATAAAATACAAAGACACTTATTTAAAGTATCTACAGTTTAGAACACTCCATCATAGTTTCTTTACCAATGACAAACTCTTTACCATTGGGCATAATACAATCCAACCTATGTAGTATGTGTAAAAGTGAGATAGACTCGATCCAGCACATGCTACTGGAGTGTCAACATTCTAGAACATTATGGGACAATATCTCTGTTTGGATTAGAGAATTGGGAATGGCAGACTGTAACCTGACCACTACTCGGATAATAATACGTGACCTCGCGAACGCTCTTTCTATCAATAGCATCATATTTCATACGAAAAAGGGTTATTTATAATGCAAAGAAAAAAGAACAAAAGCCGAGCATTAAAAATGTAAAACATGAGGTCAAAAACTTTTATTATCAAGAGAAGTACAGGCATTACATCAAAGGTAAAAAAAGTTCGAGAAACAATACAACCTCCTGAATTATATGACAAGAAAGACTAGTGTTACTCATCTGTATACTTTATATTTACTCATATCTATTCATGATCTATCATGCTTTATAACACCTCCCGCATGACATGCCTGTTTATCTGTATTTATTGACATGACACAAAATGAATAAAAAAAGTTATTGAAAAATAAAAAAATGTATGTTTATATATATATATATATATATATATATATATATATATATATATATATATATATATATATATATATATATATATATATATATATATATATATATATATTGCTCTGTGCAGTTTAGGTAAAAAACACATATGTCTTGCAGAATTGAAAGAAAATTCTTAAACATTCAAAATGTATTCATTTAATCACGCATGGATTATTTCATGTTATAGTATGCATGATATAGATTCAAACAACTGACCAATTGTGTAGAGTGTGTACATCCATATATGCACCAATGCCTATTGTTGGAATATATATTTGAAGCCTTAATATTTAGATATTGGAAAGTCTCACATGCAAATAGTATACTCTGTTAGGTGCTGCAAACTCATTCAGCATATTTTCATTTTAAATGTCATCTGAGAGGGTTTTCTATCACTAATATTACAATTTACAATCCAATCCATCTAGACCTATACTTTGGCCATTGTTATACAAAATGTAAGCAGTTGCGCAAACTGCGTGTAATTGTATGATAATCTATAGATGTTTTGGGGATAGAAGGAAGGAAGGAAGGAATTGGGTTTTACGTTGCTTTCAACAGCTTAGGTTATATCACGACGAGATAGATACCCGGAACCGGGAAGAAATTCCCTACTCTTCACAAATAGTTCCAAGGGGTCTTTCAGTTGCAGAAAGACCATAGGCAGCCCTCCACAACACCAAACATTTTTATAGCGACCAGACCAACCCGCTTGGGGATCCAGCGGAGACTTGAACCTGCAATCTCACGCTTGGGAGCCAGGCATCATAACCACTAGGCCACGGCGGATCCCTTGTTGTTTTTGGGTATAAAACCATGAGAATTTCATATTTTATATCCTAAGGTGCGTAAACATTACCTATTGCGATGTGCTGGAGTGATCTGCAAATATTCTCAACATATTTTCATTTCAACTGCCATCTAAGAGGGTTTCCCATCACCCACTTCAAGATATACACTCCAAATCATATAGCCCTTAGTATTGCTTTATTTTTGGGTGTAGTTTGAAACTGTCATAGTTCAACACCAGAAAGTTAAATATGCATATACTGGTGATCCTTATACAGATTTAGCATGTATCCATCAGAGCTGTCAGTTGAGAGGGTTTTCAATTAGCAACCATACAATTTACTATCCCAAACCAATTAGCCACAATTGGCATAAATGTGACGAAAACAAAATTCAAAAAATTCAAAAAAAAAGTATCCAAACCATCCATCCAAGAACATTATACAAATATGACATCCCTGTGGGGTTTCCACCAGGAATAACATCCCTGAGAGAGGATTGTCGCTCGAGGGCATAGCACGAGGGCGACAATCCTCTCGAGGATGTCGTTGACAGGTAGCTGCTGATGACCCGGGTCACTTATCCGCAACTGCAAGTGACAGTTAAACCCTGTTTGAAAGTGCGGTCCAGCCTGAAACCCACCGGAACTCATCAATATTTCATTTTTCAAACAGGGTGTAACGAATTACTAAATACAATTTTGAACAAACATAATTCCTCTGTCATCAGAGTTGCAGACATCGGTGAAGAAGTTTAATGCAATATTTTCAATTTTGCAGTTGACCAGACCCCTATACGCTCACTGAATCAATTATTAAACCATTAGTGAGATTGGTCTGTTTTATCGATTGTGAAACACTTTAAGGTTTTAGTCTCTTTTGAAACAACCATGCTGCGCAAATTATACTTTGAAACTGTTCATTGTTCTGTGAGCATTTTTATGTATTCATCGCTGTGTTGTTGTTTTCAACAATAACGAAGGACCATTATTTTACAGGGGTTTTATGGTACTCTATGGCCTTTAAGCAACCATTCATTCATTCCATAGCCAAAATATTGCTGGCCAAGTGATAATATCAATTATGCTGGTGCTCAAACTCCTCAAAGTGGTAATATTGCATTTGAGATTGCTGGCAAAGTGGTGATATCAATAATGCCTGTGCGTCTGGTGGTAATATTGAATTTCAGAGGTTCAATATTAGCTCTATTAAGTGTGAACGGCTACATGTCTTACACCTTTCGGCCAATCAGCATCGAGAATCGTGGAAGAGCGGAAATGGGTTTTACATCCCTTCCAAAAGCTGAAAAAGTCAAAAGTCCTTTCTCTCCAAGAGTAGTTGCAAGGGGTCATTGACAGCACTCCACAACGTCGCACATGCATATATATATATATATATATATATATATATATATATATATATATATATATATATATATATATATATATATATATATATATATATATATATAAATATATATATATATATACATATATATATATATATATATATATATATATATATATATATATATATATATATATATATATATATATATATATATATACTGGTAATCACTTAAAAATAGCGTGAACATTATATAGCGCAACTACGGTACTGCCATGGATAGCGTGATCTAAGTATAGCGCTGGAAGAGCCCCATTGTTGATTTGTACCCATTTTTTTTATACAGACATGGAATTTACAATAGCACATATGGGCTCAGCGCTGTTATCGCTACCTTATTGTTCTCGCTATACTAAAGTGATTTACAGTATATATATATATATATATATATATATATATATATATATATATATATATATATATATATATATATATATATATATATATATATATATATATATATATATATATATATACATATACATATATGTGTGTGTGTGTGTGTGTGTGTGTGTGTGTGTGCGTGTAGCGGAGACTTGAACCTGCGACCTCACGCTTGGTAATCCATCTGACGGATGTTGATACTAACATCACTAATAGTGGCTCCGGAATGCATCCAAGGGATTAGGATTAGCGCCCCTATGATCCTAGAATGGGTAGGGATTACGCCAAGTGCCATTATATTATCCTCACCCCTTTTTTTTATCTCTGTCGCAGAGATTCAATTGTCTAGAGCATAATTAACTAATAGCCTTTTACCCGCCTATCACCATTTGGGATTAAAGCTAATGCTTCTTCCTTGTTGTTGGTAGTTACTAATGTAGGTCATTTTGCAAGGGGCGCAACGAAACGTATTGTGCATCTATAATACCATACCTTCACAAAGAAACATGTTTTAGCAACTAGGCATGGGCACTTTTTACAAGCATGCGCGATTTACCCTTGTGTGTCCACATTCTTATCTTACCTTCAAATTGTCTATAACAAGTTGTGAAACGGCAAATTGGCCAAAAGCGATTCCCAGGTTGTGTGTGTTTGGTTATCTTTAGAATGGTCCGCCACAGTCATGTGACATACCATGTTATTATACCTCATGTGAAAATCGTAAGCCGTGATTGGCTTACAAAGGTTGGCCATTCCATCATGTCCACCGGCGAAATGTCCACCGGCAAAATGTCCACCGTTCTCACTGGTGACGCCTAGCGGGGAATGTGTGAGTCATCAGTCAAATGTCCCTTTGATAAGGGATATCATTCTGACAGCCAATTTGCTAAGACTTGCAGTCCTCAGAGGACCTATGCACGTCCTCAAATGGACAAGTCAATAAATCTAATCACAGTAATCTTTCATTCAATTTATTATTGAACTGCGAGGAACTCAGTAAACAGATTTAGAGGCCATTTTGGGCCAAGTTGTTTTTGTACCAGCTCTGCGGGCGCAGTACTTTCAATCTTATCTAGTCTCAGTGTGGGAGATGGACACACGCTTGCCACATTAATGCTTAGTTTCTCAGTTTCTCCAGATATCGTCGTCTGGAACTGTGGCACTTTCGACAATAACTTAGTAGTTATGAGATGTTTAGTGAGATATTTGAAGGAGAGTTGTTGGTTATGTTAAAATTAACATTTTTTTCACAATCAAATATTTTCCTAACTATGCTTTTGCCTGCTAGATTTCATCAAAATTGTCAGGCTGTTTGGCCGCTGTGAGCATTAATCGGTTAATCATCACATCATTTGCGATTCCCAAATGTTAAGTTAAAAGTTGGTTTCAAGCCTATCTAAGTATATGCTCACGACTTAATATATGTGTTAGTGTTTTGAAAAGTGATATCATTGTTATACAATTCCCAGAGTATGTTTGGCTATTGGATAATTCCCATGTGCTTAGGTAATGCACGGAAAGCTAGTGTAATTGGGTGTAAAAAAGACGATTTGTTTTGTTAAGTATAGGGATAATTTCGAAGCCAAAAGAGTAAGTTCCTTTAGTGCATCTGGAACAAGGCGAATGGACAATATAGTGTCGCTTCTGAATCGGAGTGCACTCTTAGCATGAGGGTGTGTGTTTGTTGTGTTATCAGCAGTTGATGTTATATCGCAATTAGAAAGAAACCTGGGACATAGATAGCATAGCGCTTCGGTAGCAGGGATCAGCAGTGGCAAAGTGGTTATGTCGAACTCTCAAGCATGAGGTCATAGGTTCGACTCTCCATTGTATCCCCATTAGCAGGTTGGCCTGGTGGCCATGTATAAATGTGCGGCGTTGTGGAGGGCAGTCTATGGTGTTTCTGCAACTGAAAAACCACTTGGAACTATTCGTGGAGAGAGGGGGATTTATTCTATGTTACGGTTTCTATCTCATCACCATATGGCCTAAGATGTTAAGAGCGACGTAAAACAGATTATTTCTTTTCTTCCCATTTAGTGGCATCAGGGACGGTCCGTTACAACGCCACACATTTGTAAATAAATCGGGTTAAGCTGCTAGTCAGGATCCAAGAGTTATTTACCTATGTAATACTTAATTATGTGTTTTGGTAATTAACTAATTTCATTTCTATTTGTATGTCCACTTTTTGTTCATTCCTTACTTTTTTACCTGTATTCGTATATTTTGTATCCTGTTATACAATCAATAAAATATACTATATTCGAATCCTTGATAGCAGGCTTAAGGGCTGAGCAAAACTTTTGCATAGATCCACAGTTGCAATATTACAGCAGATCATTTATCATTTTGTATTGCGATCATATTAGGTAACCAAGCAATAAGTGTAAGCTGATCAATATTTAATATCCGCCAATCCTAAACCCTCCCACTCCACTCGCCCTCTGGTCTTTCTTCTGCTTCTCCTCCTCCTTCTTCGCGTGGCAAACAGGCCCGGGGGGGGGGGGGGGGCACCGGGTACCGAGGGGGACCGCACCCGTGTTGTGTATTTCGCGGATGAAGGGGTCTTTTTATAAGACCTCCGCATGTCCGCGATTTTGTAAAAGAAGGGTACTTTTTGTGCCCAGGTACGAAGTATGGGGGGTGAAAATCCCCTTACAATCCACGAAATATACGCGGCTCTGACGCCGAATGACTCCCGAAGTGATTGGGCTTCCGAGTTTGCTGCCGCCCCTTGCTGCCGCTAAACACGCAGAGGACTATAAAATCTAAAGTTAAAATACGTGTTCCCGTTCATCCAATATCAGTGTTATGATAAAAAGGTGTGTTTATTTATTGGAAAAAGTCAGCGTTTTTATTAAAATAAGGGTGCTTTTTTGGCAAGAAATCAGCGTTTTAGGGGTATTTTAAAATTTTGATAACGAGCGTATGCGCCCCCCTAAATACCGAAGTGCCCCCCGGGTAGACAGGGTCGAACGCCTTCTCCATATCACGTGGCAGATACAATCGAATGCCTTCTCAATATCACGAAGAGCACACACACGATATGTGCGAGGCAAACAAATCTTTCTTGATTAGCCTAAGATTATCTCAATTTCGTGACAGAGGAATTCATATAAAGGCAACAAGTGGATAGTTTTCTTGGGTGAATGAACTCGACGAGAGCTAATAGAGATTCCCATCCAGCAGACAGTTATTCAGTCCAGCATGTTTATTACTGAATTAGAAGATAACGTTATTTACACCTAATATTGTGAGAGTCAATATTGCTTATTGAGTATGAGACTTAGGAAAAGATACACAGTGGCCTCGGTAACATTTATGGAACATTCCAAGAATTTTGGGGCGAACATTAAAAAATGATCCCCTAATAGTTCGGAATGAAAATTGTATGAATATATTCAGGTGAGAATGCTAATAGAATGTTCACAGCTGAATGCTAAATGAACCATTTGGATTCTGAATGTCGTCAGAACATTGGAAGTTGTCTGTACAGTGGAAGCACTCGGCAACAGTTCAGTTTTCATGAAATAGGAAATATCTCAATTTAATGTTTATGTAATGTCAAATCTGAACATTTTAGGAATGTTCAGACCTAATGGTTGCAGGAATGTTCATTTTTGGTGCATGACTTTCCAATCAAAATTGAACATTCATATGGCATCAAATAAGAACATTCCAAGAATGTTAGTACCTATGTTCATAATTGGTCCAAAATATTCCGAATAAAAAGTGCCCTGGCATTCCCGGCTACGTGGTCAGGGTAATGTGGTCCGCATATTCACTTAACTGCGTATACATTCTGTTTTAGCCGTGCCGTCATGGGCGTGTATCCTCATCTATGCCCAGTTATATGAGTGGCAACCGGGCATGTGTCCGGTCGACCCGCATATCAAGTGTATCAATTAAATGTCTTTACTGTAGTATTACCGTGGAAACATAGGACAGGCGTCCTCCTAGGAGTTAGGATAGTTTGGCCACGAGGAACTGATACATTATCAATAAAGATACAGGGCCTGTCCTGATCGCCGTTTGGCCTAGGTATTGCCACTGACTACTGTCTCTCACCACTGTCTGGGTTCGAATCCCACCCTGGGCATGTTGGAAAGTCGCCAGTGACTTGGAGTTAGACGGTGGTTTTCGCCGGGTACTCCGGTTTCCTCAACAATTAACAACTGGCTATAATCACGACTCAGCCCTAAAATGGCAGAAAAGGTGAAGAAAAAACGAAATTCAAAATCATAATTCAATAAAGATACACACGAATGGTCACTAGCCAACCTCCTCCACCAAGCGACTTTTTAATGTACGTGCTTGTACAAGAACAATGCCCGAAAATCTCCTGTGCTGAGACGTATATATATATATATATATATATATATATATATATATATATATATATATATATATATATATATATATATATATATATATATATATATATATAGATAGATATAGATATATAGATATAGATATATATATATAGAGATATATATATATATATATATATATATATATATATATATATATATATATATATATATATATATATAGAGAGAGAGAGAGAGAGAGAGAGAGAGAGAGAGAGAGAGAGAGAGAGATCAGCTATATTTACTCAGAGTCTGTTTAAAACACACACATTTTTTTGTCTCTTTTGAAAAGGGTTGAACTGTCACAACTATCGATCTTTTAATCGTGTCCAATAGCACCCATCTGACTACATAACCAGTTTTATTTAATTACCAAAAATTAAAGGTAAAGCTTGAAATACCAGCCAGTTCATATAAACGGAAATACTCTTTTTAAGCCATCAATCATAAAGACCCAATACAATTAGGGCCCACTAGGCTGAGAGAATATGTTTGATACCTTTTTACCAAAAATTAAAGCACACTAAAGGTAGCTAAAGCCTGAAATACATGCCTGCTTTTAGAAAAGAATACTCTTTTTAAGCCATCAATCATAAATCAATTAGGGCCCACCGGGCAGAGAGAGAATGTGTTACTTATTTTTCCAAAAAAATAAAGGGGCACTAAAGCAAAAGCCTGAAAAACATGCCGTCTGACATAAAAGAAAATACTCTTTCTAAGCCATCAATTATAAAGACCCAATCCAATTAAGGACCACTGGGCAGAGAGGATATGTATTCCAGTAGCCACATACGTGCCCCTATGAAAACAATCCATTGGAAGTTAATGGAAGAAAATCTTAAGTACAGGCTACAATTCATGCACCAGTCGACAGAGCGTCTGCCAGTGCCTGACTGTACAAACGTGGATAACATGTATACATGTAGCTTGCAAATCAAAGCTGCGGTCAGCTGTCAGTTGATTTTTGCATCCACGCATAGGAAACAGGGTGGCAATCGGGTGTGCGGTCGTGTATTATGCCCGGTCTGCCCGCGCATTCAGTGCAAGAATTAAATGTTAGCACTGTGTTGCACGTTCGTATCGCATCCACGCTCAAATCCTCGCCAATGATAGGGCATGGCTTTTCAGACACGTGGTTGAGATAGTTATGATCCCGAACGACCTTGCTGCCTGCATAAAACCATGTTGATTCCCTTGAGCTAGAACATATTCACCGTTATTTTGATTATCATTTTCATCTATGTTTTTCGGCTGAGAGTTAATAATGAAACAGTCAGTTGTTGAAGCCTGTGTTTTGGAACATGACAGCTTTGAACTCCCTGTATGTCCAAAGTCATATCACAGTTAAATTGAATTATGACGGGACCTTAAAATCAGTAGATTTACTCTCAAATCACGTGCCTGTTATATATTTAAATCTTACGTGAACATTCAAAAATATTTTAGAATACTCATAGTGCATATCCCAACAGGAGGTAGGACTTTACACATTACGAAAACATGAACGATCATATGATAGTCTGATATTCAAGCATATAGTGAGACTTGACATTTTACCCCCCCCCCCCAAAAAAAAAATGCAGATATGATATGTAAGTGATGCCACGACAAATAAGTAATAGAAATACCTCCTGATTGTCAAGTTTATCATTATTCGTATAATCCGTTGTTTTCTTGCGGCTATGTAAAATTTCCCTCGATGCATGGTACCACATGGTTGTACCGCAGGCTGTCTTCCACCAATCAGAGGTTTCGAAAAGTGTGCGGTATATATCATAAAATACACTTGATCAAAACTACCTACACCACAAAGGTGTTACTCAAGATTTGAGCAAAAAGTTGCCCAGCAAAGTATTTCTTGACCTGTGATTGGTGGAAGGCAGTCAACGCTGGTACAGGCTTCATAGACCCCATGGACGCTATGGTATACATGATATCCCTTGGGGTAACTCGGCTTCGCTTAGAAAATTTTCGAGATGTAAGTTACCACAATGTTAACACTTCAAAAGGCTATTTACATCCAAAGCACAAGGACGCAACGATTTTGGAAAACATTATAATCCCTGTCATGTTGGTATCCACAGGATAGCTCTCGCAGAGTACTCTCAGATGAATACCGAGGTTTCAGCAATGTATTTAAGTTTTTTCGCATTATTTTGTATTTGCCAAATTAGCCACTAGGAGCATAAGGGTTAATTGTTTTGTCATGCGTGTAAGCAATTGTATTTTCTAGTTCTTGTATGTTTTTTACAGATTGCATTTTTAGAATTTTGTGTTATGCTATCCAAGTCTCTGTCAAAGTACAATAATGTACTCCTGGTTTTATAATTGCACTTTTCAGTAGATTTGCTTTCATTAATTATGTTTTAAAAGTCTTTTCTCTGCCGGAATACAAATTGAAATAGCTAATCCTTACGTAAAATACCAAACACCAAACGCAATTCGGCCCTGAATAAACTGCTGATTTACAATCACTTCATATTCTTCATTACTGTGTCCAAGTGAGGCGCTATACTTGGATTAACAACTCCTCCGTTCATAGATTGAGGGAGCCACTTGCCGGTACCACGGACGTCGCATATCATGATTACGTATATGTGATAGATACACCTCAAGGAAGCTGTGGTGTATGTGATATACCCGAGATGTTACGAGGAACCGAGGGACCCCAAGAGTATCATATACACCACATATTCCGATAGAGTCTGTGATAGATAGACCCCAGGGAAGCCGTGGTGTATGTGATATACCCGAGGTGTTACAAGAAGCCGAGTAACCTCAAGGGTATCATATACATCACATATTCCGATAGGATCTGTGATATATAGACCCTAACGGAGCTGTGGTGTATGTGATATACCCGAGATGTTACGAGGAACCGAGGGGCCCCAAGGGTCCCATATACATCACATATTCCGATAGGATCTGTGATATATAGACCCTAACGGAGCTGTGGTGTATGTGATATACCCGAGATGTTACGAGGAACCGAGGGGCCCCAAGGGTCCCATATACATCACATATTCCGATAGGATCTGTGATATATAGACCCTAACGAAGCTGTGGTGTATGTGATATACCGGAGATGTTACGAGGAACCGAGAGACTCCAAGGGTCCCATATACATCACATATTCCGATAGGATCTGTGATATATAGACCCTAACGAAGCTGTGGTGTATGTGATATACCGGAGATGTTACGAGGAACCGAGGGCCCCAATGGTACCATATACATCACATATTCCGATAGGATCTGTGATATGTAGACCCTAACGAAGCTGTGGTGTATGTGATATACCGGAGATGTTACGAGGAACCGAGGGCCCCAAGGGTACCATATACATCACATATTCCGATAGGATCTGTGATATATAGACCCTAACGAAGCTGTGGTGTATGTGATATACCCGAGATGTTACGAGGAACCGAGGGGCCCCAAGGGTACCATATACATCACATATTCCGATAGGATCTGTGATATATAGACCCTAAGGAAGCTGCGGTGTATGTGATATACCCGAGATGTTACGAGGAACCGAGGGGCCCCAATGGTACCATATACACCACATATTCCGATAGGATCTGTGATATATATACCCTAAGGAAGCTGCGGTGTATGTGATATACCCGAGATGTTACGAGGAATCGAGGGGCCCCAATGGTACCATATACACCACATATTCCGAAAGGATCTGTGATATATAGACTCTAAGGAAGCTGCGGTGTATGGGATATACCCGAGGTGTTACAAGAAGCCGAGTAACCTCAAGGATATCACGTACATCGCATATTCTGAGGGATCTGTGGTAGACAGACCCCAAGGAAGCTGTGGTGTATATGAAATACTCGAGGTGTTACACGAAGCCGGGTAACCTCAAGGATATCACGTACATCGCATATTCTGAGGGGTCTGTGATATATAGACCCCAAGGAAGCTGTGGTGTATATGATATACTCGAGATCTTACGAGGAACCGGGGAGCCCCAAGGGTATCATATACATAACATATCCCGATAGGATCTGTGATATATAGACCCCAAGGAAGCTGTGGTGTATGTGATTTACCCGAGATTTTACGAGGAACCGAGGGACCCCAAGGGTATCATATACATAACATATTCCGATAGGGTCTGTGATATTTCGACCCGAATGAAGCTGTGGTGTATGTGATATACCCGAGGTGTTACAAGACGCCGAGTAACCTCAAGGATATCACGAACATCGCATATTTTGAGGGATCTGTGGTAGATAGACCCTAAGGAAGCTGTGGTGTATATGATATACCTGAGGTGTTACAAGAAGCCGAGTAACCTCAAGGATATCACGTACATCGCACATTCTCATTTTAAAAACATTTTTGAATGTTCCCATAAGCCTCAAAATTACTAACAGCACGTGGTTTACATATTTAATGCTGATTTTCAGGTCCTGTCAGAATTCAAGGTGGCTGTGACATGACCTTGCACCTGGACGGTATTTGTGACAGGTAAGTTTTGCCAAGTTACTTGGGACCATTTGCAGTTTTTTCTTTTATTACCCACACGTTTATCCCAAATTGTAAATTTTATTGCCAAAATGAGAATGTTTTCACATCTGCCATGATTGTAATTATGATTGTTTTCTTTAATCATTCACTGTATGTACCTGTTACTAATGTTTCAGGATCACTTAAAGTAATTGAAATCAGCATAATATCAGGAGGCTGGGATGGGTTTTAATTTTTCTCTCCAATGTTTATGAAAATTAAACAATAATAATCACTTAAATATTTTGGGGTTTGATTATCTAAGATACTCAAGGGAGTTTTTCAAATGAGTATCTTACAATCAAAATATTGGATGAAACCCAGCCGAGCCTCCTAAATAGAATTGTGAAGACATACTTAAGTATAATTCTTTTACATGATTCATCTGAAAAGCTCCTAAATGTGAATGGTAATTTCCATTTTTAGAAAAGAGGGAAGATGCACTAAAAAAAAGGCTGCTGAGGAAGATAGGAAAAAAACATCTAAGAAAGGTATTTACACTTTGATATTTTTATTATAAAATCCAAAATAAGGAGCTTTAGGTTTAATTCTATCTAACATTGCCACCAACATAAGAATCTCATCTCATAAGTTTTGAATTATTATTCTTGGAGACTCAAATGACAAATATTGACCATTCTGCTATAGAATTACCATACGTGACATTGCTTGCACACCGTTAATTTGGGGGGGGGGGGGGGGAAGGTATTGGTTTGCAACTATGCAGGTATATGCAAGTGTGTGCAATGTTTTCACCTCTTCCATGGTTGTAATTATGATTGTTTTCTGAAATCATTCTCTGTATGTACCTGTTACTAATGTTACTAATGTTTCATGATCACTTAAAGTAATTGAAATCACCTCAGATACTCAAGGGAATGATATCAATTTTTCAAATGAATATCTTACAATCAAAAAATTTGATGAAACCCAGCCGAGCCTCCGTAAAGACATGATTGGGGACTTGAAGTGGCGCCATCTATATTTCAAACTTTGAAGTCCTTTAAACAATACCCAACAGTCAGAATTGCATCAAACTTTGCACAGGCTTCCATTTGTCAGGTCCCCTTGGAAAACCCCGAATAAAATGGGGGGTCACCAGTTATGCTGTCCATATAGGTGGCGCCAAAGTGGCACTTCATTTGCAAATTTCACACCAAAAACTGAAAGTCCATTTAAAAAATATCCATCAGTAAGAACTTCAACAAACTTTGCGTAGGCTTTCACAATTATGTCCCCTTGGAAATCTCAAATAAAAAAAGGGGGGTCACCAGCCTTCCCGTCCATATAGGTGGCGCCAAAGTGGCATTTTGTATGCAAAATTACCTTGTTTGCCACTTTGGTGCCACCTACATGGACAGGAAGGCTGGTGACCCCCCTTTTTTGGGGGGGAATTCCAGAGGGGACCTGATTGTGAAAGCCTATGCAAAGTTTGATGAAGTTCTTACTGATGGGTATTGTTTTAATGGACTTTCAGTTTTAGGTGTGAAATTTGTAAATGAAGTGCCACTTTGGCGCCACCTATATGGACGGCATGACTGGTGACCCCCTTTTTTATTTGCGATTTTCTAAGGGGTACTCATAATGAAAGCCTATGCAAAGTTTGATGAAATTCTAACTGCTGGGTGATTATTAAATGGACTTACAATTTTAGGTGTTACTGGCAAGGTGTCAAATCCCCAAGTATGCCTTTAATAGAACTATGAAGACATACTTAAGTCTAATTCTTTTACATGATTCATCTGAAAAGCTCCTAAATGTGAATGGTAATTTCCATTTTTAGAAAAGAGGGAAGATGCACTGAAAAAAAAGGCTGCTCAGGAAGATAGGAAAAAAACGTCTAAGAAAGGTATTTACACTTTGATATTTTTATTATAAAATCCAAAATAAGGAGCTTTAGGTTTAATTCTATCTAACATTGCCACCAACATAAGAATCTCATCTCAAAAGTCTTGAATTATTATTCTTGGGTACTCAATTGAGAAATATTGACCATTCTGCTATAAAATATACATGTGACATTGTTTGCACTCCTGTAATTGTTTTAGGGGGGGGGGAGGTGTTGGTGGGGAAATACAGGAAAGTGCACAAGCCAGATGAAATAGGATGTTCTACCCGCGCTCACTCCTAATAGATGGCGCTTCAAGCGCGCGGACCACCCGTGCCTGGTAGAGTACAGCTAGTTATCTGGTTATGGTGGCGCTGTGTGTGTGTCTGTGTGTTTGTGTGTGTGAGCATTTGTGTGAGTGTGTGTGTGACATATGATAGCAAGCGAACACCTTCAAAACCACACGTGTAACTCTTTGCGTGTAAAAACATTGGTTTTAGAAAGAGAGATGAGCTCGTGATAGCGATTTTATGCATCCCGCTTTGACCATAGGCGCATTACACCCTGGTTTAGTCCAGACATAAACCCTTCATATTTTCTCATTTATGATATCATATGGAAGGTAGGGTTTTTGGTGCCAGCTCCTCTAAAGTATGTTAGCAGCTTTCCGACCAAAAACTAAGTCGGAAGCATTTTGCTATAATCTGGGCACATACAAACAACTGGGAAACGTATTTTTCCTCTTTTCAATCTATGTATTGCCGTCATAAATAAGTCAGTGCGCCATTTAATTGGACTATGTCAGACTCTTTTAAACCCCAGCCGGTGATCGATCGAGAAAGTTGTAAATGTCCAGACTAATTTATTTATTATTATAAAATGTCCAGAATAAAGTTTTTGTAAAGCCGGAATCATTTACAGAACGGATTTGATTTGAAATGTTGAGTAGCGCAGATGCAACACGTATATTATTAACCTAAATAGTACGTATTGTTTCTATTTCGAAATATCCAGAATATTTGCTGGAACTAGGCATACACTATGATAGTTAATGACACTTTAAGGACCAAGAAGCCTAGCATTGGTTCTGGTTATGGGTTTTATGCCAAACCATCTCTGCTAACATAAAATTAGAGGATGGCATTGAACCTTATATGTGCAACACAGAACATCCACAATCGTTGCATATAGTAAGGTTCAATATTATTGAAGTAACCCTGGTTCAGTACCGAAACCCTAGCACCCTTTTATTGATTTCTGGTGTTTATATATAGCGGTACTAGGGTTTAGTGTCGTCTCCCATAAACTATATCAGCGGCTTAGACGAAGAAAAGAATAGATATGTAGCAAGAAACTAATTTCTATATGCGCTATAGTGAAGGGTTGGACACAACAGGGGTTTCTGATCTGGCATCAGGGTGAGGTTACGAGGAAACAAGGACCAATCAAGGCTCTCGTATCATTTACATTACAGATAAACCTGTGCGCCAGCATCATCTGAGTATGCGTAGAGCTCGACTTTTAGACTATTGGTTGAGGCTAGCCTGTTCAGGTTGACCGGCTGGTATCATATTCACTGTTTTTTATTGATCTAAGGTCAGTAGGCTTCCGACATAAACCAAGCCCTAAGCATTTTGCTATGCTCCGGACACGTACCAAGGGTTGGGAAACGTATTTCCCCTCTTTTCAGTCACTGACCGCTAGGTCTATGTATTGCTGTCATTAATTAATGACAGCGCCGTTCAATAAGACTAAATCAGACTCTTTTCACTTCCAAACCAGCGAGTTAGATGCGTTGTAAATGTCCACCATATTGATTTTGTAAAAGCCGGAAATATTTACGGAAAGGATGTAATTCGAAAATTACGGAAAGGGTGTAATTTGAAAATTAAAATTTAAGAACCTTACATGTACAACATAGGACATCCACAATACGATATCGTTGCATATAGTGAGGTTCAATATTATTAAATTAATCACATCCATAAAACTAAACTATAGCCTATGCGACACAAGGTTGATGACGTACGTATTATTCATGTATGTATGCATGAACACACACACATATATGTATATGTATATATATATATATATATATATATATATATATATATATATATATATATATATATATATATATATATATATATATACATACACACATATGTGTGTGTGTTTGTGTGTGTGTCTGTGCCTCTATGTCCGTACTGACTGTTTCAAAAGTGATAGTTTAATAATCGATCATACGATTTCATTATTAGAGTCAGTAGTTGGGGCACCACTATATATTTATGTATATCAAAAATGTTAGAATATCCTTACTTGGTTTTGAATTGTTTCTCATCCCTTAATGAAATGTGTTTACCACTTTGGCGCCACCTATATGGACGGCATGACTGGTGACCCCCTTTTTTATTCTAGATATTGGACCTGGCAGGCAATGAAAGCTAACACAAGGTTTGAGAAAAATCTAACGGTGATGTGTTTTAACCCTTTCTCTGCTGAGACTATTTCGTTTTGAAAACCATCTTAACCCTGCCATGTTGGTGTTCATTGGATATCTCTGACTCGTGTGTACTCTCAGATGAGTACCAATGTGCCAGGGTTTCAGCCATTTTCACATCACCTTGTATTGGCTAAATTATCCACCAGCAGCATAACGGTTTAATGAACTTTCAATTTTAGACATGAAATACGCACATTTAGTGGCACTTTGGTGTCACCTATACGGACCCCCTTTTTGAGATTTTCAAAGGAGGTCTGACAATGATAGCTTATGCGAAGTTTAATGGGTTTCTAACTGTTGGGTATTTTTTAATGGACTTATAATTAAGATGTCACTGTCACCTTGTCGAATACCCTACTACAGTATGCCTTTAACAGGAGTTTCTAATGATTTCTCAGAACCAGCAGTCAAACGCGCCGTCCAGTAGTCTTAGATGAATAAAAGCAATTTATGTATATTATTTCAAGATAGTGGTGAAAGTGAATCGCGCGTAAAAAGTTTTTATAAGCGACTATTACACGCATGGTTTGAATGCGTCAATTTGCCGTATGAATGTGACTGCCAGGCGGAGCGCACGCGGGCTGACCCACTTTGGTCCGGATCCGCTCGAAGCGCCGCTACGCGGAATAGTTCCTAGAACATCCTATTGGACTAGCATATTCCATCTGGGATAGGCAAAATCTAACTTATGTGACAGAGGATAAACCATTTTTTTTTAACGGATGCAGTCCATTTTATAGGTATCACTTTGGGGGCGGTTCGGTGGTTTGTCCTAATAAACTCTTTCTGTGGTGTGTTTGAGGTTGGTTGGTTAGTATGCTCGGTCGGTCTGGTGTGGTATGGTATGGTCCGTACGGTTCAGTCGGTCGGTATGGTTGGTTGGTTGGTAGGTATGGTTGGTTGATACGGTACGGTTGGTTGGTCGGTCCGTCGGTATGGTTGGTCGGTCGGTCGGTCTGGTATGGTTGGTTGGTTGGTACGCTCAGTCGGTCTGGTATGGTATGGTCGGACGGTACGGTCGGACGGTACAGTCGATACAGTACAGTACGGTCGGTCTGGTATGGTCGGTTGGTACGGTCGGTTGGTTGGTCTGGTCGGTCAGTCGATCGGACGGGTACGGTACGGTCGGTCTGGTATGGTATGGTTGGTTGGTCAATCATATACAATTTTCAACTTTTCATTAGTAAAGGAAATTACACATGAAAAAATCATGGCTATGTTGCTTAAAATCATTTTCATCTTACAATTTTTCAGTGTGCAGTACTACAGGTCTTCTTGGAACAAGTCAACCACCACTGGAAGCTGTTCAGGACCTGCAAATACGTAAGGACCTGTAAGTTCGTCTCTTCAGATGTGACTCTGCAAATACTCGGGGATTCTCCAATCAGGGGTACATAGGCTGTTGCACTAGGGTCAAAATTTCAAATTGTTTATTAGTGCAAATACTATTAATTTTTCAAAAGTAGGGGATGTCCAGATATTGAGGCTAAAATATCTCTGAGCATTCTCATTTTGTTTGAAAGTTATGGTGTGTCGATGTTTGGGGTTCAGTTTTGGTTATTCATGGTATACGGACACTACACAATAATTTAATGAAAGCTAAAACTGGGATGAAGCAAACTTCATTGATAACAACAAGCAAAAGGGATAGTGCAATACCAACAGCAAGATTGTGTATTCAATAAAAACGGACTCTAACACCTCAATAATCCCATTTTTTGAAATATGAACCATTTCATATTAAGGTACAAATGGACCCACCTAAACACTCAGAAAGATGTTTTGTTGCACATCAATGTAGTTCATGTCAATTTAGTAATCTAATGCCAATAAATCTCAAAAGGCCAACAGAGAAAGGGAATGAATAGTAGACTTATTGGAAATCTTTTTAGCTTCTGATCTTTTGGGTATAGACAGTTTCAACAGCCTTAGAAGTATATGGACACTAGAAGTATACGGACACTACAATGATACAAATGAAATTCTGTTTGCTAAACAGGAATATTTCAGCATACCACTGCCTATTAGTGTTGTCAGAAACACTTCCTAAATGGCGTTTAGAAATTCTGCCTTGTTTGTGCATATATTTAAAACGAATACTTAGTCTCTTAACTTTTGACTATCCTAAAAAAGGTTAATTTTATTCACTAAATCCTCCATAAATATCGTAGTAGATATCTATAGCCTGTCTGACCCAAACTTGGCCAAATGTTTTTTCCTCTTTTGTTACAAAACATTCATGTTTGCCTTCCAAACTTGGTGAACCTCTTACGAGCACTAAGTCATGTATGTATAAAGATATTAGTGGCCTAATTTAGTAAAATTACATGCGAGATCACACACATTTATATTGTTGTCCAATGGGACCTGATGAGCAAAATCTACATTTTAATGAATTGAGACAAAAAGTATGTTTAAATACATACACAACTTAGTGCTCCTAAGAGGTTTGCCACGTTTGGAAGGCAAACACAAACTTTTTGTAAGGAAAGAGTTAAAAAATGGTCAGCCAAGCTTGGGTCAGATAGACTATATACTAGCAAAAATTATGAATGTCATTTAATGACAACGAACGTTTTGTTGTGAAGTTGTCAATATTTTCACAGTTTGCGTATCTGGGTCATTATGCCAACAGAGCATCATTTGCAGTTTAGAAACTTGCTCATATCAACAAACTGATACTGAAATGTTTTATTTACTTTTGTAATCTCCATACCTTTAGCTTAGCCATTCACATAGCAGGCATGCAAGACTAATTTTGCCACTTTTTCTCAAAAAAGTATAATTTTGCAGCTCGGCGAGGCTCATTTGGGTCAGTCCTGTAACAGACAAAACTGAAGTCCATGTAAACATCCACAGGTCATATTTTTGATATTAAGTCATTTTTGAAGAGTAAATATATCCCATTAAGGGGTTCATTTAAACTAAAGTACTTATTTTCTGCATTTTTGTCATATTCTATAACTTTTAAATCTGGAAGCTGGAATATCGCGCTACACAAGTGACATAAATTTTGAGAAAACAATAAAGTGGTCACCAAACAACAAAAAATTATACCTATTGGATATGATGCATCTTGTTTATATCTAACTTCTAAGAATTTAATCGGTAATTTTGCTGCATTTTTGCATATTTTAACATTTTTGCTGAATTTTAGAAAAAAAATGCCTGTCATAGGAATGACCAAGGGGTTACAGAACTGACATGCTCAGCTTATGTCATTCCTGTAACACACTTTTCTTGGGAAAGTGGCATCATTTATTGAAAAGGAAAAGGAAAATGTAACACAAGCATTGCTTTATTGGTAAACATCGACAAAATGCAATGAGCAGGACATCTTCATGATAATTGAAGAAGCCATTCAATCATTTTGATGATGACAAAATGCCCAAAAATGGTCAAAATAATAGGTATAGGGGTAGGAAAGGCACCCTAAGACATTCATAACTCAGCTTAAACCAAACACGGTTTTAAAAGTGATTGCTATCAAAATGTTGTTTTGGAAGAGAAGTGTCTTCAAGGTCAAAATAGCTGCCAAATCAAGAATCTGGTATTTTCCCACATTTTATAGTTTCTGTTTATTAACTTCTTAGAATTTTTGAAGGTATGTATTTCTTTTCCGAAGTCAATTTTTCTGAAGGAACATCTTTTGGAGTTGTTGAACATTTTAGAAAGTTGGTTGACTAGAATCTTAAGTCCCATTTGGAGCTTTAAGGTACAAAGTAGAGTACCAAGCACACCTGGAGACCCCAAAAAGTGCCTAAAATGGTACAAATGACGATCTCAAGTTTTACAAGTTGGAAGGGAGCAGATGATGCACCAAAATATCAGTTTTAATCTTTTAATGATACAAAATTTATAAAATCAAGGGGCCATTGAAGGTCAAATAAAGGTCAAAATGCCATTTTTCTCTAAAAAGTTTCAAACTATGAGAAATGTGACCACTATTGAGCACATAAAAGTTGTGAGCACTAAACATTAGAGGCATCGCTTGGTATCAACATACTTGTCAGACATTCTTTCTATTTTATGCAACACACCTTGGGTAGGATATTTTGTTGTGATATTAGAGGTCATTCAAAGTCAATCTACCCCTTTATGATTTAGGGCATTTTGTCTTTTAATTGTCTGTGTCATAGATCATCAATTTCTCCTGGAATACATATTTCACCCTGCAAATATCTTAAGTTGTAAAATATCTTTTAAAAAGGACACTCATGCCTTTTTGGTTATTTCAAGACAAAGCCTGTGTCAAATAAAGGTCTAAGTTCTCTCTAAAGATTTCAAACTTTGATGAAGAGATTTTGATGAAGTAGTTGTGTATAGGCATTACATAATAAGATTTAAATATTATTCTAGTTAGGAAAATAGCAATAAAGGAGGTGTCTCATTGAAGATATTTGGGTTGCCTAAGACATTATATAAGAACATTGTCTCCCAGTATACGGACACTACAGGACACAAAAGGTACACAACTCCTATTTTAAATGCAGGGACTGTAAATTCAAACATCCTAATTGGATTCAAAAATATTGTAGGAGAGGTGTTGGACACAGTGTAGCAAAATGACTTAATAAATAAGTCAAAATATTAAGTCCCAATGGTTAAACACACACACAGAAACGCTGTTTCCCACATGTGTAGGACTTAATATGGTTAAATATACAAGTTAACTTGGCCAGGGACCTAATGCAGAATTATTAAAACATACACATTACTTATGGTGTCTATTTGGGAAGTGAAGTCAACAATAAACCCTATATCAGAATGCTTTACCTAGATGAAAACATATTTGGTATACGGACACTACAGGGTATACGGACACTACAGAATGGCTTTTTTGGCTAAAAACTCCAGCAGCCTCTGAACTTACAATAGTTATAATTGTTTTTTAGTGATCGCTAAGGAAGGTCTTACTGCTAATACTAAAGTTTTTGGAAGATGTTATTCTAAGAGCTCAAAAGGGGTGGTATACGGACACTACAGGTTTTTTCGGACACATTCAGCTACAATATGAAAATTTCATATTTTCTTTGCTTTTGACTATACTGAGCCATTTTTTTTATATGGAAGATAACATTTACCTGGAGCTCAACATGGGTTATAAAAAGTGCAATTCCTTATCTTATTCCACACCAGTAGGGTTGCTAAATATTTCAACTTTTGAAATATTTGATTTGTGTTACAATGATGGTCATTTATCAAAATAACCATAAAAATAGTTTTATAGTTCCAATTTACGCAATGTTTACTGTGTTGGAGAGAGAATTCTATGCTGACAATTGATAACTCTTAAAATTCATTGCAGATATGTGCTTCTGCAGTTTTAAAGTACTGCAATTTTGGGATTTTTTTCAGTGCAACAGTGTTACATTGCATTTTGACCTATTTTTGGGCAGTTCTGAGCTATTTTGGGGGTTATTCACAATGAAAGTATCACATATAGCATTCTGGCCAGTAAGATCCACACCCATTATGGGTGAAAACCCAAAGAAATCAATTTGGAGAACTACCTTTCACCCATTTTCATGCATGTAACACCTCTTCACTAGAAAGTGTACCCCTGATTGGAGAATCCCCGACTGCAAGGAATAGTCATGATAGTGCAAGTGTCCAGATAATTGGACTTGACCACTCACCAGTTGCCTCAGATGAAGATTTATTTCTAAATTATGAATCTAGTGTAAACAAAGGTGAGGAAACTGCACGTCCTAACAAAGAGCTCCCTTCGGAACAGAGTCCAAAAAATGTATTCAATCGGACAACCGTGAATAAAAATGAGCTACTAGAATTATTCAATGAGGATCTTCAAGTGCCTGACGAAGCTATCACCACCACCATGTCAAATGTGTACTTCTGTGCAACTCCCTCAAAAACTGTTGAAAGTAATCTTTCAGATGGCTTGGAGCCAGCGGTTGACCCCATATTTTACTCAAAATCGCCAAGTAAAGGTTTCAACAATGCTGCAAACATTTTTGTCAATAAGTTGAGATGAAAGAGACACTTTCACCATTTGCCACAGCTTTGACTACACATGATGAGGCTGACAGCAATGAGATTGAAAATGTGTTGCATGAAGAAGACAGGGACTCCACCTCACCCGAAGAAGTCAGCCTAGATTATGTTAATCACAGTGCCAGTTTTAGCAAGAGCTCAAGGCTAGATTATTGCACTTGGAAAGGTATCACTAATACATGCCCACAAGACCTTGCTCCTGTGGCCCATATAGTCCAGGAGACTGCTCAGGAGATCCCGAAGAGGATGCATCTCTCACCAGTCTTAGTCCCATATGAAGATTCATTTCCTGATTGGGAAGCAATTCTGAATGAGGGTGAAATGAAAGAGACGAGAGCTGAGCCAGAAGTCAGCCTAGATTATGACAATCACAGTGCCAGTTTTAGCAAAAGCCCAAGGCTAGATGATTGCACTTGGAAAGGTATCACTAATGAACAACATTTTTTCCAGAGTCTAAGTTCCAGCCTAAAGAATTTGTAGATATGTTTCTAATTACCAATAGATATGTGCAGCAAAAAAAAGTAGATAAATAAATTTAGAAAAATAAACATTAAACAGCTGCAAGTATGAACCAACCTACTGCTATAAGAATATCACAAGGTCTTCTACAATTTCATCATGATTAATGTTTCATCTTGTTTCCATTTCAGTGCATCTGAAAAGCCTGCTGCACCAAAAGAAGTGTCATTTGCTGCAAAGAGGCAAACTGTTGTGAGTAGCTCTGATGAACCCCCAGAAAAGAATGACAGTTCCAGACAGGATTCTATCTCAGGTATTTTATAATAGGGCATAAAGAAATAACTTCGTTTCCCGTTTCTTGTGGGAAAAATAGGTTGGTAGGGATTTCATAGAGCTGCTCAACAAATTAATATGTAACACATTAATTGCTGGCCTACTCAAGAATCTAATTCAACAACTGTTGACTAACTCTAGCTCAACCTGGGCTCAATTGACAACCAATCCATATTCACATATCCCATCATTCAACTCTGCTCAACTGGACCCCTCAATCATTTTATGTGTTTTAGGTTTAGTGTTAGCTAGGGCTCAACGCATTTCAATCGGGATTTCCACAGTCCGTTATTCTTTTAGTAGACTCATCCCAGAAATCTTAAGCTAAGAACAGGCAGTATTCATCCAAAATTGACTAACCCAGTGGGGCTAGCGAGGTTGTAGTGGACTAGCTCTTATCTAGGTTTTCTGGACTTTCACTAGCCATGGTCTGTGGAGCTAGTGCGTTGGTTGAGCCTTGTTATGTATACGTATTCTGAGTTATGCAATTTTGCGGGCAATTAGTTTCAGTTACAGGCATTTTATTATTGTCAGCATTCTATTGACTCTCTTTCATTTCTTTTAAAGGTGTTGGCTGGGAAGACAAAAAACAAAATGAAACTACACATGCAGCACATTTCCAATCCAAGAAAAATGCTGAGGTAAGATATTAAGAAATCTTCCTGTAAAAAACTCCATGGGTAGAGGAACAACTTATCAAAAGAATTGTGGGGTACTGCTGCACTCTACTGTAAAGAAACACAAGTGACATGCAACTTTTCTAGTTAGTATTGACAGTTTTTTCCCAAAAGTTGTGCTGGGTATGGGTTTGCAGGATAAATAAAACTACAATTTTCTTGAGAAAAGTGGTTGCCGATATCCTATTTCATATATGCATGCATTATATGTATCATTACCATAGATAAGATGTTTTAACCCTTGTCATTTCCAATACCCTATGTTTTACGCAAAGCCTCCGCCATTGCTAACCAGCTAGTTGATTCATTCATGCTGGTTCTGATTAAATTACTATCCTAAATTTCCAAGCATCGCGTTACAATCATCCAGATCAGCATGAAGCATTGATAGGTGACATAGTCATCACTCCTGTTTTCTTGTTTTCTTAACACTATTGGCCAAATCATGATTGTCAAGAAAATAACTGGCATGCGCTGTTACATGTTTATATTTCCTGTATTGATATTGTTTTCAGAAACGAGAACGTTTCTGTGTTTATTGCAAGGAATTAGTACTAGGAGGCAAATTGAAACGTCACATACTTCGAAACCATGCATCTGAGCAAGAGGTGGTAGAACTGATGCAGTTGCCGAAAAAAGAACATCAACAATTCATTGACAAAAAGCGCAGGGAGGGCATATACCAATTTAATTTAATAAAAATGAAAGAAACTGCTTTCAGCAAAAGTTCTGAGAACAGTTTAATGAGGGAACGAAGACTCAAACTGTCTGATAGGGTCAATATGTGCTTAGGGTGCAATAAATTCCTTTCGAGCTTGAACTTTCGCAAGCATAAGTGCACTGTTCTCAATGCTGGTCTCGCGAATCTGAACTTCGTTTGTTCAGATCGCGTACATAAGGATCCAGAATTTGCCGAAGAGATCCTTAAGAGATTCAGAGCCACGGATGCCGGCCAGCTATGCCGTGAAGACCCATTGATCAAACAAGTTGGTTGCCGCCACTTCTGCCTGAGGCGAAGTGAGCAAGGTAAAAAAGATGAAATTAGAAAATGTGTAATGTCAGAGATGAGAGAGCTTGCAAGATTATTTATCAAATTCAAGTCCCTGGCAATGGTCCCAGTTACGACCGAAGATATGTTTACCAGGCGACATATATCTGTGCTTATGTTGACCATTGAGGAAATGGTTAGCTGTGAAGGAAGTAAAAAAGAGAAGCACGGCTTGAAATTGCAGTTAAATGCAATAAGCATCAAGTCATTAAAAGGCTTCTTCAATGACACACTTCAAGATGCAAAGTGTGAGGAATTGGAAAGATTTTGATCGGCCTACAAGTTTCGTACTCCCGAAATGTTTTCGGATGCAAGATACGAGAGTATCAAGAAATTTCTCAACAAAGCAAGGCGTCCTGAGATGCTTCCAGTTAAAGATGAGATGGAGAAGCTTAAAATATTCACTCAGGCTGAAATAGCAAGAATAACGCAAGCCTTTGACCAGAAGCAGTATGCTTGGCTTAGGTCACTTGTGGTGAGCCGAATCACGTTATACAATGGAAGGAGAGGAGAGGAAGGGTCTCGTCTCCTTATTAAGGAATGGCAGGATGCCATAGAGGGGACCTGGTTACCAGCAGAACAGGTTAACATCCAAGATGAGGCCGAACAATATCTTATAGGCCAGTATCGCCTTGCTTATATTCACGGCAAGGGTCGGAAGTTTGTTCCGATCCTAATCCCCATAGATGTCATTGCTGCTGGACATCTCCTCCTGAAACATAGGGAGGCGCATGGGGTTACACCAGAAAACATCTTCCTCTTCCCTACAAAATTCTCTAACAGCCACTGTTCCGGGTGGCATGCTTTAAGAACGCTTTAAGAAAATTGAGGAATGGTGCTAATAAACGTGTAATTTCAACCTTTATTTAATTGTTTAATGTTCATCAATATGAATTTATAAGAATAAGATATGTATAGTCTGCATGCCCAAAGGCAGCTCACCCCGTTAATGTGAACACCCCTCTAATGTGAACATTTTGGCCTGGTCCCAAAGCGTTCACATTAGAGGGGTTTTACTGTATGTGATTACATGGGAAAATTCCAGTTAGCAAAGGTTTAAAGGAAAATGTGGTCACTGATTCCATATTGCATAAGCAACCATGACTGCCTCTTG